>JADLZL010005202.1:0-395053 GCA_015844335.1 Chrysopogon serrulatus
CACACACATATAGAGACAAACCACTGGAGTATCAAGCTCGGTGCCTTTATTACATCACGAATAGTACTTTATTACATAAATTTATTCAAAGTCTCAAATGAAACGAAATAAGATAACTAGCACTCCGATAGACTCCAAAGCCATTGGGGACGTCAGGCGGTGAAGCACAAGACTAGTAGTCCTCATCGAGTCCTCATAGACACGATTATCATTTACCCATCCGGGATTTTCCAAGTAATAAAAATAAACAAGCGTAAAGTACATGTCGTACTTAACAAGAATAACATGGGGTTAATGAGGCTCAAAAAGGCCGACACGTTTCACGGTTAGCATCTTTTATCATATCTCAATTTTAGCATATGTGAATAGCAACCAAGTAGCATAAATCCCAATTAAACCATATGATCATGTAAACAATGATTAAAGTATAGCAAAAACAATACTCAAAAGTTTTCAGCGCATAAATCATTATTCTATAAGAAGTCCAGGCCGCTCGTGACCGAGAGCACGGCTGTTATAACAGTTTAACACTCTGCAGAGGTTGTACACTTTCACCGTGAGTCGTGATTCCCATATGCTTGGGTTAATTACTCCCAAACTACCTTTGCCGAGGTGCATAGCGGGGTTTCACTATGAAGTCTTTCAAAGGTTCGTCTAACAAGTTAGGGCCGCTAGGTTTCCTCGACAAGCGGACATAGAATCCCCCTTCCAAATGGTTCACACCGCAAAGAAGCAACACATGAGGACGAAGCCACGCTATGCCCATCGTGTAAAAAGCCCCTTTTGCGCCACAAGGGTAACCTCTAACAAGCTAGAAGAGGGTCCTCATACTTGACTAAAGCCGAGCCATATAGCCCCCCACGGTTTGTCTTGTAAGTCCCGGGTGCTCACTTACAGATAAGTCCTTAGGGAGGACAAGAGCAAACAGGTACTCTTCCCCTTTAATTTTCCGTTGCTAAAAAGCGAGTTTTAAACCTTTGTTGCATATAGCATTAATCATGTTACAGATCATAATGGTTATTCATTAAGCACTAGCATAAGCTACCCAAATGCATAAACCCACGGTAGTCAAGGTACAAGATACAAATGCTAGGAAATCCTTAGGGGTAAACAAAGGAAGACACATGCAATATGAATTTAATAGTTAATGGTGAATAGGTAACAAGGATGATCCCATGCTATACTTGCCTTGCTCAACGAACCCTTGGTGATACGGCTCGTCAAAGTACTCGATCACCCGGCGTATTGCTCACCGTCTATACTCCACAACAATCAACATACAATCATCCAAGCGCAATCTTGCATAGCAAACAAGAGCATAGATTAGAACAGTACACCAATATCATAAAACAAAGATAAAAAGTTTAGAAAACGAATCTACGCATCGCTAGGATCACACAGACGTTTGGATCACCAAAATCGGAGCTGAAACGGTGAAGTTATAGATTAAACAAGATTTTATGTAGAAAACTTATTAATTTTATTAAACAATAAAATTAAAAGTTGAAAAACATGATCAACAGTACCATAAACATGTAGATTATTCAATTACGAATCTAACGCTTAACTTGAGCGGATCAAATCGGAATTAATTTGAAGAAGTTATACACAAAAAAGAATCCAGTGGCAAACTTGTAATTAAACTGAAAACGATTTTCGAATTAAAATAAATAAAATTCGGTTTTTAAATCAAACCGAGGACTGCGCGTTCAATAAAGAAGAAACAGAGGGGTTCTTTTGCAATTTTGACCGCGAAGGGGTATCTTTGATCTTGAGCCGTAGGATTTAAAAGCGAACGGCTCGGATTAGATCGGAGGAGGGAGGAGAGAGAAACGGCCGGAAGGAACAGTGCTCCGGCCGGCGGCGGCGCCATGGCCGGACTTCGAGCTAAGCTTCGTCGGCGCAAGACGCATACATGGCCCTAGGCGCTCGGTTTCGAGTGGGGATGGCACGGGGGGGAGAAAGAGCACGCGATGGCGAACTCACCGAAGGCGAAAACGAAGGCCATGGGCGGTTGAGCCGGCGGCATTGACGACGGAGAGGCGGTAAGACCCTCGCAAGCATCGGCGAGGGTTGGGGATCTCGGCCGAGAGCATGAAAAAGGGAAAGAAGGGGTTCGGCGAGTCGTGGCAACACGGCACCAGCCACGGTAACGAGGGTTAGCGAGACAAATCGATCGGTAGCAGCGGGGCGAGGGTTGCGGGGCATCCGAGGGCAAAAAGGCGAGTGAAGAGCGCGTGGGGGTTCGGCTTTATAGCCCGGAGGCCGCGGACCGTGAAGGGAAAGGGGAGCCTGAGCGGATCGAAGGAAACCGCCGGCTTCCATTTTTGGTGAGCCGGAGGAGAAGAAGGAAGGTGGGGTGTCACGGCCGACATGCGGGCCCCCTCTGTGCCGGCGCCCGGCTACAAGGAGAGAAGGAAAGGGGGAGCGCTCGGCTTGGGCTGTGGTTGGGCCGCGAAAGAAAGGAAGAAGGAGGAGGGAATGGGCCTTCGGGCCAAATAGGGAGAAAGAGGGTGAAGAATTCATTTTCCTTTTTTCTTTTCTTTTGTTTCAAGCCAAATTTGAAATGCCATTCAAAAACCAATTTCAAATTTGAACCAACCATTCAATACAAAATAGAAGTGCACCGGCATGAATGCATAAAACATGTATCTACCTTATGGTGGATTTTAATTTAACAAAATAAATTATTAGACTATGTTTAATGCACACACACATATTTGCATAATTAAATCAATTTCACCTATTTTTGAAAAGATGCAACTTTAGGGTGTTACAAATTCTACCCCCCTTAACTGATTCTCGTCCTCGAGAATTGGATATGCTTACTCGAACAACTGCGGATATGACTTCCTCAGATCATCCTCTCTTTCCCAAGTCGCCTCGTCTTCGGAGTATCGGTTCCACTTTGTACCTTGCACATCTTAATAACCCTGCTCCACGGTTACTCGCTCTGCGGTCTCCAAAATTCTCACTGGAAATTCCTCATACGTTAGATCATCACTAACGACAATCGCTCTAACGGTATTTGTTCCTCGGGTACTCGCAAACACTTCTTTAGCCGAGATACATGGAACACATCATGCACACCGACAACAATGCGGCAACTCTAGTTGGTAAGCCACTTCTCCACGTCTCTCTAAAATCTTGAAAGGTCCGATATACCTTGGGGCTAACTTTCCTTTTATGTTAAACCTCTTCACACCTCTCATAGGTGACACTTTTAAATAGACATAGTCACCCTCTTTAAATACCAATTCTCGCCTCCTAGTATCAAGATAACTTTTCTCGACGAGGCGTGCCACTCTTAAATTATCTCCGATCATTCTCACTTGTTCTTCGGCATCTTTAAGAACATCAGGTCCAAATACTTGGCTCTCACCCTGTTTGATTCCAAAACAACGGTGTCCTGCACTTGCGACCATACAATGCTTCAAACGGTGCCATCTTGAGACTCTTCGATAACTATTGTTGTATGAGAACTACGCATATGGCAAACTCTTATCCCAACTAGTACCATATTGTAATGCACATGCTCTCAACATATCCTCCAATATGGTTAGTTCTCTCGGTCCCGTCCGTCGGGCCCGAGGATGATAGGTCGAGCTGAAGTTTAACTTCGTCCCAAGTGACTCATGTACACCCTTCCAGAAATGTGATGTGAACCGAGAACCTCTATCGACACGATCTTCTTAGGAACACCATGCAAACATACTATCCTCTCCATGTACAGCTCTGCTAACTTGGGCCCATGGTAGGTAGTCTTGACCGGTATAAAGTGAGCAACTTTAGTCAACCGATCCACTATTACCCATATCGAATCATACCCCTCTCGAGTCCGTGGCAATCCAACTATAAAATCCATACCAACTTCTTCCCATTTCCACTCGGGTATCTTCATTGGTTGTAGTAACCCCCTGCAGTCGTTGATGTTCAGCTTTGACCCTCGACAAGTGTCACACAAAGCCACGTATTCGCCACATCTCTCTTTAATCCATACCACAAAGTACTTCTCTTTCAAGTCCAAGTACATCTTAGTACTTTCTGGGTGTATAGAATAAGGCGACTCATGGGCCTCTCGCAAAATTGCATCTCGATAGCCCTCACAATTTGGTACACAAATCCTTTTTCCAAACCATAGAGTCCCATTGTCATCCAAACGAAATCCTGGTGCTTTGCCGATTACTATATTCTCCGCAATCTCTTTTAGTTTCTCATCGTCAAGCTGACCTTTGCGGATTCCTTGCTCTAGAGTCGGCTCAACTACCAACTCCACTGTATTATTGACAAAGCCTAGATTGAGATAATCAATTTCAGCACACAACTCCTTAGGCATGGGTGTTGTCCGAATCTCATTTGCATAACTCTTCCCGCTAAGAGCATCGGCTACAACATTGGCCTTCAGGGGTGATAATGTACTTCCAAATCATAATCCTTAATCAATTCCAACCATCGACGTTGTCTCAAGTTCAAGTCTGACTGAGTGAAAATATATTTCAAACTCTTATGGTCGGTGTAAATATCACTCCTATGGCCAATAAGATAGTGCCTCCATATCTTCAAAGCATGAACCACTGCTGCTAATTCCAAGTCATGAGTAGGATAATTCAACTCATGCTTCCTCAACTGCCTTGATGCATAGGCCACTACCCTTCCTTCTTGCATAAGAACACATCCCAGACCAAGGCGAGATGCGTCACAAAAGATGGAGAAATTCTTACTCGGATCCGGCAATATCAACACCGGGGCTGTGGTTAATCTCTTCTTCAACTCATCAAAGCTAGACTCGACACTTAGAAGACCACACAAACTTAGCATTCTTCTCCAATAGTCTTTGTCATAGGCTTAGCAAGCTTAGAGAATCCTTCAATGAATCTCGGTAATAACCAGCTAACCCAAGGAAACTTCGGATCTCACTAACATTAGTAGGTGGTGTCCAATCTAACACATCCTTTACTTTGCTAGGATCCCTTTGCAATACCACCATTGGATACAACATGACCAAGAAAGGAAACTTCCTTCAACCAGAACTCACACTTACTTTCGCTTAGCATATAGCTTGTGCTCCCCGAGCTTACGCAAAACCAACCTCAAATGCTCGGCGTGTTCTTCCTCATTCTTGGAGAATACCAATATATCATCAATAAATACCACAACGAACTTGTCCAGATACTCCATAAACACCTTGTTCATCAAGTACATAAAGTATGCAGGTGCATTGGTTAGTCCAAATGACATCACTGTGTACTCATACAACCCATACCTTGTAGTAAATGCTGTCTTAGGTATGTCGGTGGCACGAATCTTCAATTGATGATAACCGAACGAAGATCAATTTTAGAGAATACACAAGCACCTCTCAACTGGTCAAATAAATCATCAATTCTAGGCAAAGGATACTTGTTCTTGATGGTAACCTCATTGAGTGATCGATAATCAACACACATCCTCCGAGTACCATCCTTCTTGTCAACAAATATATTTGGTGCTCCCCAAGGTGAAGAACTTGGGCGAATAAAACCTTTCTCGGACAACTCTTTTTAGTTGCTTCTTTAACTCTTCTAACTCAGGTACCCCCATTCTATATGGTCGCTTAGCTATAGGTGCAGTGCCAGGTAAAAGCTCAATAAGAAATTCAATATCACGGTCAGGTGGCATACCTGGCAAATCATCGGGGAACACATGCGGGAACTCATCCACGACGCGGTCCTGCTGGTTGCCATCTCCATTCACCGAGTCACGGTGGCGGTTCTTTGCGGTTTGTACCACTACATCAACACCGATTCTGTCTCCACTTGGCGTTGTCGAACTACAACCTTCTCTTGACACTTTGAATCACTACATGATGTTTCTTCATCCGATCCATACCGAGAATAAGATCAATCCCATTTGTTCTCAACACTATAGGGCAAACCTTGAAGTCTACCCCCTTATAGACGGACTAGTTGCGGACATTTATCTTGTCTTGACATACTTCCACCCGGTGAATTTACTATGAAGTTGTTTTTGAGCACATCTTTGGGATGCCATGCATTTGGATAAAAAATATGCGAAATAAAGGAATGCGAAGCTCTCGAGTCAAAAAGAACGATGGCGGGGATGGAATTGACACCGAACGTCACCGAGCATGACCCTCGGTGCTTCTGGGCGGTATCGGTGGACACATGATTCACCTTCCGGTGTTGTTCAGCCGAGGGTGCGTCTTAAGTTGCTGTTGCAGTTCGTGGAGTTTTGCGGCGTTACGCTTCTTGGGACAAGTGGTAAGACATGTGACCTGCCTCACCACGGATGTAGCACCTATTGGGGGTGTTAGGTGCACCTTGCTCTTCTTTGGGGTATTGTTGGGGTTTTCGGGGACGAGGAGGCGTCGATTGCCATCCGCTGCTGTGGGCGTGTCCACTAGACGGCTGTGGGTACCGAGGGCGCCGGCCGATTCTCGATTGCGGTTCCACTGGGGATAGGAAGCTTGGTACCTTGGCGGCTGTTGCCCCCGATTAGTACGGGAGCGAGTGTTGCTTCGAGCCCCCTGTCCCTGCCACCTTCTCTTCTTGTGGTCTAGCGCTGGCGTAAGTTACCCACCACTATTGCTCGGTCCACCAATGCATGGAAATTGGGGTAGAGAGTAGATGAGAGCTGCAACCCCGAGATCATCATACAATCCCTTTAGAAAGCGCCCCTGCTTCTTCGCATCCGAGTCAACATCCTCGGGGGCGTAGCGAGATAGCTGAAAGTGAACCGGTCACGGTACTCGCCCCTTGTCATGGAACCTTGCTTCGGTCTTGAACTCCTCCTTCTTAATTTCAATCTCCCCTCGGGGATGTGGTGAGCTCGAATGCTTCCCGGAACTCCCTGCCGGGTGATCCGATTTGGGTGAGGGTGGCCATACCGATATGACTCCCACCGGGGTTTGAGCTGCCCCCATGAATCGCCCGGAACCATATAGCACCTTCTCATAGTCATTGCATTGTGCTATATTGAGCTGCTTCTCGACTGCACGAAGCCAGTCATCGGCCTCCAGTGGATCTGCAGTATGGGAGAATACCGGAGGGCGACCCTTCAAGAAATCACCACGCTTGTCTCTAGCAGGTGGTGGTGGCGGCGGTGGTGCAGCTGGCTGGTTCTGGATGTGTTGCACCAAGGTTTGCAGCAACTGAGTTTGTGTTGCAAACATCTGTTCCATGGTCGGCGGTGGCGGTGGTGGAGGTGGCGGTGGTGGTGGTGGTGGATAGTTGCCAGCACCCCTACCACCCCTACGCCCTCTAGCTCCTCTGCCCCTGGCTGCCATCTGGTTTCCAAAAGCAAATGCTCAAGTTTAGCATATACCCAACCAAACGAATCACTAATGCAAGTAAACACTGAATCTGAAAGTTTCTGGGCGTCTCCATGCAACAGCAGCACAGTAATTCAGTCATAACTCAAGCTACAGATAATCAAATGTGTCGTGGCATATATGAATGGAAAGCTTAAGAAATTATCTACAACTTTCGTTCAGGTGAGATTTCCAGATTCTGACGTTAACTAGGAGTAAAACAGCAAAACTTTAATTCTGTCCAGAGAGGCTGTCAGCGCAGAAACCTTCAACTCCAACAATTATATCTCTCAAACTATAACTGATAAAAAGGTGATTCCAGCGGCATTTGAAAGATACTGAAGTCTAGTTACTCTCATAAAAATTTCATAAATTTTGCACGAACAGGTTGGCGGGTATCAACTAAAGAACACAGACTGCTCCAGAGACAGATTTCAGCAAAACGATATAACCGACCCAAACTTAAACATTTATTAATCTAACTTAAAAATTCTTAAACATTGGGACTTGTGGACATGCCCACAATCTCCCAGCACTCATAACAAAGATCCAACTCAAACATAAGCATAATGATAATCATCCAAACATTAAAAGTTCACACGCACACACTTGACTAGACTCGACTTGACTCGACTCAAACCACGATACTATCGTATTATGATAAAGATGGACTCCCACTCCTAGGCTTGATCTAGCTTCTCATAAAGTCTTGGACGGTGGAGTTCCTCCCTAAGGTCATCAGCTTCCCTCTGGCTTCTCTTGCGTGACCTTTGTTGTGCCCGCAGCTTCGATCTTGAGTCGCGTTGTTGTCAAGCATCAACTCATGAGCAAAGAGGACTAGCGACCGAGTGGTAGGATCCGCATCCTGGGGATTCAGCATCACCCATCCCAGCTCCTCATCATAACGAGGAAGGTAGCGGTCCTCATCCTCCATCATGTCCTCATAGCGCCTCTCATGGTATACCAGGTAGGCTTCCAGAGCTGCGTCTTCCATGCTGGCCCGAAGAGTGGTACGTCCAGCCGTATGCCTCAGCATCGAGTCCACTTGGAAAGCTTCTACCTCCTCATTCCAGATGTAGACAACCACCTTCGCCTTCCAGTAAGTGCCCTCAACAGGGTGGATGTTCTCCTCGCAAAAGTACTCCACTGCGAACTGGCCATCATAGTAGCTATGGAACATATCCATAAGATGAGCATGGTAGTAGTTGGCATAATTTCCCCGCTTGGAGTAGAGCCTCTTGGTCCATCCCATGGGAAGATCATCTCCTCCTGCTGCACCACCCCCGGGGTGGTGGTGGTGGATCGGCTCAGCGGGCGCCTTCTTCTTGGTGTACCTCCACAGTCTCCTCTTCATCATCAGAGAGCTCGATGATCACCACTTGAGCTCTTCTTCTTCAGGCTCCACTTGGTGCATCTGCACATCCTCATCTTCCTCGACCATGACCTCGTCGGGGGGGCTCCATCGGGGCGTACTCAAAGACGGGGTGTGATGTAGCCTCCAGTGCTAATGCGGCGGTCTTATGGGCACGTGTCATCTACAGAATTAGACCAAGATTAAGTTAGAAATAGAGTCAATAAATTTTGTAATAGAATAAGATGGAAAAACTGTATAAAAATTTAGCAAAAATAACAAGATAAGATAGTAAGCATGAAATAAGTGAACAAGAGATGCTAAAAACGACCATTGCTAACTAGGCTTGCGGCCCTACAGTCAACACGGCTTTGATACCAATTTGTCATACCCAGTTTTAAGAATAAAACTGAATACAAAACCATATGTGTGCCCAGAGATCAATCACACACATATAGAGACAAACCACTGGAGTATCAAGCTCAGTGCCTTTATTACATCACGAATAGTACTTTATTACATAAATTTATTCAAAGTCTCGGCGGAAACGAAATAAGATAACTAGCACTCCGATAGACTCCAAAGCCACGAGGGGACGTCAAGCGGTGAAGCACAAGACTAGTAGTCCTCATCGAGTCCTCATAGACACGATTATCTGTTACCCATCCGGGATTTTTCAAGTAATAAAAATAAACAAGCGTAAGTACATGTCGTACTTAACAAGAATAACATGGGGTTAATGAGGCTCAAAAGGCTGACACAGTTTACAGCGGTTAGCATCTTTTATCATATCTCAATTTTAGCATATGTGAATAGCAACCAGTAGCATAAATCCCAATTAAACCATATGATCATGTAAACAATGATTAAAGTATAGCAAAAACAATACTCAAAAGTTTTCAGCGCATAAATCATTATTCTATAAGAAGTCCAGGCCGCTCGTGACCGAGAGCACGGCTGTTATAACAGTTTAACACTCTGCAGAGGTTGTACACTTTCACCGTGAGTCGTGATTCCCATATGCTTGGGTTAATTACTCCCAAACTACACTTGCCGAGGTGCATAGCGGGGGTTTCACTATGAAGTCTTTCAAAGGTTCGTCTAACAAGTTAGGGCCGCTAGGTTTCCTCGACAAGCGGACATAGAATCCCCCTTCCAAATGGTTCACACCAGCAGCAAAGAACACATGAGGACAGAAGCCACGCTATGCCCATCGTGTAAAGCCCCTTTTGCGCCACAAGGGTAACCTCTAACAAGCTAGAAGAGGGTCCTCATACTTGACTAAAGCGAGCCATATAGCCCCCCACGGTTGTCTTGTAAGTCCCGGTGCTCACTTACGAGATAAGTCCTTAGGGAGGACAAGAGCAAACAGTACTCTTCCCCTTTAATTTTCCGTTGCTAAAAAGCGAGTTTTAAACCTTTGTTGCATATAGCATTAATCATGTTACAGATCATAATGGTTATTCATTAAGCACTAGCATAAGCTACCCAAATGCATAAACCCACGGTAGTCAAGGTACAAGATACAAATGCTAGGAAATCCTTAGGGGTAAACAAGGAAGACACATGCAATATGAATTTAATAGTTAATGGTGAATAGGTAACAAGGATGATCCCATGCTATACTTGCCTTGCTCAACGAACCCTTGGTGATACGGCTCGTCAAAGTACTCGATCACCCAGTATTGCTCACCGTCTATACTCCACAACAATCAACATACAATCATCCAAGCGCAATCTTGCATAGCAAACAAGAGCATAGATTAGAACAGTACACCAATATCATAAAACAAAGATAAAAAGTTTAGAAAACGAATCTACGCATCGCTAGGATCACCACAGACGTTTGGATCACCAAAATCGGATTTGAAAACGGTGAAGTTATAGATTAAACAAGATTTTATGTAGAAAACTTATTAATTTTATTAAACAATAAAATTAAAAGTTGAAAAACATGATCAACAGTACCATAAACATGTAGATTATTCAATTACGAATCTAACGCAACTTGAACGGATCAAATCGGAATTAATTTGAAGAAGTTATACACAAAAGAATCCAGTGGCAAACTTGTAATTAAACTGAAAACGATTTTCGAATTAAAATAAATAAAATTCGGTTTTTAAATCAAACCGAGGACTGCGCGTTCAATAAAGAAGAAACAGAGGGGTTCTTTTGCAATTTTGACCGCGAAGGGGTATCTTTGATCTTGAGCCGTAGGATTTAAAGCGAACGGCTCGGGATTAGATCGGAGGGGAGAAGAGAGAAACGGCCGCCGGCCAGAACAAGTGCTCGGCGGGCGCCATGGCCGGACTCGAAGCTAAGCTCGTCGGCAAGACGCATACATGGCCCTAGGGCGCTCGGTTTCGAGTGGGGATGGCACGGGAGAAAGAGCACGCGATGGCGAACTCACCGGCAAGGCTTAAAACGAAGGCTTGCGGCGGTTGGAGACGCGCGCACGCATTTCACGGCGAGAGGCGGACGGTAAGACCCTGCAAGCATCGGCGAGGGTTAGATCTCGGCCGAGAGCATGAAAAAAGGGAAAGAAGGGGTTCGGGCGAGGTCGTGGCAACACGGCGAAGCCTCGCCACGAGCTTACGGTGATGAGCGGCCAGCATGGAGACCAAATCGCAGCAGCGGCGGCGGCTAGGGTCGGGCGGCCGCCGCCGCTCCGAGGCACGGCGCCGCCGCGAGAGGGCGAGGTGAAGGCGGTAGCTGCCGGGGGTTCGGGCTTTTTATAGCCCGGAGGCCGCGACCGTGAAGGAAAGGGGAGCTCCGAGCTCGGATCGAAGAAGGAAACCGCCGGCTTCCATTTTTGGAAGGAGCCGGAGGAGGAAGAAGGAAGGTGGGGTGTGCGGCTGACATGCGGGCCCCTCCTGTCGGCGCCGGCTACAAGGAGAGAAGGAAAGGGAGCGCTCGGCTTGGGCCTGGTTGGGCCGCGCGAAAGAAAGGAAGAAGGAGGAGGGAATGGGCCTTCGGGCCAAATAGGGAGAAAGAGGGTGAAGAATTCATTTTCCTTTTTCTTTTCTTTTGTTTCAAGCCAAATTTGAAATGCCATTCAAAAACCAATTTCAAATTTGAACCAACCATTCAATACAAAATAGAAGTGCACCAGCATGAATGCATAAAACATGTATCTACCTTATGGTGGATTTTAATTTAACAAAATAAATTATTAGACTATGTTTAATGCACACACACATATTTGCATAATTAAATCAATTTCACCTATTTTTGAAAAGATGCAACTTTAGGGTGTTACAGAAGCCATCGTGACACAGGTTTACTGCCATTTCAATAGCACTAAGCCTACCATAAACAAAATGGCATAGCATACCTCTGGAAGCCTAGGTATCTGTATGTCACCACCTTTACACTCAGCTTCTTGCTGGCAGGGTGAGACATTATTATCCCGTGGAGCAAGAAACCCATCTGCAGCACAGCATAAGTTATTATGAATAATTTGGACATTTGAGGCGCAAAACAACCAATGCACACAGAGGAATCCTTTTTGCACTCTTGTCAAACATCTGTTCAATAATAATAGTAACACAGACAGGTTGTTAAAACAGAGCATGCAGGTTTTTATCTTTTCCCCAGAGCGTGCATAATAACCTGTCCTCAGGTTTTGTCAATCTGGTCGAAGCCAAAGAAACAATACAGATACAGTGCAGGCCATCAGCCACTGCTTTCAATATTTCCTCCCTCACAAGGAGAGGCTCTCGTCCCGGATTTTAATTATACAGGTAAAAGAAAGTAACCAATTCAATTGAATGTACTACTGTAGTAGCAATATTTTAACAATGAGATGTATTCCTCTAGGGCTTAGATTTTTTTTCTTTATGCAAGCAGATTTACATCGAAAGTTCAAAACTACAAGATGGGTGGAGGAACAATTTGGATTTTTCTATTCTATCAACCGGGAAAACAGAGGAAGGGAAGGCGGCGGCTTACGAGTGGTCTGCGCTCGCCGACGACGGTGGTCCGATTGCCGCTCCATGGACATGTGCTGCATGAGATCAACAAGCCCCATATATTCTTCTCCGTGATTATATATATCCCGACCCAGCAAAGAGTTTCACTAGGACAGGAAGGGCTGGATGGAGTTCGGTTCGATTTTGTACATACATGGTGCGCACCTCCTCAGCTGCACGGCGGCGCCGGCGAGCTGCCCCGTGGCCTGAGCCCGACCGGCAGCCGAAAATAGGCCGCGAGCTCCACGCCACGCACCGGCTGCCCTACCGCCCCGCCGCTCGTGCGCCGCTCCGCTACTCGTAACGCACCCGGAGCAAAGAAAAGGGAGAACCGTGGGGACATAATAAGGGCCGAAGGCAATGTATTACTATTAAATTTATTTATTTTTCCTAAAATAACTAAGTATTTCTTTTCGTGATATTATAGTACTATGGATGTACCCTCATACCAACTCAAAATACTAATTGAAGTCAAATAATTAGGTTAAATAGACAAGGACAATATGGACATTCAATATGTTTCATCAATTAAACAATTAAACAGGAGAAATCATTTTGCCAAATGTTTTTCAGGTGCTTCGGTTTATTTAGAGAAGTTATCCTTTAGAGGAGCCAGAGCGAAAACTATTTTTAAAGGAGATGGAGTACTGCCTGCTAGTGTACACCTTTCATAAAACAAAATACAATTACAAATTTCTTTAACTTTTAATTATATATTGTAAAGGGATATAAATAAATAGTTTAATTGATTTTGAGCAGACAAGGCAAGGCAGGCATGTGGGTGTCTATTTATTTATTTACACATAAACGAAAGCTTGATTTATTTGAGTGAAATAATGTCTTTTTTTTGCGACGAAAAGAAGAATAATATTAGATAATATTTGGGTACAACAACTCTTCTCCGGCAACGGCGAGGATGTGGAGTGGAATCGTTTTCTCCATGACGGACATGTTGAAGATGAAGGCGGCATCTACGGCATCAGCATCTTCATCGACATAACGACATGGAGACTTGTGTTTCCAAACGGCGGCATCAAGGCGGAGATGTTGCCGCCGCTATGGAATAATTTTCTCCGGTCCCTTCTTCGTTTTGTTGTGGTTGGATCTGGCCACGATGAAGGACTAGGGAGAATAATTTTCAGATCAGTCTTCCCGTTCTTCGGTGGCGAGAAAGAAGAAAAAAAAAACAGAAGAAAGAAGAAGTTTCTTAACTCCGCTGCGAGGAATGTTGGTTGTCCGTTGGGCATCTACTGTCGGCGAAAATAATTATTATCGAGTATTTGCATGCGCAGTCATCCATACAAAGCGTCAAATAGGTTTAGGTTTGAGATGCGGAGCTATTCACAGCGTGGGTATAATTTAGATGAATTTCTGGATATTTGTGTAATCCAGAGGAGTGAAATAATGTCACGGTCTCTACATTAAGCAGTCGGAGTGATGCTGGTGCCATGCACAGATCTGAATGATAACTGATGACAGACATTATTATTATTATATATATAATTCGTGCAATAATGCTGTTGCTGGATGATGATGTATCGATCGGAAACGCTGCTTGTTTGCATTATTTCTGAACTCTGCTGCACTTTGCCTTGGCCGTGCACGCCGGCACGATACAAGGTCCCATCATCGCCGTCATGGCCGTGGACATGGCAACGGTGACGGCGACGGCGTCGCGCGCGCTCCTCGCCTCCTATTATTATCGTTCCCTCCCCATGCGCCGCGGCTCTGTCGTTCCCCTGATCCCCACGCGTGCAGAGGAGAGGATGCTGATTCGTTCCGTTGGCGTTCGGACCCTGACAAACAAGGTGTATCTAGCATTCTCAAACGGGCTTACAGATAGGTAGGTGCCTCATGCCTCTTCTAATCAGTTCCCCTTCACTCTGTAGCTGTGTAAACTGCATCTGCAGATCTCCCCTCATAGCTGTGCCTGAAATGCATCACCAGTTCAAATTACAAAGCAAATAACTGTGTAGGAACCATGAGAGGATCATTATCATGTATAAGAGCTACAGGAGTGCATAAAAACTGTTAGTGAATAAGTAAAACTGTGTATAAATCCCCACTTCCTAGTTAACTCATCAATTAGTTACCTCATCAATAGAAGCTACAAATCCACAAACTTCAGCTGAATCAGACCCCCGAGAGACAGAAATCGCACAGAAGCTGGTTGCAATAGTTAAATACTCCGTACTTGAAGTGCAACAGGAGCCGTGAGGCCAGTGTGCTCAACCCTGGGCAAAATACCCGATACCCATTACCCGTACCCGAACTACCCGAACCCGAACCCAAATTACCCGAACTCGAGGTACCCGATCCTAAGTTCGGATACTAATTTTAATTACCCGATATTAGTTCGGGTAATTGGTAATGTCCCTCGGTACCCAATTACCCAAACTACCGAATATATGTCTATTTCTTTGTGCTTGTGATGTATTTTCTATTAAACACTTAAACCTATCACTTTACTTGTATATAGTTCTCTCTATTTGAATAAGAAATTGTAATATATCATTCTCTGTAAATTATTGTTGAAATTTAATACAAAATTGCTACTAAATTATGTATAAATTACTACTAAAGTTTTGTGTAGATTGCCGTTTTCTACAAAGTTCGGGTATATCGGGAATACCCGAACCCGAACCCGATTATCGGGTACCGAAATTTCGGGTAGTACTTTTTCAGGATAAATTTCAGGTACAAATTTTCATTACCCGAATTTTTAATTACCCGAATTACCCGACCCGAAAAATTCGGGTAACCCGAACGCCCAGGGTTGTGTGCTATCAGTCTGGTGGAGCAGGACACCAGTACAATTGTTGCTGGCTGCTGCGGAGATGGACACAATTGCAATTCATGTAATGGACTGGATCAGCAAATTTCAATTTAGAGAAATTGACTGCGATTATTTATTTTTTTTCTAAATATATGGACTGGCAGCTGATTCCTAATGCCATCACTCACATAAAAGTAATATAAGGCTAAAATGAGGTTTCTGGAAGCAGAACATATTGTTGCTTATAACCTTGATTAAAAGAAAATGTAATGGAATCAAACATTATAACCTGGCCAATTTGTTCATTCATCCAAATTTATTGTTAATATCACACCAATCCCTGTAGTATAGTCAAACAAAATCAATAGGTCCATGTACTGGAACAGTAGATAACCAGCACCCGCTGACACTATCTTAGCGGGCCTACTACATGTTTGATCATCCTTGCCTATATATGCATATGTACTCCAATACTCCATAGCCAGTTTTCCCGTGCAATTTTCCATTGTTTTCAAAGGAAAACATCAAAATCATGTAATGACTTAGGTGAATCCAAATAGATTAACATGGACTGAACTGAGAATTGATGAATTCCAAAACACTTATCAGCAGTTTGAAATAAAACAAACACACAGAACAACACCGCTCATGGCAAAATTACTAGTTTGGGTTCAGGTTGCATATCATCGAGACCAGTACTGTGTTCAGTAGTAGTTTGGGTTAAGTTTATGTAAGACCACCGAGACCAAAAAATATCACCTAGAGACTAGTACTGTTCAGGTCAGCAACAATTGTAAACCAATGATTCACTACCATAAAACACAACCACAAACTGCCTAGTTAATAGCATGAGAATCACAAATAGCAAGGTTCGATAATAACATCAGGACCATAACATACATATACTATATAGGAAAAACAACAGTAGCAAATAAGGTCCAAGATGATAACACAAAGATGATGATGATGATGACACCATAGTAGTATTGAGGAGACACGACACTAGACACTTAGAATATAATAGGTGGATCACACAAAGACATGATACTACTACTACTGCTGCTTAGGCCAGGTAGCTTGATCTTGGACATAAATTAAACATGTGCTGCTGCTTGTCCATGGCTAGTTCTTCACCACCACCTCTTCCTCGTCATCTGTGACCTCCTTTTCGTTATAGGCAAAGCCAAAAGCTTGATACTGAGCAATGAGGGCTTTCTGATATGCAAGTTTCTTAGCATTGATGATCTTGCGAATGGCATACTTTTGGCGGTAATGCTCAGGACAGTTGTCCATCTCGTCGTCAGAGAGTTCTCTCATCATGCCAGGATTTTCCATAATGTATTGGATTAGGGCATCAGGGACATTTACCCTGACCACCTTCTTCTTCTTGTCGGCCGCCGGCGCTGGCTTCTTCCTCTGCAACCAGCGATCCAGCGCCCCTGGGACAAGGTACTTATCCCACAGATGGTCCGCCTCCCGCAACTCCTGCCAAAGCTTCAGCATCTCACCCTCCTTGAACAAGCTATCACCCTGCTGCTGTTGCTCTTCCTTCTTGAGGGCACCGTCGTCGTCACCCGGCTCTGACGTGACGGCGGCCTCCTGCTTCATCTTCTTTGCGAATAAACCAACCAAGTGAACCATCGCCTTCCTCCTCCTCAAGGTGCCACCGCCCTCCGACGCCCCCGCCTCCTCCCTCTTCTTCTTCCCGGCCCCAGCAGCCGTGGACTCCATCGCCAAGAAAACCGAGCTCGTGAACCGTCGTCGCCTCGTTCGTCCTCAATGTCAGTCACAGTAGCTGCAATGGATCCAGCCCTAACCTGTCGTCCCCAACCCTTGCTTTTAAATCTTACAAGTACGTTGGAGCTGCCCTAGTCAAACTATTTGTTGGGTTATATACTCCTCAAGTAGTGAGCGGATTCAATTCAAGGCAGGCAGAGAGCAAGAGATTGATTTGATTCCGTCTTAAGGTGGGCGCGAATAGATACCACAGGAGGGAGGGAGGGAGGGATACTCCGTGTTCGTTGATTATATTCCATGGAGCGGCAGCCGGACTGCCGTCGTCGGCGAGCGCAGGAAACTCGTAAATCCCCGCCTCCCCTTTCGTCAGTTTTCTTCGCCTTAATCTGGTTGTAGTTCCGATGTGAATCTGTTTGCACTTTGCAGGAAAAATAATTGAAAGCCAAGGAGATTTGCAGAGGATCGGAATACATTATCCCATTGTTAAAATAATGCTACTCTACCACAATAGTGCATTCAATTGAATTCGTTACATTCTTTTATTTTACCAGTATAAGTAGGATCAGAGATGAGAGCCTGATACTGAAAGCAGTGGCCGACGGCTTCTGTGTTGTTCCTTTGGCTTCGACCACATTGACAAAACCAGAGGAGAGGCTAGCTACTCTGAGGAAAAAACTGCGTTCTCTGTTTTGTAAACCCCAGCCTTGTTTGGATATTGTAGTATTAAGAACTATAGTATCAAGAAATTGTATTTTTAGAGTAAGTGATGTGTAAAACTGTGATTTAAAAAAAAGAGATCAAGAGTGGAGTTTTTAAAACTCCAAAAAAACTACAGTTTCAGCAATACCATGATTTTCAAAACCATAAAATTTTGTTGCACCCAAATACTTCATGGCACTCTAAAACTAAAGTATTTCACAAAAACCATGGTATTTTTTCTAGAACTTCAAAAATACTTTGTATCCAAACAGGACCAAATTGCATTCTTTGTTTTAACAAGTTGTTTTGTTACCAGTAGCGGATCTAGGTTTTCGCCATGACTAGGGCATGTTTGGCTTGAAGCCAAACCTTGCCATACTCTACACAGCATGGATACGGATACGTGTATCGGTATCGGATGGATACGGATATGTGGATACGTCATTTTTCTAAAAATTGCGATATACGGATATGTTTCACTATTTTTTAATATAAATAGATGAACCAAAAATAATGTATATTTAGATTTTCAAAATAGTAGTAGCTTAGCAATTTTTCATTGCTTGTAATCCTTTATCTCTCGCTCATCTTTCTATATTTTAATTTTTCACACCCCAATAGTCAAGCATATCCATCATATTTTTAAAATCCAAAAGCTGAACACATATATAATAATAAAAGTTTTTAGTTTGTTATGCCAACTTTAGATAAATCAAGTAAAGATGTATGCTTGTGTTGTGACTACAAGGTCACACCATAATCTAGATTTTTTTTATTTAGGATACTTAATGGATACGTATCGGCCTAAGTATCCGAAACTAGTTTTTTTATATTTATTAGGATACTTCGGGGATACGTATCCGTCGTGTATCCGCCGAGTATCGGTATCGGATATGTATCTGATACGGGATACGGCACCCACTTGGAGTATCGGGGTATTGTAGGCCATACTTTGTCACTCCTAAATTCAATTGAGTTTGATCAAGCCAACATGTCACTGGCCCTCATTGTTGTGGCCACAAACTTTGACAAGTTCTACTAAGTCAGACCCACGTGTCACTGACCCATGTAAATACACAGGACTCTAGAAATTAACATGTATAAGATGACACCTTTAGAAGCGTGATCGCATATGCCTTATCTCAGAGCTTACGCCAAAAAATCAACATTTTCCTGATGCCAAAAAAAAATCAACATTTTGTTCATCCAATTTCCATCGCCTCTTCACGCGTACATACATTGTGGTGTCTTTTTATTCTTTTTTTCAAGAACATCAAAATAAATAACAAATACAATATTATGGGTCTTTAAACCACTAACAGTTTTCTAAGAAACAAAGATTTTCACCAAAAATTGTTGATGTAGTTTTGATTAGAAATCGAACTTATTCTTATTAAAACCTGTAAACTGAAATCTCAGTAGTTTGTTGCCCAATTCAGTCTAAATAAATATATCCATGTAATCCCGATGAGGTTCCATGTGGAAAATTAAGAGATCTCCATCATAAGTATCAACAATTTTTTTTTTTTTTTTTTTTTTTTGATAAGTGACGTGTTGGTCGATAGCGAGGCGCTTGTGTTGACTTCATCAATCTTGAAATTTATCGGTCCAACTCAGTTGAAGGTGTTCATAGAGGTAGGGTGTGCGTGCGTTCATAGCGATGAGTGCTCGTATTATAAGCATCTACATCAGTAACGGATTTCGTAAAAAAGCATCTAACTACTTATTGGCTTTATCTAACTATTAGAAGTATTGGATTATAGGTCCTCACGATATTTAACGGTTAAAACACATGAATGGCATGAGAATTTAAATTAAAGTTATGATAATATGTCTAAATATTTTCATACTTTGTAATAGGAGAAAAAATTATTAAGATTGTATTTTAATTCAATACATGTTAATTGAATATTGATGTATTGTTGCCAACACTAACTTATATTATTGTTTGTGTGCGCACATGCACACATGCTTGTGTCATTCGTGATTTTCATAAATATATGATAGGTTTTTTTTTCTATTACAACACACGAGTATATTTTGCTAGTTAGAGCTAAAGTCTCAAAATATGTATCTAAAGTTAGTTTTAAACTTTATCCCACCTCATATTATTACTTGATATGAGCTAAAGTACTCTAAAATTTTTAAAGCTCAAGTTAGAAGATGGAATCCAAACAGACCCTTATAGTTTATTTAAGTGAGACAATGAAAATCTTCTTTCAGAAGACAACACAGTAACTATGAAAACAGTGCCGCTCTATTTTAAGCAAGAAAAAAGTATTTAAAATTTATATTATAAAAAAATTATTCAAAACCTTTATCTAAAACATAAGTCTCTCATCCGTCTGAGGTTCTAACAGAACTTTTCCAATATATATCCATCCCAAAAGAGTCAAAACCACATATGAAT
This sequence comes from Chrysopogon serrulatus, assembly GCA_015844335.1. Taxonomy (NCBI): domain Eukaryota; kingdom Viridiplantae; phylum Streptophyta; class Magnoliopsida; order Poales; family Poaceae; genus Chrysopogon; species Chrysopogon serrulatus. The sequence continues at coordinate 20,257 of JADLZL010005202.1, forward strand.
AATTCATATCTAAACCCAAACATTTAATATCGATCCATATCATATTATATAGGGTAGAATACATGATCACTTATATCGTCTGGTTTCAGACTACTCATACCCGGTTGCCACAGGCGCTCAAGTACTAGAGCTACACAGGTAATTGTCAACCTAAGACACATCATCTAAAGTTTAACGACATGGCATCGTTGGCAGGTCTCAACGACACATAGCTTTACCATAGAGGGAACTTTAGGCTCAATGTATGTCCTGATGGCCAAGAGCCCTCGTTGAGCTTCCATGAGAACATGAACAGGCAATGGAGAGCACTTGTTCCTTTTATTAGTAGGTTCGGAGCACCTAAAAGAACTCTGTTGGGTCTCCAATGTAAGGCATTCAAGTGATGTCGTGCTCTCAGCAATATGACATGTTAGTTCAACAAGACTCTTTGCTGATGTGAATCCCAAGATCTCCACTGTCTTCATCTTGTGGTGCTGCTGTCCTTGCATCTTCCTCAGATCTGAGGGATCTGCAAATACGGAGACGTGTTCCATTTCATATTGGGATACCTATAACATATAAGATGAAAAAGGAAAAAAAAATTAGGCATGGTTCTAAAGCGTTTACTACTGTTAGATTAGAAATATGAACAGCAACTTACATCCAAGACCAAAGTTTCCAAGGAAGGGCAACCATCAAAGATGGAAACAAGTGAAAAATAATCGTATGCTGCAAGAAAGGTTGCAGCAGTGAGCATAATATTAAGGCTTTTGAGGTGAAGATATTTGCAATGCATCCATGGTGTATTGATCTGCAAAAAAGGTGAACAGGTTACCTATACTCCAAGGTTTAAATATATGGTATCAAAAAATATGAATACTGCTGGTCCAGCCAAGACAAGTATACCTCTCTTCTCGAAGATATAATGGCAGCTTTAAGGTTTGGCATGCTGGACGGAAGTTCAACACAAACATAACGAACTGCGCCAGAGAAGGTCAAACTTAGCTCCTTCATTTCTAATGTTTCTCCGAGTGACAGTGGAATGCACTTTCCTTCGTAGTAAAAGCTGGAAATATTTGGAGCTTTGCTTTCTATCATTTTCAGCTTGCAACAACAACCTAAAACCTCTAAGTACCTTAGGCGCTGCAGCGTGCAAGGAACCTTCAAGCAACCTAACCCCTCACAATACCTGATTTCCAGCCACTCCAAGGCAAAAGAATTGGAGAGAAGGCACCCTAACTCATCTCCAGTAAAACTAACATGATGAAGACATAGTTTTGTCAAGCTTCTTAAACAATCAAGTTCAGTTGAAGGACGTAAGGAGCAACCAAAAAGGTGTAGGTATCGAATTGAGTCTCCACTCCCATTAGATAAGAGTGAGCATGGGAAGCTGTATTTTGCTATCATTGGCATTGAAAGTGAAAGTTCTTCGATTCCTGATCTAACAGCAACCTGGAGCCAACTGTCGACATAACCATTGTGACCTTCAAACATCTGAATGTCGAGTTTCTTGACACCAATGCCTGAGTGCCTTTTCAAAATCTGGTCAACTTTGTTACATAAATCTCTGGCGATATCATCATCATTTTCATATTCCTTCTTATTCGATCTCAATATCCTTGCACTGAAAGTGAGGTTGGGATGGCATCTCCAGGAACGTAGAAAAGCACGAGACACACAGGCAGCTCGAGCAGCAGACCGCATTGGCATTAGGGAATGTATATGACACCAGATGTCCTGCACGCATGTTAGAAAAGCATAAAAAGGAAATTCAGCATTAGAAATACAAAGGCAAATGGTTACTCTAGATGGAGAGGAAAATAACTGAAGAAAACTGTAACCTAGGTTCTACACACATTGTTGCACAATGGGTTTTCAATGGCTGCTTCAAAAGCGAAGTATGCACCTAAAGCTGATTAGATGCTTCGAAATCTATTCATACTTCTTTACTTAAAAGAATATACATATAAGTACGGATAGTGAGGTCCATACATGCTTCAAAATCAGGGTAGATTGGACACAACAAACAAGCACGTATGGAGTTATGGACAAGTTATCAAACAACAAATGGAGCATCTTGATACTGAAACAACAAGAGGTTTATGCAATTGTGTTGTATGGATCAACTTCGTCAGCCACAGTGCAAGAGACATGACATAAACCTTAACCACTGAAGTGATAGGATAATAGGCTGAACAGGCAAGGGCGGACGGACACAAGGGGGAGCATCTATATTGGTATCATTTGTTGATCTAGCAAAATGACAATAAAAAATCTATTTATCTAATAGTTAATAGATTAAGTTTTTTCTGCAAAAAAAAAAAATAGATTCCTAAGTTTAGTCATAACTCCTCTAGTACCTACTGAGAGGGTTAGTAACATAACTTGTCAGATAAATACTAGAAGTAAGATTGTAGATGGTTTTTTGCGTGTATAATTATATATATCTTTGTTTCTCGTTTATTTTACGTTCCATGAATTTTAATGTCCCACAAATCTGAATCCTGCCTCTGCCCCTATGAACAGGACAGATAAACAAGTGATATCCTACAAGGGTATGTACTATGCAGGTCTAAATCACAAATAATTGGCTGTAATGGTCCAATGGAGATAACATGGTACACATCAAAGGAAACAATACTAAATGATGCTGCCTTTAGAGACATGTCATGGCAAACCTAAAAGGGAATCATTTTAAGATACATACTTTCGCTACGCACTTAGATATACACTATGTCAGATACATAGTAAAAGCAATTGCATCTAAAAAAGCCAAAACGTCTTGTAATTCGGAATGGATGGAGTGGATTATAAGGATTTTATAGATGACATTACGACTAGTGGAAAGCAAAATCTGTTGATGGTAGGTTGAGAGGCTCCAAGTCCAAGAAATTCCAGCTTTTACACATTGGAGACCAGAAGAAGGTTTCAACATTATTATCGTACTTATTTAGGAGCAAACACTAGCTGCTGCTAAAAGTTAATTATGCAGAGTTGGAAAAACGCAAGGGTTCGGGAGCCATGACACATGGTTTACTGACATTTCAGTAGCACTAAATCTACCATTAACAAAATGCCATGGCATACCTCTGGAAGCCTGGGTATCTGTACGTCACCACCTTGAGAATCAGCTTCTTGCTGGCAGGGTGAGACCTTATTATCCCGTGAAGCAACCAACCCATCTGCAGCACAGCATAGGTTATTATGAATAATTCGGACAATTGAGCAAAACAACTAATGCGCACAGAGGAATTATTTTTGCACTCTTGTCAAACATCTGTTCAATAACAAACAGCTTGTTAAAACAGAGCGTGCATATATATATAAAAAATACAATACAGATACAGTGCAGGCCATCAGCCGCTGCTTTTAATATTTCCTCCCTCACAAGAAGAGGCTCTCATCCCGGATTTTAATTATACAGGTAAAAAAAAGTAACGAATTCAATTGAATGAACTACTGTAGTAGCAATATTTTAACAATGAGATATTGTGTTCCTCTGGAAATCTCATTGGCTTAGATTTCATTTTTCCGCAAAAAAGATTCACGTCAAAACTACATGGGTGGAGATAAAGTTTGGGTTTTTCTATAAACCAGATTATTATAAGAGGAAAACAGAGGAAGGGAAGGCGTCGGCTTACGAGTGGTCTGCGCTCGCCGGCGACGGCGGTCCGGCTGCCTCTCCATGGACATGCGGTGCATGAGATCTACAAGCCCCATGTCTTCCTCTCTGTGGAATATATCTCTCCCTCTCTGCCGCCCTTGAACTGAATCCCCCCCAGATCAGGCCTCCGGCGTCTCCCCTCCGGGCTCTGGCCCTTCCTACTGAGTGGAGGAGCGTCAATTTGAGGGAGGGAATTGGACTGAGATTTGGGAATCCCCCCAGTGAAGAGCTGGACTTCGGTTCGATTCTGTATTCAACATGAAAAATCTCTTTTGCTATGGTTTTTGAAAAGTGCTTCAATTTATTCAGTTATTGTTCAGAGGAGTCAAAACTAAAAATATTTTTAGAGGAGCCGGAGGATTCCTAAACAGACCTTAGATTGTGCTACTGTACACCCTTCATAAAATAAAATAGGAAAAAGTCTAAACCCCCTAATAATTAACGTCGGTGTACTTTATACCCTGAACTATAAAACCGAGTATTGTACACCCTGAACTTTCGAAACCAGTGCAAATAACACCCTAGGGCGGTTTTGGAGGGTGGTTTTGCTACAATAATGTGGTTTTTATCTTTTTATTTTTTATTTATTTCGGCTGAATTTTTGAAAAAATCATAGTAAATAACAAAAAATCATAAAATAGAAAAATCTATTTTTGTTGGACTCCACATTAGTAGATCTACACGGTGAATATATAATATAGTATATTTTAGTACAAAGTTTTTTTTTGCTGTAATTTTACATCTATATTTTTTTAATTAAATGAAATAATTCATAACCATAATTTCTATGGTTAAATTATGGTAAAATTTTTATAGTGAGCTTATTATAATATGCTTAAATTGTAGTAAAAATTTATAATTCTTGGATCATTTATAGATTTATTTATATTTAACAAGCATAAACCTAAGTATAAACCTAAATAAATCTATAACTAAGTTAGTAAAGGAGGTTTGCTTAAGTGCTTTGCATTTTTGTGGTGTTAATTAAGTGTATAGGTTTATTAAAAATGTAATGGCAAAGACCCTAGAAACTGATTAATGAGTGCATGCTCTAGTTATTTTATGATATGGAAAGTGATTTTTATTAAGCAAAAATAATATAAAACACGGTTAAAATTCTTATATCAAAGTACGTTTGAGTACAAACTTTGTAGACGACTCTGCAAATTGCATGTGGTTTGCTAGTTTACATAGAGTTTCAAAATTTAAAACTGGATTTCAGTTTCAGCCTCTTGTCCTGGATTTTTGCTGTCTGAAAATTGATTGACACTGTGATGTTGACTTGAATGTTCTGAAAAATCTCGTTAACGATTGGGTTTGATCTTTGTTTTACTATATTTGAGAGTGCAAGTAGCCAACTAGTACAAGATCATGGCCGGCCACCTACTCACCTCTTAACCTTTGCCCAAAAGACCCTAGAAACGCGCTGTTTCCAGGGCAGTTGGTGCTCTGGAACGCCGACTGACAAACCCAGCTTGGAGCCACTCTTGTATCTGTCTCCCTCTGTAGATCATCATAGCCTCCCTAGAGCTGCCCGGCCTGCACGGCCGCCTCGTCGCTCGGGCACGGCCATCATGGCGAGCACGCGGGCGAGCTGCAGCTGCTGCGTATCAATTTGGCACTCTTGGCGCCGCCGGCGACTTCGCCGACGCGGCGGTGTCCGCCCAGAGCGCCGCCGCCTTCACCCGGGTCCGGGTGCACGTGGCCAGCGTCGCTCGGACCTCGTCCGCCTCAACCAACCCCGAACTGCGCGGCCATGGCCCTCACCGGTCACCGCGGCCAGCCATACTGCGCTGCCCCGCCGGACGCGCTTGCGCCTCCCAGGGATGCACGCCGCGCGCCCTAGATTAGGTTCCCGGCCAACGCACGGCAAAAAGGAGAGGTCCCCGCCGGCCGGCGGGGCCGCTGCGCCGCGCTCGGGGACGCAGCAAGACCTGTCTCTGTTCATTCCAGACCATGCATATTGAATTACGCACAAGGGCGCTCCAGGTTCATTGATGACCACGGATCGGAGTACTGCGCCAGCGGGCCGGACCCGTACGGCCGTACCGGAGGCATTCGTCCGTCTCCTCGATCGACGCAGCCGGCCGGAGAGCACGCCGAGGCGTTCGTGGACCGTGGACGGCGGCGTTCCAAGATGGCTGGTGTAGGCGACGTACAAGCGCGCTGGTACGTCGTGGATCGGAGTTGTCGTCGTCGTTGAACATCATAGGGTACGGTGTGCGCGCGCGCGTGGCAGCTACTGACTGGGTCTGCTATTAAGCTTCGGCACTGCACCGGTACCCAGGGGACGACGGTGGAGCCACTGGTCACGAGGTTGAAGACGGCAGGGCGACTGAACAGCTTGCCATCGTACGTGGATCACAATACACAAGCACCACCCAAAAAAAAAATAATACATAAAAAAATATACTGTACTAGCTAACATCCACATTCAGGAGGAGCCACATCAGCATGTCATGCCAACTTCTAAATTAAAGCAGTCTGTTTGGACCTAAATGACATCATCAGTAGTGTCTTTTTTTTTGTGAATTGGCTTGCCTTTCATTCAACCGGCCGAAGCCTCTAAAATGATCAGATCATGTATACAATCCGGAGTTACATGCCACGTCTCCGAAGGGTGTGACTCTAAAAAATGTTTTGCTAGCCTATGATGGGCTACTTTATTACACTTTCTACTAACATAATCAAAAGATAAATCATGAAAGGCAAGCCGGAGTTCTTCCATCTCCTGCAGTGTCGAAGCCAAGTTTATAGACTCAGAAGAAATAGCATTTTAAAAGTAGGGGGACCACACCTCTTGCCTACTTGAGAGACCGTCTATAAAGTTCTCTCTTAAAATAAACAAAACAAAGATAAAAATGTTCTCCCTGTCGTCCTGTGTTCCTTCTATTGTGCCATGAAAAATAGCATATAATGTTCCATCAAACCAGCTAATCTGCACGCCTTGTCAATTAGAGATGGGTATTTACACCATTATTTTTGTATCTAACCCACTATGATCAGGCTCAAGCATTTCATTAGGACCTAGCATCTTTGGTAAAATTGCGACACTTACGGAGGTGGGTACATGTTTCCACCTCTGATCTACATAGCTTGCAGGTTATTAGGTTAGTGAGGTCAGCCTCGCTGAAGTAGCTTGTTTGTTACGTTGTACACTTGCACGTAACAAAACTTGTGCGTACGTATGTACTAGGTTCCAAGTGAAGAAAACGGTATTCACTAGAGAAGCCGATCAAGCTAATATAATGTAAAACCATTTCTTACTCCTTTTTGTCCTCGTTTTGGTTGCATATTCTTTCTTCGATTTCAGCCTATAGACTATTAGAGTAATAATCCTAAGCCAAATTTGTATGATGTAATTTCAACCGCAACGTTATGAACCCAATTTAGAATCCTATACGAACCACCACTAGTGGAGGCACCGCCTGGACTCGTCGGCGAAGCGCAATGGAAATTTTCTTTGTATTTTACAGAAAAAATATTATATATATTTTTAAATAAATAAATAAACACATTTGTGCACAATAAGAATTCAGTCGAACCCAACCCAACCCAACCCAAAGCAGAGACGGCCAGACAGTAGTCGCTTAAGCTGAAACTACAGAAAAGGAGGAGAAATTGGTATGGATATATATATACTGTATGCGGGCGGAGGGAGTGGGCTAGTTGGGCCGACGCCGGGACATAGCCCATATATCTAGAAGAGGCCCACGTACAGATAGCAGAACGAACGGCCCTTGTTTCCCGTGACGGGAAATGCTTGCGTCCCTTCTTCTAATCTTTGCCTGTACTACTCCCTTCTCCGTTCACAAAACGCAATCTTTTGACTTTCGGTCATCGAGTTTGACCATCTATCTTATTCAAAAAATTTATATTTATTATAAAATAAATGAATAATTATAAAAGTATTCTAATAATAAAATAAATCATAACAGGATACATGATATTTATATAAAAAATTTAAATAAGGCGAATGATCAAATACGATGACTAAAAGTCAAAGATTGCGTTTTTTATGAGACGGAGGGAGTACAATATAACGGAAAGTCCGTACTACAGTGCATCTGGGCCTATGACAGGAGGGGCCATCCTTCCTTCTCACACGCATCCACCACTGTTTGTTTCTTTTTCCCGTTTCCTTCGTTAATAATTAATTTTGCGACGATGCCCTCTCGTTTCCCGTGACGGGAAGAAATACCTCCTTTCCCTCCTAAACTGCCACATATCATTTGGGTGCTGAGGCGGCGTCGCGTCGCAGCGTCGCTGTCATTGTCTCGACCGATGGAAAAGGAGAGCGAGCGGAGCGAGCACGTAAACCCGCTGACGGACGGGATGCAGGCCTGCCTATTGACCGCCGCCGTCCTCGTCGCCCGAGGAGGTGCTGTCGCAGCTCGCTGCCGCAGACGCAGATGGGGAGCGGGGAGGCTGCCGCGGCGGAGAAGCTCACTGGCAACCGAGATCGCACCGGAGAAAGGGAATCAGTTCAGAATGCTACTGTAGCCAATTACTACCAGAACATACCTGATGTCCCTGGCCACAGAAGCTTGATTTTTTCAATTTTGAATTGGACCATGCATGCTCAAACACGTGTTTGATGGATATGTTTACTACTCCACTTCCCAACAATTTCTGGATGCTCCCTGCCTCAGCACCAGCTGACGAGCATGGGAGAGAGTTAGTGCTGTCACCTGGATGTGCACTAGAGTGTGAAGAGAACAATAACCTCAAATCAGAAAAGGTTGTGAAGTCATATGCAGACATAGTGAAGAAGAACAAGTTTGACAAATTTGAGGAAGTTGGGACAAGAGATGTGGATGCGGAACATGCAAGCTCAGGTAATGAATCTTTAGGTGGTTTCTATGAACTGGATTGTCAATACACATCACCAGAGAGGGAGGACTATGCAATGTCAGACAGTGTGGTGTACCCTGATAAGCAGGGAAATGCTGAGCTTTGATCATGTACATGGGCGCATGACTTTTTCCTGGTCAGCAGTGGCATTCTGAATTTTATGGCAATGCAACTGAAATTGAAGATTATGATGCATATAGCTGCAAGTATGCCCAAGAGGCAAGAGGTCCAATGTGCAATTCTGGATGGGAACTCTAATTTGCCAGAAACCTTCCATTCTGAAGTTGATAAGCTGTCCTTGGGGCATTGGGTTTTTTTCTTTTCTTGAGGTAATCTAGGGGTAGGAGTTATCCCCACCTTTCATTGGCATTGGAGCAGCAGAAAACATTGCAACTCAGTTACGTGGCCAACAAGTTACAATTAGGGAGGTTAGGCTGAGGAAGGTTTACATTACGAAGAAACTAAATTACACCCATTGCTCCACCACAAAGCATTCATCAACAGGAAATGTGCCGCCACTGGTGAGCAGTATCTCTAAAGCTTGCAGCAAGACGACTAGCTGAAGGTGGCAGGTTGTTGAAGACGACATCGTTGTGGTGTTTCCACAACATCCAGCAGATTAGATGAGTCAAGGTCTGAAAGTGCTGAGCGCTGATGTGGCTTGGCCTGACAATGTGCCAAATTGCGTTCGCTTGCAAATGTGAAACGTCCATTCCAAACCTGTTCCATATCTGCACCGCAAAGGGGCAAGTGAGCAGTAGGTGAGTCGCAGTCTCTTGGGCAGTAGCACAGATAGGGCAGATATCATTATCCACAATGTTTTTTAGTTTCAGGTTTGCCCTGCACTTGATTCGGCCTTGAACTGCTAGCCAGCAGAAGTGCTGTACCTTGGGAAGGTGTGCGATTGTTCCAAACATATTTGGTGAAAGCTGCAGGATCTTCTCTCTGCTCCCGAACTTGATGGCTTGGTACACTCGCGACGTCCTGAACTTGTTATCTCCCGGCGCTGCCAACAAGGGGCATAGCCGATTGTCGGGGGTGTTGTTCAGTTGCAGTGCAGGCGAGCAAGGATTCCTTCCACCTGCTCTAGCTCCGTCGTGGCCTGCCGTGACAGCCAAGGAACTGGCTGCACACGGACTCCCTGCATTATGGCATCCCTCACCGAGGCACCACTGACAGAAACATGACTAGCCAAGCTGGGGAATGTAGCTGCGAGCGTTTCGGAACCATGCCAAGTGTCACCAATGTGATGCATCGGTCGAATGGCACGAGGTTTCGAAGGGCATCCCAATGCGCACCAACTGCATCTCGGCCGGTGAGGTTGAGACCTGTTCTAGCCCATTGTGCCCAAGCCGAGTCTCCCGGATGGTGCAGCCTGTGGATTAGTTTTAGGAGCAAGCACTGATTCTGCAGGTGTCGTTCCCTGACGCCCAGGCCTCCCTTCTCTTTCGTCTGACAGACTGTCGTCCATGCCACCAGGCATTGTGAGCCGGTGGTTTTTGCCGCTCCAGTCTAGAGGAAAGCCCGGCGCCTAGAGTCAAGAGCATCCAAAACCCCTCTTGGCATTTGATTGGCTGCCATTAGGTTTGCTGCTGAGCCATCAAGAACAGAATTGATTAGGATCGCCCGCCCTCTTGCATTCAGGAAGGAACTGGTTCTGCCAGCCAGCCAAGTTTCTGTCAGCTTTTCCAATCAGTGGACTGAAGGCAGTGATGTTCAATTTGGTGTCAGATAGCGGCAGCCCGAGGTATGTTTGAGGAAATGTTTCCAACTTGCAGCCAAGTATTTCAGTTATTGGACTCTGAATCATGCACAGAAGCTGAGGTTATAAGCTTTGAACTCAGCTGATATCTGCATCCATCTTATCATCCTTGTTTCTTGTTTCAGTTCATTCAGTCTAGCAAACATGCTTAGTTGTTGTCTATCTACTGCAAAATTTCTCACAAAATTTTGTTTGTGCAGCTGATTGATGTAGCTAAAGAGTTATCTGGACGAATAGAGGTGATGGAGAAGAAGCAGGTCTCTTCTTTATGAATGAAAAGCCTGGCATCTGTTATACTGAACCATGCAATCTTAAATTTATGGAAATGTTATATGCAAAAAAAAAAAAAAAAAACAAACTTTACTATGAACAGATGTGTTGATAACTTCATGACAATTTAGGAACCAACAGAATAAACCAAGAGAAATTATACTGAGTAAATCCTTTTGTATTCTTTTTTAATATAGAATTAAATCTTTGTACATTATTATACTATGAATAGGATTGGAATAGCTAAATTTCGCATTCTAGAATGGCTAAATTCATTATGTAGCACTAACAGGGAGAATCTATAAGATGCTTGTAGTGTTTTTGGTTCACAGCTACCCAAAGAAAATGAAAAAAGTAATATAAGGCAGGATGAAATGAAAATATTTTTCCATTATGCATCTAGTTCAGTCTTGCATCTGCTTAGTTTCTAATCAATCTTTCAGCTAGGATCCTCTATGATTTATTATCCAACCTCTGTAGTCCACTCTTTCAATATAGAAGTAGAGAAAAGGGATGCAAAGTCTAGGGGGAAAAATCTCATTTCCTGACAAAAAGGTTTTGGTGGTTAAATCTAATTTATGTTCAAAATGCAGCAGGCTTGGTCCAACAAAGAAGTCATACAATTTACAAGGAGTGAAGGAGAGGTTACTGAAAATAATTCTTGAACTAAAGGGAACACTTAAGACATTGAATTCTAAAATAGATGCTGTGGCCCTAGATGATTCACTTAACCAGTTTGTAAAACAATGTTTTGGTTCAGAAGGTGTCATTTATCTAGTTGGGGGTTTTGATGGCTTCTCATTTTTGTCATCACTAGACTCTTTTTGCCCTTCATTAGACGTACTAACACCCCTCAAACCAATGGCTGTTGGCAAGTCATATGACTCAACTGGAGTATGCACATTGAAAAAAATTTGTCACAGACAGATCAGCAACATTCAAAGTGCACATATGAGAAGGGAATCTTCACTCAAATTGCATTCAGAAGTATCCAGCATATTCATTCACTCAGCGATTTGAGGAAGACTTATTCACTCAGCAATTCGAGGAAGAATTCTGCGAACAACGAACTGGAATCGAATTTCAAATTGCATTCACGCAGCCGATTTGTGAAAGACCTACGAACCAACGAACTAGTTGTCGTCGAACTTGACGCGCTCCTGCAGCTTGACGGCGAGGACGCGAGTCAGCAGGTTGTCGATCCACTCGGCGCCACCGCAGGTTCGGCGGCGCAGCGCCTTCACCGCGACCTTGTTCAGATGGTTCCCCAGCGTAACCGGGGGCAGCCCCATGAGCCGCGGGAGCTCTTTCCCCACGGTCCGAATGGCCCTGGAGAGGGTGAGGAGGCGGTGGAGGGCGTCGAAGTCGGTGGCGTTCCGGGAGAGCCGTGGGATGGTGTCGGCTACGACCTCGTCGAGGATCATTGCCAGATCAACGGCGCGGAAGAAGGCGTACGTGTTTTGGATGACCCACCCGCCGGCGACGCGGCAGTCGTGGTGGGTGCCGCCGCGCTTGTGGTCGCCGGGGTCGAAGTAGACGCGGTCGGCGAAGGGGTTCGGCTGCTTCTGTTGCTCGGCGAACCATGCCGCCCAGCCACCCGCGTCGTCGTCGTCGAGGCGTGCGGAGCCCTCTTCGGCGGGGAAGGACGTGCTCCGGGAAGGAGTTTTTTTTTTTTTTTTTTAGAACACGACTTCACGTGTATTTCATTAAGAAGGGGCGTAAGTAGTACAAGCAGTGGCACCGTATCAAAGGCGAGTTGCCTTGATAGCGGCAACACTCAAACAAACAAAGACAGTCCAAGAAACATAGCAGGCCGAGGCCAAACAGAAGGAGAAAGAAAGAAGGAAATGACTATGGCGCAGGCAGCAACGAGAGTGCCGAGAAGCCCGCGGCAACCCACTGGTCGCCCTCTTCCAGCACCATGGAAGCCACCTCAGCCACTGTGGAGGACATGCCATCAAACACTCGGGCATTACGCTCCTTCCAAACCCGCCAGGTAATAAGCAGCACAGCTGAATCGAACGCCTTGCGGAGGTCCCTGGGCACACGGCGGCGAGAGTCAAACCACCAATCAGCAAGAAGCGCGTCCTGCCCTGGCGCAATGATGCCCAGCCCGTAACGTCCCAGCAGGCGGCACCACAGCTCCCTCGTGTAGACGCAAGACAGCAGGAGGTGATCCACCGTCTCGTCCTCTTGGGCACACAGCGCGCACTCCGCCGAGTCTTGTAGGCCATGCCTGCGTCTGCGCTCCGCAGTCCAAATGCGACCATGCAACGCCAGCCAAAAGAACAGTTTTACTTTGGGCGGAGCCGACGATTTCCAAAGCTGCTTGGCTCCCAACAAAGAGGACATGCCGACGAAGAAGGCTCGGTACGCAGAAGACGCAGAGTAAGCACCATCCGGCGTCCATCGCCAGGCGAACCTGTCGCATACGAGCGGTTGCAGCTGGACATGTTCAAGCTTTTCCCATAACTCGACATACTCGTAGAGCACGGGCGCGGTGATCGGGCGCAGATGTGGCGCACCCACCGCCGCCGGCAGGCCCCGACGACAACCCGCAAGTGACGGCGACCAATGGCGCGAATAGGTGCGGCCTTGGCGACTGAACCGACCCGTCGCAGCGACCAAGCATCCGTCTCGCCATGCGACGCCGCCATCCCCCCAACACGACGACGACGGAGGAGGCGAATATAGCATTCACCAACTTCTCCTGGGGGGAAGGCAGCCGAGTCCAGGCCGGCGCATCAGCGAGTCTCTTCTGCCACTCCCACCGCAGCCGCAGGGCGAAGCCAAGGATCCGCAAGTCCGGGAGGCCGAGGCCCCCATAATCCCTCGGGGAGCAGACGACCGGCCAAGAAACCTTGCATTTGCCCCCAACGACGCTCTCCGTTCCGCACCAGAGGAAGGCACGTCGGCGCTTGTCAATTTGCTTCAAAGCCCACGCCGACAGAGAGCAAGTGATTGAGACATGCACTGGAATAGCCGACAGTGTGGCTCGGGTGAGCGACAACCGTCCTGCAGCGTTTAGGAGACTCGCCTTCCAGGTTGGGATTCTGCCTGCCACTTTGTCAACTAGGAGCTGCTCCACCGCACGCTGCACCCTAGTCACGGAGAGTGGTGCACTCAAGTAGCGGCAAGGAAATGGGGACAACTGACATGGGAATGCTTGTTGGACGAGCGCAATTTCCTCGTCTGAGCACTGGATAGGAGAAATGAGGCACTTGTCGATGTTGGTGAGCAGCCCAGAAGCACCAGCGAAAAGGTCCAGAATAGCCCGTATGCGAACGAAGTCCTCCTGCACAGGCGCCAGGAAGAGGACCAGATCGTCCGCGTACAGCGACATCCGCTGGCCAAAATGGCCGCCAGGGAGCGGAGTGAGCAGGCCATTGGAGTCGGCCCCCAAGACCATGGCGTTGAGAACTTCCATCACCAGTACGAAGAGTAGCGGGGACAACGGGTCGCCCTGCCGCAGACCCCTAGCGTGGCAGATGCGTCGGCCCGGCCTGCCGTTAACCAGCACCTTAGTACTAGCTGAAGAGAGAATAGCGCTCACCCAGTCCCTCCATCTTTGCGAGAATCCTAGGTGCTCCAGGACCTCAAGCAAGAAGGGCCACGCGACGGAATCAAAGGCTTTAGCGATGTCCACCTTGAGTAGAATGCACGGGTGGCGGCGTGCGTGCAGCCACCGACAGTACAACTGGACAGATCGATAGTTGTCGTGTATGCGCCTCCCCTTGATGAACGCCGTCTGGTTAGCTCGGACCAGGGAGTCCATGAATGGTGCCAGCCGCAATGCTAGCCCCTTGGACACTAACTTGCCAATGCTGTGTATCAGGCTTATGGGCCTGTAATCTTTGAGTCCGGATGGAGTGTCATTCTTGCGGAGAAGCACCATGGAGGCGCCATTGAGGAGGTAGAAACTTCTCCAGTCCTGCGCCCACAGCACCGCAAAGGACCTGCACAAATCCTCCTTGATCACCGGCCAGGCAGCACGGTAGAACCTACCGGTGAACCCATCTGGTCCCGGTGCGCGGTCCGCCGGAGTTTCCCGTACAATCCTCGCAACCTCCTCCTTAGTGAATTCAACATCGAGGCTGTGTAGTTCCAGCCTCGGCAGGTCAAGGAGGTCGAGGTCTAGGCGATGGACCCGAGGAAATCTGGTACCAATGATGGCGTCATAGTACCGGAACACCGCATCAGACTTGGCCTCATCCGAGGAGAAGGTACGGTTGTCAAGAGAGAAGGTGGGAATGTAATTCTTGCGACGTCTGTGGCAAGCTTGGAGATTAAAGAATTTTGTATTGGCGTCACCATCCCTCAGGTAGCGGCATCGTGAACGTTGCCGCGCGATCGTCCGGGACAGTGATGCCAGACCAAGCGTGCGCGCCTTGAGGTCACGACGCAGCTCAAGCTCCTCAGAGGAAAGAAGCCTGGATTCCTGGGCGACTTCCAGCTCGAAGATGATCGCCCTGGCCGCGGCAAGCTGGAAGCGGACACTGCCCACCCGGCTTGCGGCCCAACCTCTCAGCGCCTTTGCAACATTACGAAGTTTGTAATCAAGCTGCCTGCAAGCGTCGGCGTCGCGCAGGGGGCACGTCCAAACTGCCGCAACGACATCCAAGAACCCATCGACCTTAGGCCAGAACGACTCAAAACGAAAGCCTGGCCGCGACCATGGTTCCGTGCTGAGCACCAACAGCAAGGGTGCGTGATCGGAGCAGTCCGTGGAGTGACAGTGCAGATTGTGAAACGGATGGTACTCCAACCACGCGACCGTGGCGAATACCCGGTCAATGCGCTCCAACGTGGGCCTGTCCCTCTCATTGCTCCACGTGTACAAGCGACCAGACAAGTGCAGCTCGTCCAACTGCAAAGTATCAATAGCACGGCGGAAGCGTTGCATGAGTCGACGGTTTAGCCTGTCGTTGTTCTTGTCTTGGGCCTGGTATATGAGGTTGAAATCGCCACAGATTAACCAAGCCCCCGTGCAAGAGGAAGCAAGGCCCTCAAGCTCCAGCAGGAACGTCTCCTTGAGCGAATGGTCAGTCGGGCCATAAACCGAGGTGAGCCAGCAGTCCGCGACATCGGCCCCATCAATCGGAGTTAGCAGCACAGTGACAGAGAAGGCAGCGGTGACAATGGAGGAGCCCCTCCAGAGGTCCGAGCGCCACCCAATAAGAACGCCTCCCGAGACACCAACAGAAGGCAAGCAACAATAGTCGAAATCAGGGCCCATCAGTTCATTGATCATGGTTGCAGAGAAAACGGCGACCTTAGTCTCCTGGAGGCAGACTACCGACGTGCATTCCTGGACGATAATGTCCCGAACAGCTGTGCGACGAGCCCGGCTGTTAAGGCCACGGGCATTCCAAATCAGAAATTGGTTGTAGTTCATGGGACTAACGAACGTGCAACAAAGCAGAGAACGGCTAAGCGTCCAGCCCCGGGGCAGACGCCCAACAACTCCCACCCGGGAACAACTCGCGCATGGCGGCGCGCTTGGAAGACGAGAGTGGTTCCTTGAAGGTTTCGCGGAACCTGGCCGCGTAAGTAGGGTCGGGGCTCCGTGGCGGGGAAGGCACTCCCACCGGCCTCCACTTCCGCAACATGACCTTCTTGGCTTGGATCTCCGGCCTCGGGTCCCGAAGGTGCGTCATGGAGGCGATGCGTGAGCTGCGGCGGGGTACCACCGTGCTGGCCCGGCGGGAGACACGACGGATCGGGGTGCTGTCAACGAGCGGCTCCTGCAGCGGCAAGCACAAGGCGTTGATGAAGCCGGCAATGACGTAGCGCCGACCGTAGGTCGCGGGCGCCGCAGCGGTAGCAATGCCGTGGAATGCCGTGGGCGACGAGATCACCGATCCGCTAGGTTCGGCTGGCCCACCGCCGAGGCCGCGGAGCACCGGTGCGGGCGGCGAGCTGCGACTGAAGACAAGACTGCACCGCCGCAGGAGAGCACGGTGGTGGCGGCGAGTGTTGCGGTGGTGATGAGGACAGCGGTGACGAGGCAGCAAACAAGCAGGTCGCAGGGTCGTGCGCCGGCCGTAGCTCCACCACGGCCTGCTCAGCCCACCAGTCATGGGCCACCGGAGTGCTGGCGGATGGAGCCGAGACGGGGGCTACGGTAGACAGCTCAGACTCGACGAATTCAGCCCACCAGTCCGCATGGGCCGTGGGGGGCACCTGAGAGCTGCAGCCCCCATGAAGGAGGAGGGGGGCAACCGCCAAGAAGCGGCCCACCAGCCCAATCGGAGAGGGATGCATTGAACGCAGCAGCATCGGGGAAGGGCTAGGGGGAGCCGTCTGACCACTGCGACCCCGGCTCCCCGAGGCGCGGCATGCCGGGCATGTAGCGGCGAGCACGAGGAGTTGATGGCGTAGGGCCGGCGGCTACAGGAGTGGACGACGTAGGGCCTGACATCCGAGGCATGGAGCCGGGGCAGAGCAGGGGCGGGTCACATGGTGGAGGACGTGCCAGAGCGCCCACGCTCTGCGTCAGGTGGGCCAAGGCGCCAGACGAGATGGCAGCCGGAATCCCGCGCGTGGGGCCCCAACGGCGATACAAAGCACGGGGACGGACCCGCCGGGCAAGACACCGCGCCCACCAGCACCGATTGGCGACGGAATGCTCCGCCGGACCGCAGCACGGGACGGCGGCGGCGAAGCGCCTGCCTGGCCCCGCCACCGGAGATGCCATCGAGAAGCCCCGCAGGGGTCGGTGCCGAAGTCCGCCCAGTGGCCGCCCACGGTGCCGCCCCACGCGGCCATGGAGCGACTCAGTGGGCGCCGCCACACCTCCCAGCGCCGTGACTCCGCGGTCGGAACGCCGTGCCGGCACCACGGCCAAGCGCAGGCATCCCACCGCAACCACGCCCGCCGGAAGGTCGCCGGACGCAGCGACGATAAGCGAACGAAACCAGGCCACGGGTCGTTCCGCTCCCCCTCATCAGGGAATTCATCCTCGTCATCGGACGAATCCGTGCTCTCCCAGTCCTGGAACTCGATGATGCGGATGTGCGCGAGGTAACGCAGAAGTCGGGAGCTTGGTGCGGATGACCTCATCCGGCGAAGCGCCAGCAAACCACGGGGTCGTGCGGCTCCGGTGGCTCGTGGATGACAAGAATCTTCGCTTCGGCACTAGCAGCGGATGCACGCACCACGCCGCCACGAAGGTCTCCCGGCCGCCGTCGGGATCAACACCATCATCATCGGGGCCAGCAATGGCGACCTCGGCGCCACGAGGAACCCGAGAATGAGCTGCACCACGCGGGACTCAGCGCATGTGCGGGGACCCCGCTGGATTCCGACCAGAACCCGGAAGGTGAAGGCCCCGGCGTAGCCGGCATGCGAGCAGGACCATCGGCTCCAGGAAAGGGAGAACGGCGCTCCCCCCGTCGGCGGAGGCGAGCGAAGCACGCGCTCAAGATCAGTCCGGCGCCTGAAGCGGACAATGAAGTCCCTGTGGGACGTGCCTCAACACGGAGACATCAGCGCCGGGATGCCGAACTCCACGTCGAGGAGGTGGCGCACCATGGCCGGGGAGACAGGGGGGGGCCTAGTGCCGACCACCATGGCGGCGAGGGCCGGCGATAAGCGCATCCTCGGCCGCTTGGAGCTCCAGCGGCGGGGATCACCACAAGCTCGGCCGCAGGGACGATCCTCCTCAAGGCCGGCGACGGCGATCCCGCGAAGGACCAAGTCCACGGGGCTGAGGCGACGGGCGGGCGGTGGCGAAGCGGTCCCGGTTGCGCCAAGGCCCCGCCCCATCACCGGATAAAGCGCAGAGGACATCACGGCAGCCCCACCACGTGCACGCCACCGACCGAGGTAGACGACGGCGGCCACCCGGGCTGGGCGCCGGCCGGTGCGGCGCAAAGAACGCGGACGTAAGGGGGAGCGGCTCGTGGACACCGACACGGCGGAGACAGTGTCAACCGAGTCCGCCAGCGCCAGCGGCCGGCCGAGGAGCGTCGCCGGGGGGGAGCACGAAGGCCTGCAGCCGCCCGGTGAGCGACCGCGCTTTTAGCAACAGCAGCTTCGCCCCCGGGGCAGTTCCGCGCCCGGTGGCCTCACACCGCCAGTGCGGCACCCGGACGGGAAAGTGCACGGCGTTGGTGTGGCCCCTCCGCGAAGCAGTTGAAGCAACGCCCAACGAGGTCGGCAGGCACCGCTTTGGCGACGAGGTAAAGCACGTCGCCGCCGGGCGACGGCCGCGGAACCTCACGGAATCCTCGGCATCCGCTCCCACGGCAAGCCTCGCCGGGTGCAGAGACGGGGAGCGCGACCGCCGAAGGCGCAACGACCAACTCGGATGGGGGTGGTGGCGGGGGGGGAGTCGGCGCTGGCCTACGCCGGCGCCGACGACGACGGGAGCGACGCCTTACGGCCGCCCCTCAAAGAAGCAGCCCCAAGGACCAAGGTCTCCGGGGGCGGAGAGGCAGGCTCGGAGCCGAAGGAAGCCTCGGAGTCGGAGAGCGACAGCTTGCCACCACGCAGGGACCCCAAGGATCCGACCGGCGAAGAGCATCCGAAGAAAGGCTCCGCGTTCGGGTTGAGGGGCCTCACCCGCAACGCCGATGCGCCGCATCTTCCTCCTCAACCTCTTCCGCCCAAGAGCGGCGGGGAGGAGGATCCTACCGAAAACCATCGTCGAAGACGCCGGGGACCGCACCAAGAGAGCTTGGGAGGATGCCGGGGCCGTGGTGGCTAGCGGCGTGCACAAGCGAGGGTGGGACGCCGTGGCGGAGTGGCCGGGCGGCGGAGCGGCGCGGGGCGGTTACGCCGTTGCAGTATTCATTCCGTTTCTCCCAAAGTGACTTGCCTCCGGTGACCATGAACACAATGTCCCCACCCCGGGAAGGAGTTCCGAAGCTGCACGGCGCATCCACGCCACGACGCCGCCGCCGCCCGCGGAGCCCTTCTCGGCGGGGAAGAGATCGCCGCCAGAGCACGAGCCGCCGCCCGTAGTCGCCGACGACGCTCGGGAAGGGGTTCGGGCGACGCATCCATTGGCGAGCAAGACGCATCCGGGCCGGAGCCACCCAGCGGCCGCGGTGCCGCTGCCGGGCGAGGAAGACGCATCACGCATCTGGGGCTGGAGCCACCAGCGCTAAAAGCGCCGCCGCCCGGGCGGCGGGGAAGACGCTGCCCGCGAACACGTAGCTGGGGGCGCGCTGCCGCTTCCGCGGTCGCCGCGTCGGTCGAAGACGACGCCGGGCGGCGGTCGGGCGTCGGGAAGACGCGGCGTGCCGCCAAGGCGCATGGTCGCCGAGGCGCAGGCGCCGAGGGAGAGGTTGCGGTGCTCGGCGGGAACCACGCCGCCGCCGGGCGCCGGGGAAGAAGACGCGTGCCGCCGCGCGCATGGTCGCCGAGGTCGAGGCGCTGGAGGGAGAGGTTGCGGTGCTCGGCGGGGACCACGTCGTCGCCGGCACGGGAAGACGTGCCGCGCCGCCAAGGCGCATGGTCGCCGAGGTCGAGGCGCCGGAGGGAGAGGTTGCGGTGCTCGGGCGGGGACCACGCCGCCGCCGGGCGCTGGGGAAGACGCTCGTGCCAGCACAAGGCCGCATGGTCGCCGAGGTCGAGGCGATGGAGGGAGAGGTTGCGGTGCTCGGCGGGGACCACGTCGCCGCCGGGCGTGCACGCCCTCCTCCTCATCCTCGTCCCCCGAGGATCCCCATCATACGGAGCAGCATAAGCATCATCCCGTGGGCGTCGGTGAGCGAGTCCGCTTGCTTCAAAGACGATGTGGTAGGGGCCGCCCTGCGTGGCGATGCTGGCCACGTCGGAGAGGGAGAAGACGTTGACGGTGGGGAGGAGGGGGTCCGCCATGGCGGGCGGTTGCTGCGGGTGCGGGCGGGTGCTGCGGGCGGGAGGAGGACGGGCGGGTGCGAGAAGCAAGCGGGGGGGGAAGATGGCGGTGGACGGGCGGGCGGGCGGGCGGGGGTTTTGGTTGTTGGACAAGCCGTCCGCCGCCCGTACGCCGCCTTTTATAGAGAGGGAGAGGGAGAGGGAGAGGGAGAGGAGCCGAGCCGGGGGAGCGCTGGCCGGCCACGGCCACGGCCGTCCAATTTCGAAATAAATGCGGGCAAACCGCCTCGCGACGCGCGTCTCTCCCCTCGTTGTTGCGCACTCGTGTCTCTTCTGGTTATTTTAATCAGCCTTTACATTTGGTTAGTTAGTAGTAGTAGTAGCAGTTTTGAAGCTTCAAGTATCTAAGTAAGTCAATAATAATAGGTTGGGATGGTTTGTAGCGAATTTGGATTGAAATCATCTCAATTGCGCTGTAGATTTGGAGACTCGCATGCTTTCAAACACCGTGCCCGGCAGAGCGCCCCTAGCGCGCGCTCACCGCGCCACGTCCGGCCTCGCCTCTGCTCCACTGGCGCCGCTGTTCGCTGCTGCGTGCACCCAGGCGCGCCAACCTGAGCAGCCGTGCGCGCGCTACGCCTGCTCGCGGCCCCGCCTTGTCGCGCTCGCGCCACTGCGCGCCGCAGTCTTGGCCGCCACGCATCTGCCCATGGTTGCGCACCCCCTGCCCGAGGTCGCTGCTGCTCCGCCCCCATGCCTCTGTCGCGCGTCTCTCTTCTCTCCCTTCCGAGCCGCCTCCGTCTTCAAAAGTCGCGACGCACGCACGTTGCTTCGAACTCAATTCCTCGCACCCGTGTCTCGCCAGGGAAATGGCCTAGCCGCTCCACCCACACTGAGCCGCAGCCGTGCCCCCCATGTCCGGCCAATTCGGCCGCCTTCTCGCCGACGGCCATTCTAAGCCGGAAAACCAAATCGACTTGGCGTGAGACGCGAGCTCTTGACCAATTTCCAATCAATAGTATACATACACCCCAATTGACAATACAGTTGCTACGCTTGCTTCATTTGGTCCACAGACTCCTCCGGAGAGCCGGCGACGCGGCCGTGCCCTTCGGTGCGCCGCCATCCTTGCCGCGCGACGTGGCGGCCTCCCTCGGACCTCCTCCGCCTAAACAGACACCTAGGATATGAAATTGGCGAGATCATGGTCCTCTATAACTCTTATTCTTCGTTTCCCTCAGCCGTGGTTCGCCGGAACGCGCTCGCCCAGCGCCCGGTGATTGGTCCGCCGTGGGCCCTTACCGTGGCCAGCAGTGCTGCGGTGCCCGCGACGCCGCGCTGACACCTCCTACGCATGATAGAGTAATCAGTATAGGTATGCGGACGCTCCACGGACGCCGGGCGTAGCCCCAGCCGACCGGCAGCGC
The DNA here is from genome assembly GCA_015844335.1 of Chrysopogon serrulatus. Lineage (NCBI taxonomy): Eukaryota > Viridiplantae > Streptophyta > Magnoliopsida > Poales > Poaceae > Chrysopogon > Chrysopogon serrulatus. Next base: position 42,020 of record JADLZL010005202.1, read on the forward strand.
CACCCAAGACGCCGCGTGCACGGTGCACAGCGCTTCGCAGGCCGCCGCTGTTGAAAAGGCAGGGTCTGTTATGCAAAAGCGCCAACCCGCGAGCAGGCCGCCGCTGTTGGGCCGTTTGGGCGAAAAGCGTAGCGCCCGGCCCTTTCCAGTTTGGGGGTTCTCAAATTAATTTTCAATTTCAGAAAACGTGTAAACTTGTAAAATGAATATTAAATCATGTACTCCCTCCGTCCCATTATATTTGACGCTTTAGCCTGGACACCGGTACCATTGAATCAGTCACGAATCGGGAGACCCAAGTGTACGAGGTGATGGAGCAACCCCTGTGAACCTAGACACTTTTTTGAATGCCTGGGACGTCATTTATAGCGGGACAGAGGGAGTAGGTGTCCAAAAATTGTGAAGTAAAATTTATTTGAACACTTATAATATTTAATTTGTATTAGAAATGATTTTTTGCAGCTGGCATCACAAATAAATAAAGAAGAGTTTTGTCATGCAATTGATCACTCTTTTCTTTGCGGGACACTGAAAAAAGTTAAGATTTGATGAAAGATACTCTATTTCTTGATAAATTGGTTGGTGGACACCTTACCTAACAAAATACTTTTATAAAATAGAAATAAAACCATATAAGTGTCCTATAATTATACCATAAAATTCGTTAGACTCTACATGATGAGAACTACACACTAAAATACTATTTTGCACTAAAAGGACTATTTTGCCTCTCTTCATAAATAAACAAATTTGACCATGGTTAACTTGGTTTATTTATGAAGAGAGGCAAAATAGTCCTTTGAAGTGCAAAACAGTATTTTACTATGTAGTTCTCACCATGCAGAGTTTAACAGATTTTATGGTATAATTTTAGGGCACTAATATGATTTTATATCTATTTTATAAAAAGTATTTCGTTTGACACGATGTCCACCAACTAATTTATCGAGAACTAGAGTGTCTTTTAGCAAATCTTAACTTTTCAATATCCAAAGAACAAAGAGTGGTCACTTATAGTGTCCTGTGGCAAAATTTCCCATAAATAAATATGCTCCATTAATCATGACACCAATTATGACGATTAATTGGTAAAGGTTTTGAAATTGAGATTTCTGCAGTAGGTTAATACTCTTTTTAGCAGTGTTTTGTAATTTTTGTATCTCCAACAAATCCTTTTGTTTGATTCATAAATCTATCCTTACCCTTATTTGTATACTACATTTACATTTACTGCTTCCTCCTGCGGCCACGTCATCGAAATCACCTGTCCATAGGATTCACCATTAGGATTCACCATCCACGGCTACAGCAAGCCTTCCAGCATCTTCCTGCCCCGTTGACAACCAGCGCGAGGGACGGCTGCTCCCCTGCGCCGCTCCCCCCCCTCCCCCTTCCTCTGTCTCCAGCGCCCTCTTCCGCCTCCCCCTCGCGCCGCAGATCGCACCAGCCTCAGTCACCTCCTCCATGGCTGTTATGCTCGGTGTCGTCGCCGCTCTCGACATGACAGACCATCATGCCTGAACCGGCGCTGCAAACTCTGCCTCCAACACCCCTCCATTACGTGCGAGCGGGTCCCCACATCAGCGCCGCCCCTGCCTTTGTCCCCATGGGCCCTATAGCGATGCCGCTTCGCTGTGAGCAACATGCCCTCTCCCTCTAGCAACTGCTCAAACGTTGTCCCCTTGGAGCCCCTTGAGCCCCAACCATACACATCGGGTACCAAAATAAGGGCCCCTTCAGATAGGCCCAACAAATGCAAAATCAGCCCATTAGAGCCAAGATGCGCGCTCACCGCTTCATCCGGGCTTCCTCCTCCGAGGCCCCGGACGGGCGCTAGTTCTCCGCCTCGTCCGAGCTTCCCCCGTAGGGGCCTCGGATGGACGCTGGCTCTCCGCCTCGTCCGAGCCCTCCACGCGGGTGCCTACGCGCTTTTCGCCCCCCCGAACCCCCCATGCCTAGGTCTCGGACGGGGCGCACCGCCTTTCCCAGTTAAACTCGGTCGCCGAGCTGACACTCGCCCGCCTTCCCACAGCACCCGTTAGGGTGGCGCCATCCTATGGTAGGGGATGGGCGCCGTCCCGCCCACGCTCACATACATAGCTACCTAACCCCCACGGTTGGGGGCCATGCCAGCCACTGTGGCGCGCTGTGCTGCCTAACACCCCTAACAGGCCACGTCGCTGAAACCTCGGAGCGTCGACGTCCATGCCAAAGGATCGTAATCCGGCGCCATCTCCTGTACGGGAGTCAGGACGGGCGGTGCACCGGTCAACCTACATTTCCCTCCTGTGTGTTTGAATCCAAGATAGGCATCCACTACCTCGGCGACCATCCATCAGCGTGCCAAACTGCTCCATGTACGGCAGCAAGCTCCGAGGTCCCCCGAGCCTTAGACTCCAGACGGGTCAGAGCTACAGCAAACTACAGGGCTCCAAACGAGAAAGCCATTTTTGATCTGTTTGGTTGCCTGTTTAGAGATAGGAGCGAGGCTCTAGCAAGCCACCAACCACCCCTTAACCAGGCTCCACAAAAACGCAGGAATTGGTCGTTCACCTAGAGCGAAGCTTGTGCTAGCCACCTGCTCGGTTCTCGTCACCTCCCGTGTGCGCCGCCCCTGTGACTCCGTCCCCGCATGTTCGGGCCTGTGACCTCTGGCCCCCACGCATGCTCCGCCGTCGCGAGCTCCGCCCCCACACGCTCCTCCCTCGCGACCTCTGGCTCGTTTGAGCGTCGCCGCCGTGAGCTTTGCCTCCAGCAGCAGCACCGTGTACGCCTCCAGCACGACCATGGGGAGAAGATCTCCCCGGTCGAGGTGGGCACCATGCTGCTGGCCTCCGACAGGGCGCAAGGTGCCCAAGAAGGCGCTCGTCATGGACGACCTGCCCAAGACGGCCATCGGCAAGATCCAGCGCCGCATCTGGTGTAGCACTTCATGAAAGATGTAACCGGGCGGTGTTGGAACAATTGATCGATGATCCTAAATTCCTGCTTTGCCTAGGTGACTCGTTGGATTGTGATTTCGCTACACCCTACACTAGCTAGCAGTTTGCCACCATTGCCGCATTATTGCGAGGTGGCCATGGCCTGGAATGAACGTGAATAAACAAGACAAAGATGCATTTATCAGGTGATCGATAAATTGCCTCAAAGTACCTCAAAGTGCTAAGCTTACTTGCACAAGAAAAAGGTGATTTACCCAAACCAAACTAACCAACCAAACACAATAATTGGTAGCTAGGCTTAGATATTGCATGCAACCAAACAAAGCCATCTTAACTTGTTAGAGACAACAGGCTTAGACTAGTCTGACTTATTTTCTAGTCGGACTAAAAGATCTTTCTCCATTTCAAATTGTAAGTCGCTTTTGACTTTTTTGGTTCATCCATTTTGCTATTTATCTAGACACGTTATTATATCTAGATACATAGCAAAATGGATGTACCAAAAAAGTCAAAGCGACTTACAATTTGGAACGGAGGGAGTAAGAAGGAAACCAAACACCCTTATATACATAGTAAAATTCATATATCTATAAATACTAAAACATCTTATAATTTAGAACTGAATATAGGACGTTTTGGCCTTTTATATAAATTGTTTTAACTATGTATCTAACCAATGTACACATAAATATATATTAAAAATTATCTGGAAAAAATCAAATGTCTTATAATTTAGAATAGAGGAAGTAGTGACTTGACTGAACACCAAAACAATAATAATACAGGAAGTAGTAGACTTCACGGGACACACAAAAAACCCCGACGTCAGCAGAAGTAACGTATGTATACAATGGACACATGAACAGTTTCAAAATAACTAATGGCATCGTCGGCAAGTCTCAATAACTTGTAGCTTTACCACAGATGGGACTTTAGGCTCAATGTACGTCCTGATGGCCAAGAGCCCTCGTTGAGCTTCCATGAGAACATGAATGGGCAATGGGGAGCACTTGTCACTTTTACCAGCAAGCTCAAAGCACCTAGAAGAACTCTGATGGGTCTCTAATGTCAGGTATTCAAGTGATGTCATGCTTTTTTAACAATATGGCATGTTAGCTCAACAAGACTCTTTGCTGACGTGAATCCTAAGATCTTCACTGTCTTCATCTTGTGGTGCTGCTGTCCTTGTATCTTCCTCAGATCTGAGGGATCTGCGAATATGGAGACGTGTTCCATTTCATATTGGGATACCTATAACATATAAGATGAAAAAGGCATAAAAAAAGTTAGTCATGTTTCTAAAGTGTTTACTACTGTTAGATTAGAAATATGGACGGCCACTTACATCCAAGACCAAAGTTTCTAAGGAAGGACAACCATCAAAAAAGGAAACAAGAGAAAGATAATCGTAGGCTGGAGGAAAGGTTGCAGCGGCGAGCATAATATTAAGGCTTTTGAGGTGGAGATATTTGCAATGCAGCAATGGTGTATTGATCTGAAAAAAGATGAACAGGCTATTTATACTCCAGGGTATATGACTGCTGTAAATATATGGTATCAAAATATAAATATTGTTGGTCCAGCCAAGATGAGTGTACCTCTCTTGCCGAAGATATAGTGGCAACTTCAAGGTTTGGCATGGTGGATGGAAGTTCAACACAAACACAATGAACTGCGCCAGAGAAGCTCAATAATCTTAGCTCCTTCATTTGCAATGTTTCTCCGAGTGATAGTTGAATGCGCTTTCCTTCATAGTAAAAGCTGGAAATATTTGGAGCTTTACTTTCTATCATTTCCAGCTCGCAATAACAACCTAAAACCTGTAGGTACCTTAGGCGCTGCAGCGTGCATGGGACCTTCAAGCAACCAATCCCCTTACAATACCAGATTCCCAACTCCTCCAAGGCAAAAGAATTGGAAAGAAGACACACTAACTCGTCCCCAGTAAAACTAACATGATGAAGATACAGCTTTGTCAGGCTTCTTAAACAACCAAGTTCAATTGTGGGATGGAAGGAGCAACCTTCAAGGCGTAGGTATCGGATTGAGTCTCCACTCCCATTAGATAAGAGTGAGCATGGGAAGCTATATTTTGCCATCACTGGTATTGAAAGTGAAAGTTCTTCGATTCCTGATCTAACCGCAACCTGGAGCCAACTGTCGACATATCTATTGTAGCCTTTAAACATCTGAATGTTGAGTTTCTTGATACCAATACTTGAGTGCCTTTTCAGAATCTGATCAACTTTGCCACATAAATCTCTAGCGATATCACCATTTTTATATTCCTTCTTATTCGATCTCATCGTCCTGGCACTGAAAGTGAGATTGGGATGGCATCTCCAAGAACGTAAAAAAGCATGAGATACACAGGCAGCTCGAGCAGCAGATTGCATTGGCATTAGGGAATGTATATGACACCAGATGTCCTGCACGCATGTTATAAAAGCATGGAAGAGAAATTCAGAATTAGAAATATAAAGGCAAATGGTTACTCTATATGGAGAGGAAAAGAACTGAAGAAAACTATGACACCATAACCTAGGTTCTACACACATTGTTGCACAATGGGTTTTCAATGAAGCATGCAACTAGAGCTGATTAGATACTTCAAAATCTATTCATACTTCTTTACTTAAAAAACATGCATGTATGTATGAACAGTGAGGTCCATACATGCTTCAAATCAGGGTAGATTGGACATAGTAAACATGCAAGTACAGAGTTATGGATAGGGTCAAACTACCAAAGCATCAATGGAGTGTCTTGATATTAAAACAACAGGAGGCCCATGCAATTGTGTTGTATCGATCAAACTTCATCAGCCACAGTGCAAGAGACATGATATAAACCTTAACCATTGAAGTGATGGGATAACAGGCTGAACAGGCAGGGATGGTGGGACAGGAGGGAGAACCTCCATTATATGTACCCTAAATCACTAGAAATTGGATAGAAATTAGCTAAATATTGGTATCATTTGTTGATCTAGCAAAATGGCAAATAAAAAATCTATTTATCTAATGGTTAGTAGGTTCCTAAATTTAGTCATAACTCTTCTAGTATCTACTCAGAGGGCCTTTATAGTACAATAGAACTTGTCAGATAAATACTAGAAGCAAGATGGTAGATGTTTTTTTGCGTGTATAATATAATTATATATATCTTTGTTTCTCATTTGTTTTGCTGTTCCATGAATTTTATTGACACTGAGTTGGTTGCCCCCAACCACCCCAAAATCTGAATCCTGCCTCTGCCCCTATCAACAGGACAGATAAAAGAGTGCTATCATACAAGGGTATGAACTATGCAGGTCTGAGTCACAAGTAATTGCCTGTAATGGTCCAATGGAGATAACATGGTACACATCAAGGGAAACAATACTAAATGATGATGTCTTTACAGAAATGTCATGGCAGAATGATGATGTCTTTACAGAAATGTCATGGCAGACCTAAAAGGGGATCGTTTTATTAGATCATACTCCCACCATTGCAAATTAAGCGTTTTAGCTTTTTTTTAGATACATACTTTCGCTATGCACTTGGATATACACTATCAATAAAAACAATGCATCTAATGTAACGTTCTAAGGATTTTACAGATGAAATTACAGTTAGTGGAAAGCAAAATCTGATAATGGTAGGTTGAGAGGCCCCAAGTACAAGAAATTCCAGCTTTTACACATTGGAGGCCAGAAGAAGGTTTCAGCATTATTAGTGTATTTATTTAGGAGAAAACACTAGCTGTTGTTAAAAGTTAATTATGCACAGTTGGAAAAACGTAAGAGTTTGGGAGCCATCGTGACACATGGTTTAATGACATTTCAGTAGCACTAAGCCTGCCGTTAACAAAATTCCATGGCGTACCTCTGGAAGCCTAGGTATCTGTGCGTCACCACCTTGAGAATCAGCTTCTTGCTGGCAGGGTGAGACATTCTTATTATCCTGTGAAGCAACCAATCCATCTGCAGAACAGCATAGGTTATTATGAATAATTCGGACATTTGAGGCGCAAAACAACTAACGCACAGTTACACACAGAGGAATCCTTTTTGCACACTTGTCAAACAAATACAGACAGCTTGTTAAAACAGAACATGCAGGTTTTTATCCTTTCACCAGAGCGTGCATAGTAACCTGTCCTCAGGTTTTGTCAATCTGGTCAAAGCCAAAGAATCAATACAGATACTCAGTGCAGGCCATCAGCCACTGCTTTCAATATCTCCTCCCTCACAAGGAAAGGCTCTCATCGCGGATTTTTATTATACATTATAGATAAAAGAAAGTAACAAATTCAATTGAATGTACTACTGTAGTTGCAATATTAACAATGAGATGTTGTATTCCTCTGGAAACCTCCTTGGTTTACATTTTTTTTCTTTATGCAAACAGATTCACATCAAAAGTTCAAAACTACAAGATGCGTGGAGAAATAGTTTGGATTTTTCTATCAACCAGATTATTAATTAAGAAAAAAAAAAAACAGAGGAAGGGAGGGCGTCGGCTTACGAGTGGTCTGCGCTCGCCGACGAAGGCGATCCGGCTGCCGCTCCATGGACATGTGCTGCATGAGATCAACAAGTCCCATGTCTTCTCTGTGGAACATATATAATCTATATATATCCCGCCCGCCTTAAGGCGGAATCGAATCAAATCCAGGCTCCTCTCTGCCTGCCTTGAAGTCTAACACTGAATCCGACTAGGACAGGAAGGGTTGGAGTTCGGTTCGATTTTGTACACGGTGCGCACGCCAAAAGGACACTAGTACACTACACGCGCGATGCCGGAGGCCGGCGCCGGCGAGGTGCCCGGTGGCCTGAGCCCCGCTCGCAGCCACTCCGCTCGTGCGCCGCTCCGCCACTCGTGGAAAAAGGAAGAGCCGAAGGCAATGTATTACATTTATTCTTTTTAAAAAAATAATACTAAATCCATTCAAATTATTAGACATTTGATTTTTTTTACCACTCATTTTATTTAAAAATTTATGTAAAATATAACTTCTTTCGTTGGGGCTTGCTTTATTAATTAAAATTCTTTAAGAATAACTAAAATTTAACTATTTTTGCATAATTCTTTTGAATAAGATGAATAGTCAAATTTAATAGGGTTAAAAAGTCAAATGTATTATAACTTGGAATGGAGGGGGTAGTATTTTTTCTAATAGGACTCAAATTACTAATTGAAGTCAAAATGTCAAATAATTAGGTTAAACAGACAAGGGCAATATGGACATTCAACATGTTTCATCCATCGATTTCACTGGACAACAGAAGAATTTGTTTTGTCAAATATATTTTTGAGAGTGCTTCGACTTGTTTAGAGAAGTTATTCTTTAGAGGAGCTAGAGCCAAAACAAGTTTTAGAGGAGCTGAAGCGCTACTAAACTCACTTTTAGATTGCGTCAGTATGCACCTTCATAAAATAAAATACAATTCCAGATAGTTAGGTCTTTATTTTATCTCTTGGTCATACTATAAAAAGGTATAAAAAGTGGCCTGTCAAATCTAGGACTAGGTAGTTTAGATACAGCCCTAAAAACAATAGGAAGCTAAGTCATTTTCAAATATGATTAAATTGGATGAAAATGGAGCCTTTATATAAATATATATGGCTGCTGGAATTTTCTCATGATTGCATCTGAGAGGCAGCTTAGGCCATGCGTTAAGAGAATGGTAAGTTACTGTGCTTCAAACCTAATCTTCTAGTGGTTATCGAAGACTTACACACCGAAGTTTAGGTTTAGTTCACACAGTGGAGGAGCAAAATGCACAGTGAGCTTCCAAATGAAAGGATCCTATGATGGCTAGAGGAAGTGGAGGGGCTATGAAAAGAGAAAGAAAAGTATCTTCACAGTAAATGGTAAATACACAAAGAATATTTATTTATAATAAAGAAGTGCTAACTTCATAGTTGAGGTAATGCGTACCTTGGGCTAGTGAGTTGGTCCTAAAAATTCTAATGGCTATGAAGCATATATCTAACTATCTTTTTTTTTTAGGGAAGCATATATCTAACTATCTAAATGGTACCAATATTGACCGTCTCACGCAGCCTAACGGCTAACGTGTACTATATCCACTATTGATGCTATTCCATATATACGTTTTCATGGTATAATATATCGCCCCCTCTCAAAATCGATCGAGTTGAGCACAGATATCAAAGGCACAGCATCATGCACACTCTCTAGACGCGCATCTTCAGCAATACGTGCTGAACAAATTTATCTGTCCTATTCCTGTCCATCGGGTGGCAGGAATACTAAGTGCTTTGTATGCTATTGGAGTATGTCTGTACATCATCTTGTGTTATTCATTATTCAAAGAATATAAGCTCAAACGGACCTACAATCTGATCCAGGGAAACACCCTGCCACATGCCAGGAATCAACAATTTACAGTGGAACCTTCTCCAGACACCTTTGAACTTCACATGATATGCAAAAGACCATTATTCACAAGCTTCTGTCTACCAAACAAAAACAGGTCAGGTCCCGAAGCACTTTGAGCAGCATAACTCTGTACAGCCGGCAACAGCCAGTCTACGATTACAGGAGGATACATCTCACTATCTCCAGCCAATACCAGAAGCTACTTTCACTCGTCTTTCATGGCCATCTCATGCCTCCTCTTCTGCGCAACCTCAACAAGCAGAGTGAGCAGGGCCTCGCATACCTGTGACGTGTCCGCCTGATCCTTGGGCTCTTCTTTCAGCGATGAATACACCATCCAAGCATGGTCTAGCTTCCGCTCCGGACGGACCGCCACTGACCCAGGAACCTCGGCATCCTTCCTCGTCACGAGGCCATCGCTCTTCTCACCATACCTTGCCACCAGTAGCTGCGAGCATGCTGCCATCGCGGCTGAAAGCGGCATCACAACTGGGATCCTGGTGGAATTGCCATCGGCAGCAATCGGGAGCTCCAGGTGTGCAACATGAGAGAGCGCTGTGAGCACACTGGGAGTGATGCTTGCCTCTGTGTGGAACGAAACAATTGGAACATCCTGAGGTAATGGGTGCTGTCGCAGGAATTCTTTTCGCCTTTCGTAAGTCAGATCTTCTAGAGCCTGCAGATCACCCTGAAGACAAGGCAACGAATAGAATCAAGAACACTGTCATTCAATAAGGCAAGCTGGTTATTAGTGGCTGGAATAATCAAGGCAAATACCTTAAGGACCTTGGATACCAAGATCTCCATGATCTTACGCAGCCTGACATAGTCACCAAGCTGCCCCTCCCGTAGGATATCTGAAGCAACGGGGCTTCCTCCATATGGACTTTGGGCTAATGCTAAACCTGCAACTTTGTCTTTGAGTTGTGGCCAGTAGAGGGAGAGGGCTGCAGCCGCATCAACACCGCCCTTGCTGTGACCAAGAAGTAGCACACGTTTCCTCGATCCCCAGTATATTTCTTCTATGTATTCCTTTATTTCTCGTGCATTTTTACTCACTGAAGACTGCAAAGAGTTTTTTTTTTAATGTACTGCTTTGTGAAATTAAGTGTTAAGAGCAAAGTTCAGGTTAATGTATGGTATTACCTCACTATGAATTTTGGCAATATGGCAAGCTAGACCCATCTTGGAAAAATATGCCTTTGTCTTGACAAAGTAAAAGCGGTCCATGGTTACTAAACAGACCTATAAACAGTCAGAAATCTAACGTTATCATAGAAAGTTGGAAACTGATAGCTCATAATAGGAGAGGTAGCTGACTAACCTGGAACCAACAAGTAAACCACTGAATCAGGTAGCTTGTGCTCATTTCTTCTGAAAAGGAATGAAATGGCCCATATGAGATAAAGCTCATTTTAAATCTATCATTAAAAGCATATTCAGATATAAGCAGCAGCGAGTTCGAGTTTTGTGCTGACCTCACAGAGTCCAAAATTTCTAAGAACCTGGCTGTCCCATCCTCGGTTGTAGGTAAGCTTTTGATCCCGCTGGAGCCAGCCAATATCATCTGCTGAACCACGGACTGTTTTCCGAGCACGCTCAACAAGGCTGCAGAAGATATCAGGGACATGTTAGGGGACGCTATTATGTCCAGTAGAGTTCAATCTACCATCCGAATTTGATAAAAAAAATTATTGCATCAGAATGGCATACAATTTCAACTCACAACATACAATTTTATTGTACTCTTTAGTAAGGGAAGGATAGATCCATTGTGTATCAAATTCTAAGAAAGGTGCTGCAGTGAGAGATAGTGTGTCAAATTCTAGTAGGATTTGCATGAGAGGAGAGAAACATAGAGATGCCAAAGCAATTTTGTACCCTTGGAACAGTGAAGCTCCATTCGAAAAACATGCGAAGGCACCATTTGTCCTGCGCGTTTTCTTGAGAGAGGCTACCGCTAGAATCTGCCTGACCAAGGGATGAATTGGTGCCAGCAGGTTCTACTGAAGAAGTCTGAACAGAAAGCCTGCCTGAAGCCGATGCAGGTGGCAGTGTTACTAATTCCTGATCCTCCTCAGATAGACCTGCATTGAGATGGTAAACATGACCTAGCAGTTAAAATGGAATTATCATAAGAGTTGACATCTCTTACACAATTGACATGAGGGAATTATTTACTCAGAGTAATTAAAAGAACTAACCTACATAACCAGGTACAGGGAGGCACTGGGTGAGGAATGAAGCTGTCTGAGCAAGATAAGATGCAGCTTGGTTTAAAGCTGGCACAGAAAGGAATAGTTGTGAATCTTCAACCCTGTTGGCTGAGTAACTACTATCATCAACCTGTATTAAAGAAACAGCTGTTAAAATATACTAACCAAAGAGATTAAAGTACAGTTACAATTTTTTTTATTGTACCTTCACATACAAAATCATTCTATGAGATTTAGTTATTCTGTTCTTGTTTCCTGATTATGTACATGTTTCAAGCATCAAAGAAATCACTAATATAAGTGGTGCGCGGTATTATAAGAATCAAACAAACAAAGCCTTTAAAATTCAACTTCCAAAATTTGGTATTCGTAGGAAAGCAGTGCCAAGGACAACTAGTAGACATAGTCTGTGAAGTAAAAGTCTACATGATGCAATAATCCAATATACTTGAGAAAAGAGGGTCATGGTTGGTTCATCATAACATGACAGGAAACTGACTATGATATATAGTAAATACAAATTCATTCAAGTTGAACAAAGTTATGGAAATTCAGTGAATAGGATAATAAAAGGGAAAATTTGAAAAGTGCACACACCGCAGAAGAAGATGTAGATGGCTCCCCCAGCGTTGGAGGCGATTCCCCATGATTGATGTGGTAATCCAGAGAAGAGAGATCTGCTAGCAACGCTCCCATTTGTCAGGATAACCAATGTGCAATGAACTAGGAATGAATACCCACAAGTAAAGTAACAGGAAGATAAGGTTAGAAGGCTATCTAGCTATGGCATATAAGTAGAACTGAGAAAGAGAGACAACTGAATAGCAAGTGATGAGGTCCTTTTAGAGAGCAAAGGAAGCACAGCTGCACAAGTAACAAAAAGGTGGGGTTACTCTTATCATCAAAGAAGGATAGGTATCAAAGCATCTCCAGAGTCCAATCACCAAAGGGATAGATACTTCCAGCAGGTGCATGCCAGGGATAAGCCCGTACTGCTAAGATTAGTAATAGGTTTCTCTGGATAAAGGAAGCTGCGAATTCTTGCCCGAACCAAAGCAGCCGAACGAACAACTGACGCGAGATGGCATTCGTAGAACCGAATCACATCAGGCGAAGGGACCGAACAATCTCTACCAGAACGTGAAAGGGGACAGCGAGAAGAACAAAGATGGCATCAATTTACCGGAGATCGGAGTCGTGGATGCCGCCAGGATAGCGGGATTGCGTCCTCTCCTTCCCGCGGCCGCGTCGCAGTCTCGACCCGCCGCCGCGCCGCTCTATTTTTCCCGTTTTTCTTCCCCGTTTCTGTTGATTTTTCCTTTCCTTGTTCTGACTGTTCTTCCTTCGCCGGCGTTGATCAATGGGGCCCGAATGTTGGTGGGCGGTGGGCCGGTGGCCCAGTAGTTGATGGGCCATGGGCTGTAACTAAACTGCTGCGTCTCGGCCCGTAAACCCTTATTCATGGAAGGCAGGAAGGCCCACAGGCTTTTCCACAACACATCTTGAGCCGCCAGGGATGTAAGTAAATCTTTTCGAAATAAATTTATATAAATTGATATAGTTCAAAAAAAATTATATAAATTGGTATTTCTTTGTTAGAAAAACAGACCCCCAAGATTCTCCGAGCTGGAAATACGAAATGCTTTCTTTCCATATATATAATACATATAACAAAGCAAGAACACATCAGGTTCGCCTGTGTCAAGCTGACACTTCCAAATAATTTTTTAATTCTTCCTCCGGGTAATGCACATGTGCAATGCTAACTATTACAGAACGTCGAGACAAGTCCATTTCGCAGTCAGCATAAGCAACACAAATATTCATTCATCAGTCAGCTCCGAACCTATCTCATCGTCAAACATTACCATCAGCTCACAGGCTAGTCCCCTACATCTACAACCACACATTTCATCACAACTTCCCTTCACCATTACTCATCCTCTTCCACCTCCACTTCTTCCTTCTCGTAATCAGAGTCAGAACCTTCTTCGTCTCCAAAAGGATCCTCATCGTTACTACCATCATCCTCGTCCTCAGAAACTTCATCAGGATAATCGAAAAGCGGATTGTCTTCAGCTGCATATTTGATAAAGGAAAGAGTTTCAGCTAATCCAAGTAGATATGGGTATCACTGGCTAGTTAAAGAAAAATAATGATGGTATGATTACCATTTGAATCATCTGTGTCATATGGACAATCTTCGTCGCATTCATCTTCTCCATCATCCACTTGTAACCTTATGTAACAAAGACCACTCATTAAGAAGACACTCTCAAATGAGCTGAATTGAATAAAACACATGTGATTCATATGTATTCACCTTGGATATGAAGCTGCTGATGTGTCATCCATGTTTGTATCATCCACCTCCTTGACAGTATAGATATCATAAACTTCAGAATCTGCTAAATAGCAAATTTAGACTAGTCAAAACTAATGCTGGAGCTAAACTGCTCACCGTTACTACTTTGCACTAGTACTAATGCTGGAGTTTGAAATCACTTTCTATTACAAGAAAGCACCAAAAACGCTTCCATTACTGTTGAGAGCATCCCAAGGCAAGAAGCTTCAATACCTTCTGATTGTGCCAGTGAGGTTATATCCGCCTCAATTTCCTCTGCAGTTGATGGCAAGTACTCACGTAGAAGCGGAAGAAAGTTGCATAGAACAGCACACTCTTGAAAGAGGTAATCCTGCAGGGAATATTGTAAGGAAGCATGCAACAATGCAACTCTACAATCCAAATGACCTGATAAGTTGACAGAAAATCAAGACTTGCCGTGGTTCTGCTGGATGCTTCTCATCATCGGGATCTACTTGGACAGCATCATAAAGATGGCATATTTCTCTCAGTGAGTCATCAGTATCATTCTTTTCACCTTTTCGACTCTTCCATATTTGTGCAAAGCGAGCATTTCTTCCCATAACCTATACAGGGTCGATGAACAAAACCATGAATAAGAATGAATGAAAAAAAGAACACTATGGACTTTATAAAAGAACTAAAAAAATAGAATACTATCACACTTTCTAATCTCCGGATAATTATGCAATAGCACTTCCCTCATGAAAAGCCTAATACACAATCTAACACTACAAGGCACATGCTATATCAAGTCCTGAAAACTAGCCATATTTTGTAATGGACCAAACCTGCACACTTGTGCAACAATCAAATACATCACTTCTAAAGAACCTGAGCACCACAAAATTTAAAACAGTAACACGAATAGTGTTGAGTGCCAGCCAGGCATCCAGGTTTGGTAATGTAGAGCATGCAAGAGTTAATTTAGCATGTATCCTTTTACTAGCTAAATCTGTATATCTAGCTTTCCATGTGCTTGTGGCAAGGGAATATTCCCAGAGTCTAATTCCCAACCAATAAACTTATTTGGGAATTGGGATGAACACTGTTAGCATAAATTGGTTAACCTGGCCGTTTCCACAAGAGTATGTTACAATCAGTCTTAAAATGGATAAATCTGTGGTGAGGAGCTAAAACCAATTCACATATACTTGCAGGTGAGGTGTGACATACAAAATTCAAACAAGAATGCAGAAGTAGCAATGATGTAAGCACTTAAAAAAATATCCATACTAGATCATTCTTGTGGAAGCACTCCTGAACTAGTCAATAACCAATCAGAGTATGGGAAACAAACTTAATACTTGATTATGCGGAACAAATAAAGTATATAATAGAAAACACAATTTAACTCTGACAAAATAGAACAGGGAAATGTTATGAATGTTAAAAATGGTTATTAGTGAACGATGCACTTAAAATCTGCATAGCAAATTACATGGACCATTAGTTTCCTCTTCTAGTTAACTCTATGCTTGGTTTACAGCCACTTCATGATATGCACCAAATATCAAATTCATTGTTCCCTTAGTACATGCAGAAACTTGAGTAGAAGGAATTTGCTGTGGTCAGAAACTCAGAATAATATGATGTGTACCTCATGCCTCTGTCTGGCTGCTGATCGTAGCTGCTCTGGTTTCTGTTCACACAGAGAGGGTCCACTTTAGTATTTAACCAACTAAATTCATTTCAGCAGCTGTCATAGTAAATGTTAGTGCCAACAATGTTCCAGGAGAAAACTAAAAGGTTTAACTATTACATAATCCACGTGGAACCAATGAACACAAAAAAAAAAAAAAAAAAAAAAAAATGCAGTAGACTAGACACCATCAGTTTAGCTTACATTGTCTTGCTTCATTCTGTCATTCCACTCCTTTGTCTTGCTCTTTATCTCCTTGGCATTTGAGTCGGCAAGCTGCAGAAAGAAATTGGGGTAGTTACACATAAGCGTTATGCATCTGATATATAGAACAAGTAATGTCTATCCCTTGTGTAACCACGTTTGTGTGCATAACAGAACAGACTCTTGTCTTAAAAATGATGGATGCTGAAGGTACAAATGGCAACATTCTATTCTAGTATTTGAAAGAAGCTGTTCAGTTGCAGTATTTAAACTACAGAAATGCATTAAAGATGCTGTGATAAAGATGCCATGATTTAAACTCCACAATCCACAGAGAATAAAATAACATAAAATTCCAATGATGCAGTAGTTATCACTTAACATACAGGAAAAATGAAACATCAACTGAAATCTAACCAAAGACTACGAAGCAGCTATGCCATGCCAAATGCGGAATCCAGACACTAATCAAGCTTATAACAAGAAATAAATAAGGAACGGACAAATGAAAAGGAAAGCTATATTACCAAAAGAGACTGCAAAACATCTTCAACAGCTTCAGAATGGTGTACTGTCTCGACATGTTGGACAAGAAGCTTCTTAACTCGTGGTTCCTCGGAAGCTGTGGGCACAGGAAGCGAGTAAATCAATTTGCAGGTGAAGGAGGCACTTCTATGCTTTTTTATATATAAAAAAAGTTGTGGTCTATAATTGTTTGTCTGAATGAGCTGAATTTGGTATCGTATCAGGCATAGTATCAATGTAAAGGTGATGAATTTGTATCAGAAAATATCATGGCATCAAGGAACTTTGTTTCTCCTGTAGCTATCAGTGTCGTCAGCATCCAGCAGACAGGACAATCTTGGATTCTTTCGGGGGTAATTTCACATGTGCAGGTTACTGAGAACGTATGGAACGAACCATCCTGTGGTATCAGTGACAGGTTACTACATCCCTTTTTGGCTCGTGTACCTTGGGCGCTGGCAGAGGAGGAGGGTTCGGAGATGGAGAGGCTGGAGAAATCGAGCATCGCCTTCTTCGCCGGCCTCTCATTTATCTCTAGCCCTGATAATAACAGAGCAGAAAAAAGGATTTCATAACACTCCTTGTAATTAATTGAGTGGGAAAATTCAAGGGGAAAGTGGTGGGCGGGGCATTGAGAAACAAAGGAAAGGAAGGGAGCTCACAGAAGGCGTCCGGGCGGGTCTGTGAGGGCTTGCGCTTGACCCGGACGACGATAGGCTTCTCCCTCGCCGCGGGCTCCGAGGTGGACGCCTCGCCGTCGCCGGCGGCCGCAGACGCCATGGCCGGCGGTTGGGTAGGGTTCTGCCTTTTTTTTCTCTCTCTCTTCTCTTCTCTTCTCTTCTCTTCTCTTCTGGCTCTGCCTCGTGCTTTAGGATTCGTGGTGGCGCTATCGGACGGACGAGGAGAGGAGTCCAAGCAGAGCGTTGGAGGCTGCAGCCTGCAGCAGGGGCCGCTTCGTCATGTTTATCTTCTTATTAATACTATATTAATATATAATGGCTCTTAATGATCTCTTAATTAAAAAAAAAAAAAAAAAGAAAGAGAATTTTTTAGATAGTATACGTTTAAATATGTATTATTGGGCACAAGAATCTATATAAAACAGTTTTATTTTAGTGTATGTAAAATACTCACACATCCGCGCAGGGGGTGTAAAACATTTTTAAACTCAATTGGAGGGGTAAATTTTGAGAAAAAGATTGATATCCAACATCATGGATCTCAAATGTACAACTGTACAAGGAAAAGAACTTTGCTGGTGAAATAAAGAATAATAAGGAGATGGGCTGATTTACCTTTGATGTGCTAGTACTGCCACGTCTTCAGGTTCCGGAGGACGAAAAATTGAAGGATTAGGGCTGCACAATATATAGGAGCAAGTGGAAAACAGGAGGTGATGCCCTTCTTTGTTCAAAATTAAAACACCAATGGCAATGTATTAAATGTATTAACAACTATAACATTCAAATTACATCAAAAAATTAATCGATAGAAAAACACACACACATTTATATCCAAAGTAGAAGTCATCCAGCATGAGCATGTTATGTATGCCTATAACCATCAAGGACATGTAAATACAGTTACCACACTACCTAGCAAAACTGTGTATTGGCTAAAGGGAATATTTGATCTGTGGTCTCATGTGTACTGCATACAATTCAAATATGGCGCTCTTAAAGAAGACTAGATTGTTCAAAACACTAAAACAAGTTGTAGAACCATCCACCAATATACACAAGCGAACTGAAACCTCCTAGGTTTAGTTAATGCATATACCTAGCTCTCCATGTGCTTGTGGCAAGGTAGTGTTCCAAATTAAGAGCCTAACTCCCAACTGTTGGGGGGAGGACATCGCCTTAGGGGCCCCCCCCTCGCCTGCCTAGATCCGAGAGACCCTTCGGCCGTGAAAGGGGCATCATCTGCAATGGGGGCATCGACCCGGCGGACGACGCCGAGTCCTCGCCGGGTCGAAGTGGTCTCGCATTTGCGAAAGGAACATCGACGCCGGCAGGCTTATCTCCCAATCGGCCGGTTGTCATCGATGCCATTCTCACCCGAGCAAATAGATGTTCGCCGATCGTCGGCAAGCCTACCTCCCAACGGCGGGCCCCCGGCTCGGTGGGTCTCGTGGAGTGGTTGGGAAGGGGTAGGTGCCGCGAGGTTGGAAAAGACGACGCTGCCCTTTTGACCGGCAGCCATGCGTGCACTGAGGATGGGGCCCAACATAGGGGTGAAAGAGGAATAAGTGTGGCTCCTTTGTGCCCCCGCCTTACTATAAATAGGGCCGAGGCCGATGGCTCGGGGAGAGGCTGAACCCTACGGGAGTTTGGACCCAAGCTTGGTTTATCCCGGACCAACACCAACCAATGACCTTATTTGGGAACCAGGTGTTCACATAGATAAGTGAACCTATTTGTTCCCATGACATTATGTTGCAATCAGCCTCCACATGGATAATCTATGTGGTGTGGAGCTAAAACCAATTCACATATATTTGTAGGTGTGGTGAGACATGTAAAAAGCCAAACAATACTACGAAGTAAAAGTGACGTATAAACTCTTGAAAAACACATACAGTCCATAATATTACCATTGTGGAAGCACTCTTGCACTAGTCAATCATGTATCGATAATAGTATATGCGCATACAACAATCCTAGACAACACGTAACAAAGTACAAAAAAGAAAACACAATATAACCTGAAAAAAACATAATAGAGAAATATTCTGCAAGTTAAAAAAAATTGGTGAATAATGTATTAAAAATTTGCATAGCACATTACATGAACCCTTAGTTTCCTCCTATAGTTAGTTATAGTGTCTAATTTCACAGCCACTTCATGTTGTACTGACATAAGCTTGAGAGGAAAAGAATGACTGCAAGGATCTACTTTAGTATTTACCCAGCTATAACTAATAAAGACAAAAAATAATGCAGTAGACATGATTAGTTTTGCTTATATTCTCTTTGCTTAATTCTGTGATTCCACTTTTTTGTATGCGTTGATTCCATTCCTTTGTGTTGCATGCTTTATTTATTTGGTATTAAAGAAAAAATAAACATAGTCTTGTGCATAGAACATGTAATGTTCATCCATTATGTAAACGTGTCTCCTTCCTTGGTGATGTCATTCCAACATCAATTTCAGCAAGGATACATTACTTGAAGAAAAAAATGAAAGCATCCAAGCATCAGTGCAAAGCAACTATTAACATTTAGATAAGATCATAGTAGAAAGGGTTATCTCAACACTCCTTTAACCTTAAGCTACTGTTACACCAGGGACTAAAATTCTGATCCAACAAAAGGCAAAATATAATATCTCACATTCATATTTATACGCGTCTTAATCCCATCATACTAGCTAACATACATGTTCAATACTAGTATTTTGATTCTGTCTATAATGGAGGATTAGAATAGGTTCTCTCTTCTCTCGACAACACATATAGAGTTACGCTAGGCTAGTTGTCTAGAACACTAAAAGTATCTGTGTAGAGAAACTAATAACATTCAGATCAGACTAGAGTAGAGACACCACAACAAAAGATAGGGAGCTGTGGCGGATGAGCAGGTACGAGTAGAGCTTTGATGAAGTTGATATAGGATCCACTCTAGGGACATTGTGTAGGGCTTGCGCTTAGGGCCTAGCGCACGATCTCGCTAAGTCAAAGAGGTAAGATGTTTTCCAATCTAAAGAGCTTGCACACCCTTAGTATGGCCTAGCCACATGACTTAAGGCAATAGAGTGCAGAATCATGATGGATCAGCTTAGGGAAGATGTTATTGACGAGTTTGGCAGGGCAGTTGGTGAAGCACGGTTGACCTATCGAGGCAAGTCCATTTTACCATCTTTTTCTCCTCCTCACCAACTTATATATGACATTCGGTGGTTTCGGGCATGTTTCATTTCTAATACTTTGATTCTAGCAGCTTGCATGATCAATTGACAAATAGAATCTTGAAAATAGATAGATTATGTGTAACATTAATTGTAGCAAGTAGAATATATATTCCATATAGGTTAGCAAGCTAATAGTTTGTGATTCTAGTAAACACACTATTTTTCTTTTCAAAATGTATGATGTACTTGTTGAGTAGCTGGACGAATGAAATGTTGGAACTTGGGTTTCAAATAGACTAAGCAGATAGTAGAGAGTAAAGACCTTGATGATGGATGGGTAGACACTTTAGGATTTTGAGAGGGAGAGAGAAGCCCTTGCCCTCATTCCTGAACTATATATAGGCAATGGTAAATTACAAGCTCTTTATTAGGGGTGAGTTTTACAAGCTACTACTCTAGGACTAGTTGGGCCTTTTCTAGGACGGGACTTGGACAGTATACCATATGGACCCCCAACCGAGCCCATCAACAATTAGGTCATGGCTAGTATAACTAGACCTAACAGATGTTCATATATTAGAAGAGGCACAAGGACAACTCAAAACCTAGTCATGAGGATCACCTTCACTGACCCTAATGCATGCCTCACCGGAAACTCCATCCAATAAACTCTTGGGAAAGAGGGCATGGAGAAAAAGAGCATGCCAATGGCTCTAGCCTATACATGTGCTAACTTTTGGGGCTTCTAGCTCCAAAATAGATGTTGATTTGGCAAGCAAAGGTGAAACACTTCCTATGGCAAATAACTCACTAGTTGCCCACTGAGGAGTAATCTCATCCAGCATGGCATGAAAATTGTTGAGTTTTGTCCAATATGTGGTGCTGCTGGAGAAGACAGGGGACATCTATTCTTCACATACTGCTTGGCAATGCAACTTCAGAGCCGCTTGAATCTCGATAGGAAGAGGGCATCATTAGTTGCTACTATTCTGGT
The DNA here is from genome assembly GCA_015844335.1 of Chrysopogon serrulatus. Taxonomy (NCBI): domain Eukaryota; kingdom Viridiplantae; phylum Streptophyta; class Magnoliopsida; order Poales; family Poaceae; genus Chrysopogon; species Chrysopogon serrulatus. The sequence continues at coordinate 63,150 of JADLZL010005202.1, forward strand.
TCGAGATGTTGTTGAATTAATTCTGAAAGCAAAGGAAGATTGTAAATCGCTCATGATCACTACTATGTGGTTCATATGGATAGAGTGCAATATAACCAAGAAGGAAGGACGCATTCAGGTGCATCAAATCCTCTGTGGATGAGAATAGCCATGCTAGCCATGGGGCTCCCAAGCACTCAACCAGAAAGTATACGACGATCAGAGAGATGGTGCAAACTAATGCAGGAGGTTCTCAAGCTCAAATGTGATGTGTCCTTTCTAGACAGGCAGTTAGGGCTTCATAATCCACGACTCCAATGGTGACTAGCGTTGGCGGGAAGGGGCAAGGTAGATCACCTGGTTAATGCTTTTCTTTTCTTTTGCGGAATGCTTAATGCTTTTCATGCTGAAGAGTGTGTGTCTCCAAGGTATCCATACGGCTGTTAATCTGGGTATTGGGAATCTGATAGTAGAAACTAGAAACTGATTCAAAGATGGCGATCTAGACGATTTCTTCTGAAGCTTTTGATGACTCGTTAGTGGGTTTGCTGATTGCTGAAATCAAGGTTTTAGTCTCTGTTTGCTTCACTAGCTTTGAGTGTGTGTTTAGAGTTCTAGAATGTAATAGAGCCGCCTATCATGAAGCCAGATATAAACTATCCTTTATTTAAAAAAATAGAGCCGCCTATCAGATGGCTATGCTGGGTCATGTCTGTGTTCACGGAGAGGAACAAGTGGCTAGCACTATTCCTGAATCAGTTCATGATTTGTTAGCCGAGAAATGAAGTTACACCCTGTTTCAGAAAAAAAATAACCCTAGTGCCTTCGGTCCCAAACCTGGCAGGATTTTCACCCTCAAAGAGATAATGGTTGAATAACAAAAAACGAAAAAGCAAAATCTGAAGGTTTAGCAAGATCTTTGGCTGCACAAAGAAATACATAGAAACCTGCAAGTTCTGATTGGAAAACTGGCCCCAAATAAGATTAGGTTGAGCGCCCAATCAGAGCCATAATTTTGCCAAAATAGAGCTAATTTTAAAAGGCTTAGGAAGAAAATTGCTGCATAGCAAAATTCTAAAAGGCCCAGCAAGAAAAAAAACATAAAATCTCACAAAAATAAAAACATTAAAAGGCTCAGCAAGAAAAAAAACTTTTTCTCCAAATCAGAAAAATTGCCAAATCAGAGCTAAATTTTACAGGGCTCTGGCGTGAAATTCCTACAGAGCAAAGTTAGCTCAGCAAGGGGAAAAAATGAAACTCTAAAAGGATCAGCAAGGGAAAAAACAAAAGATTAAAAATCGATTGAAAGGGGTGTTGCGAGAATCGAACTCGCGACCTCTCGCACCCGAAGCGAGAATCATACCACTAGACCAAACACCCGTTTTTAGTATGTTGTGCCAGTTACATTTACAAATATTGACAAATACGAGCACTCCATCTGTAAAATACAAACGCTACAATTGATCCATGGGAACATATACAGCGTAACAAAAGTACAGTAAATTTGAGCACTATATATATATATAAAGAGGGAACAAGGCAATTAAAGCCGGCCATCGGTACAGCATGCATTTGTTGCAATATACTTGCATTATTTCGAGGTGAGAGGCAGTTAGTTTGGAGGCACGTATAGCTCACCTCCCACAAGAGCTTGTTGCATATACACACCCCTGCATGCTACTCTCTTGGTCTCTCAAAGAAAACATCATTCTCATCTGTAACTCCTATAATCCTAACCTCTACTAAGCTATTTCTCCGCCTTCTGATGGGGTTGAAAGCTTAGGTATGACGTCATCATCATTAGTGTTCTGACTTCCATGTCTCCTTAATTCTTCCCACGACGCACCTCCGCTTGACCTCCTTAATTCTTCCCACGACGCACCTCCGCTTGACCCTTCTCCTTCCCAAGAAACTAATGCCGTTGCCGCAAGCACTCAGCATGCATGTTGCCATGTTCTCTTTTACTGCCACAACCGTATTGGCCATAAATGCGCACCAATGAAGCATCCCATTCCCATCGGTCTCCCTATGTCTGTCTAGCCTCCCCATGTACACGATGAAGCATGCTGGCTTTTAAATGGGCCTTTGATCTCTTTTCGAGCTGCATAATTGCCGCCGCCTCTGCACTCTCCCACCACTGGGTTGGCCCTTTCCTGTCGCTGCCCCAGACCTCCCCGTTAGGCCTGGGCCTTGCCTTCGCGCCGTCGACCCAACATCCGAAGCTCGACGGCCACGGCACGCTCTCCTCGTGGCCGCGACGACGCCATGCGCAGGGAGGTCAAGCAGGTGGCCACCGTGGTCTCTATGGAGGAGTTGCAGCAGGCTGCACCGGGTCCCTCCGTCCACTCTACTCTGAAGCGTCACCTCGCGAGTCGCGACGCCAGATCCCGCAGCGGCAGCGCCATTTGCGAGGACTGGAGTAGTGGCCACCATGGTCAGCATGGAGCGGGAGCCCGCCCGTGCGCCGTGCCAGATCACTCCTCCCACTCAGCCGTGGCCGGTGGAGTGGCTCTATTTAGTGGTCGTGAGATAGAAAGAATCTAGAGTATAAAAAATGTAAGTATTTTACTCGGGTCTTTCTTTAGCTAGCGTATACATGTAATGAGTCTACAGAGCTTACAACGCCCTGAATTCGCACGAGCCTTATCTGCGGCAAGTCGGTAAGATGCTTATTATGCAGCCATCATGAAAGCCGAAGGCTACCTCACTAGCTGCACCAAGCGTACTTCAATGATAACTTCAAGGCCTACTACTCAGTGACGTCCAGCTAGCAGGTTCGTTGTCACTAAGTTAATCAGATTAGTATTATAAGTAGTTTAGATTTCTATACTTCCGGCTTTCTTAAAGCTTTCGTGAGAGGGTATTTGGATGCTTCTCTTATGCACATATTCTCTTATGCACATATACATCGGTTTTTTTTTTAATCAATGGATAAACGCTCTTAATTGAAGGTGTTTTGCCAGCTTCATCTTTTATTGAAGATGGATCATCCTATTTCATGATTGGAAATTTCAAGACAAAATCAGGAAGAGCTATTATTACTGAAGACGCCGTTATATATAAATTATCATTGCACCAACTTCATTGCATTAGTGATGGAAGCATAGGCAATCACAGTTTCCAGATAGTTAGTATATACAATTAATTATCCTCTCTGCTAACACAACCATGTGCGACATCAGTGCCTTATGTACTGAATTTCCGAACATAGTTTTATAATTAAATTGAGACGAAGTTGGTAGTACAACTGTTTTTTAAAAATAGTGAACAAATAAAGGTGATGTAACTTTGTCATTTTATTTGACATCATTATACATGTTTATCTGAAATGTTCCCTCAATACTACTGACATACTCTCTATGCCATCACAATGGTTTCTACGTATAATTCCCTTCCCCCTGTACAACACTACAAATTCCCGCAAAGAACGCAGGAGTATCATCTAGTTTCTCAAGATTCCAAATATTTTAAATGTGATTAAATAGACACGAAAGATTATTAATATTAATTTAATATGAAGCAAAAAAATATAAGAGTTTCATCCGTTGCAAGTTTATTTTGAGATGAGCGATAAAAATGACTTGCTACAGCGAACGGAGGAACTAGAGCCAAAGCTAGAGTTGTCTGGGGTTTCAACAAAAATGGGGTGTTCGTTTGTTTTTGTTTTGGAAAAAGTTTAAAGCCCCCTCCAACTATTGCGTTGGTGCACTTTATACCTGAACTACAAAACCGAGTATTGTGCACCCTAAATTTTCGAAACTGGTGCAAATAACACCCTAGGGTGGTTTTGGAGGGCGGTTTTTGCTACAGTAACATGGTTTTGTCTTTTTCTTTTTTAATTTATTTAGTGAGTCTTTGAAAAAACATAGTAAATCACAGAAAAATCATAAAATAGAAAATCTAATTTTGTTGGACTCCACATCAATAGATCTACATAGTGAACATATAATATAATATATTTTAGTAAAAATTTTTCTATAATTTTAGACCTATATTTTTTATAATTAAATGGAATAATTTATAACCATAATTTCTATGGTCAAATTATGGTGAAATTTTTATAGTAAGCTTATTATGATGTGCTTGAACTGTACTAAAAATTTTATAACTATTGGATCATATATAACTTAGTTATTGATTTATTTAGGTTTATAATTAGGTTTATGCTTGTTAAATATAAATAAATTTATAAATGATCCAATAATTATAAAATTTTTACTATAGTTCAAGCATATCGTAATAAGCTCATCATAAAAATTTCACCATAATTCGACCATAGAAATTATGGTTATGAATTACTCCATTTAATTACAAAAAAAAATATAGGTCTAAATTACACAAAAAATTTGTACTAAAATATACTATATTATATGTTTAATGTGTAGACCTACTGATGTGGAGTCCAGCAAAATTAGATTTTCTATTTTATATTTTTTTCTGTGATTTACTATAATTTTTCAAAGATTCAGCCGAAATAAATAAAAAAGAAAAAGATAAAACCATGTTACTGTAGCAAAACCACCCTCCAAAACTGCCCTAGGGTGTTATTTGCATCGATTTCGAAAGTTCAGGGGTGTATAATACCCGGTTTTATAGTTTAGAGTATAAAGTGTACCAACGTTAATAGTTTGGGGGGGGGTTAGACTTTTTTCCTTTTTGTTTTGGAGATGAGATGAAGCATCAGGATAGATCCATTCTAGTTTTTTATGCTGAGATAATCTCATTTTATTGTTTGGTTAAAAAGAATATGGTCACTATTTTTTGTTTTGTGTTTGGTTAGATGGGTGTAGAGGGAAAAGATGAATGACTAGGATCCATTAGCAACCAGCATTTAGTGTAGTGTGTAGGGTCTGAATATTAGCCTAGTTCACCTTTTTCTCCTCGGTCTTTCAGGGGTAGTAGTTTCACATCCACTTACACATACACTTGTATAGCAGAGGTTCCCTCGATGCCGGCCACCCCCCACCCACCGCCACTGTTTTCATCGCGTCCTCCTCCGTCCGTAGGCACAGGGGCAACCCTCAGCAGGAGACCAGGGAGAGTAGGGAATGCTACATATGTAAAAGTATTAAAAATATTAAATTATCCACGTTATATATATTTATCACATTTACAAAGTGTCATCGTATTGCTTGGTCCCTCTAGTTTTGAGGTTTTTTTTATTAAAATGCTCTCTCTCTCCTTTCTTCACCCTAGCCACCGCCCCTTCCCCTACCTGCTGCTGCTGCGCCCGTCGGGCGCCGCCCCCTGCAGGGGCCGCCCCCTCCCCTCCCCCCCTCTCTCTCCAATCCATTAGCCCAATCCACCTTTCTCGTTGCGTGTGTTACACGGCAATATTAAAAAAGAAGATGAACCAAGTTTGTTTAAAGAAAAAACTTATTGAAATCCCAACAATCCAGTTTTTGCTTCAGCTTTTTTATAATCCACGCATTTTACTTCTCTTTAATTTAATTTTTACCAGCTTGAGATCGAGAAGGGACAGTTTTTGCTCCAAATTTTATAATCCTTAGATTAGAAGCCCTTGCATGAATAATTATTAGGAGCTACTAATGTTTTCAGATTTTGAGGTTTTATATAAAATGATATTACTAATGATTTTTTAGACCAAAAGCAGTAACTGCCAGCAAACTTATTATTTTCTCAAGTGCAATACATCAAGTCAATACAAACCTTTTAAAACCTCTTTCCGGCTTTTGCTTGACAAAAAACATATGGCCACCAAAAGAGAAGAACCCCACACTTCAATGACTATCAATCCAAATTTATGTCGGTGAGAAGATAAACTTTGCCTAACTATATGAAGCGCTGCGGAAACTTATTAAATTCTATAGGTTTACGCTTGAAGGTCAGCAACGACGGAGAGTGAGAGATTGTCGTTTATGCCTGCACACACACTAACAAATTTAAAAGTACACCAAGCAAGTATGACTTGATCAAAGTACCAGTATTACACACATAGAAAAACACAAGTACCAGTAAGCAGAGCGAGAAGCTTGCTTATGAGTGCTTATTACAATATCTCACTTAGCTTAATTATGTTTTACACATGACGCAGCATCATAAAAGGGTAAATGGAAACTGTGTAGAAGTTTGTTCTGTAGATAGAAAGACCTTCAATGTTCTGTATCTCTGAATTTTCTCTTCAAGGCAGCAATGCTAATAGCTAGTTGCACATAAACCTTGTCATATAACTGGTCAAAAAGCTGAAAATAAGCAATCCTCCATGTTTTCTTGAACAACATGGAGCAAAACACTGACCAAGACCCATCACAAAACCCACGGCCATGCTCATGCTGAAGTTGAAGGATGCTCTATCATGTGAAGTGTCTTCGATATTGTGCTTCGTCGAGCAATTGTTGAGAAGAGGAGGCCCACAAAGTCCTGGATTACCGATGTACATATACAGATTATTGAGTGTTAAAGAGGCCACACACAAGTTGGGGAAAGGGATGTGCCATCGGCTGCTGCTACCAGATGTATGTCCCTATCTATCTATTGCAATCACAAGGTTCTGAGAGTTAGGTATTCTATCTATAGCCATAAAGAATATAAAAGATCAGAGGGAAAGAAAGACAGGAAAAAGAGGTAAAGGCAAACAACCAATCGGTACAATCTGAAGAATAACTCGGGGATGGCGACCCAGGCGATAGGTAAGTGGCCACCCGCCGCCCACCACCGGCGCCTTCCGGCCGCCGGCCAGCCGCCCCCACCCATCCCGAGCCCGCCCCGCACCCCCCTTTCCCTCCCCCTCTCCTTCCACCCCTCCGCCCAGGCTCCGCGCGACCCCTGCTTGCCGCCACCACCTCCGCCAAGTGCTACGCCCATCCACGCCCGCCACCTGCTCGACCCGTGTCGGCCGGATTTCCAGCGCGTCCCCGGCGCCCGTTCGCGGGCTGCACCGCCCGTTCGCCCGGCGCTGCACTGCTCCGACCCGTGGGGATGGCGCGCCAACTCCACGCCCGGCCTGCTTGTCGCCTCCCGCCCCTCGCCGCCGGAGGCTGGAAGGCGGCCCCTCGCCCGATCCGCTTCCCGTCGCCTCGCCCTGCGCCACCGGAAGGCTGCGAGGCGGCCGCCCTCCCAATCAGGTACCCCTCCCCCTCCCGCGTGTGGCCGTCGGAGGACCCCCGGGGGTGACCTCCGGCCGCCCGGGGGGAGGCAACTCGCCCGGATGCAGCCCGTTCTTTCCCTCCTCGTTCGGCGCGACAAAGGCGGCTCCGATGGGTCGGCGGGGGATTGACGGACTGCTCCGATGATGAGGATGATGACCCTCTCACCGGAGTCCCCGCACCGGACAGCGGCGCGCCTCTCCATCCGCCAAGCGTCGCCAACGTCGCGGTCCGGTTCCTCCCTCGCCGGTCCCTCTGGCTGCTGCTTTGGTGATAGTGCGGCCGGAGCCCTTTGGAGGTGGCTCCGCCGTAGCCCCGCCAGGCTGAGGCCGGGCTGCTGGTGGTGGTGATGCGACCGGAGCCACGGGGTAGCTCCGCCCTCCCCTCCTGCCGAGGCCCGCACCGGCCGTGCCGGCGGCGCCGTCATCGGCGCAGGCGCCGGACCTCGGACACCAACCGCCCCGGCCGTCGACCGCCCGGCCGTCGCAGAGCCCCGCCCGGCGCATCGTCCTGCCACCTCCGTCTCGGCGGGCGGCGCGCACGGTGCCTGACGCTGGCGGCTGGCGCTCATCTAGCTGCCCAGCGCGGACGCGAGCCAGGGGCACGCCCAGCCCACCGTCGGCCGTCGCCCACCAAGACCCTGCGCCCGCGCCGCCCAAGGGAGGTCGGCGATCGCTGCCTCAAGCTGCCTCGCTTCCCGGCCACCGGCGTGGCAACCTGCAAGCGACCGACCCGCTGCTTCAACCGCAACGGTCCCAACCACCTTGCGCGCGACAGCAAGAGACCAGGCGGCCGCTGGGAACGGCGTCCCGGCCATGAGGGACGGGCGCTTCGTCCGGCAGCGACAAGGGGCAGCCCCGGCGCGCCGCGGGCGCCCGTGGGGCGACACCCTCCCCCCAAGGTCGCCCGACACGCCGCTCGACGCGCATGGAGACACGCCATCCCCGCCACGCCAAGACTCCGACGTCGACTTCGCCGACATCGACGACGCGCAGCCTGGCGCCCGGCAACGCGTCGAGAGTGCTGGCGCTACCTCAAGCGGGACGCCGGCATCACAACGCTGAGGCCAGCCTGCGGTTCGCGGTGGTGGCGCGGACTCCCTGCGGTTCCACGGACGTCCTCCTCGAGGATGCGCGTGTGGCCATCGCCGTCGCGGCCGGCCTGCTGCTGGACGACATCCTCATCCGCCACTACTACCCCGAGAACTTCATCATACTATGCGGGTCCCAGGCCACAAGAGACAGCATCCTCGCAAACTCCCCGCTACCGATGGGTTCCACGTCCCTGGTGATGTGGCCCTGGTCCCGGCTTCGACACGCCGACGCGTCGTCGCTACGGTACCGGGTCAACATCGTCCTGGAGGGGATCCCGCCACACATTTGGCGTGAGGACACGGCCGCCAAGATACTCACCCCCTCATGTTGGATCCAGGACGTTGCAGCAGAGACGGTGGCGGGTGACGACCTCTCCACCTTCAAGGTCACGGCGTGGACTGCCCACCCCTCGTACATCCCGCTCGTCTGCTGGCTTTGGGTGGACGAGCGCGACCCACCGTGCCACCAGTTCGCCGGCGGCCAGCCCGCGGCCTTCCTCCGTGAGAAGAGGGTGCTCGCGCACCGGGTGCTCATCCACTTGAAGACGGTGGCCGACTTCAACCAAGCCACCACGCCTTCTGTGCCTCCGGGTGGCCCAGATGGCAACTTCGGCGGTGAGCCGGAGGCTGGTCCTGGAGGGCAGCACCGCAGCGGCGGTGTGGGCCCTCGGACTCACAGCTTTCCGTGCACCCGCGGAACACCAGATGGGGACGGTGCGGCCCGGCACCATGGCCAGCCGGCCACCGCAGCTGGGTGGTCGACGCCGCTCCTTCGCTGCAGTCACTCGTGCACAACAGCCCGCGGCCGTCCCGGATGGCACCCGGCGCGCCTACCTCCGGCCCGGGCGCCAACCCCATCAGGCAGCACCGTACCGGCAACGCAGTGGTAGCCAGCAGCAGGGCCGCCACGCCACACGCCGTCACCGGCACCACGGGAGTGCAGCGCCGCCCCGGAGGTCAAGCAGCCGGACGTCTTTGCAGAGCGCGCCTGATTCGACGCAAGATCTGGCGGCCGAAGGCGACGACCGCACCGTCCCGCGTCGGCCGCGCCCGTGATGCGGCCCGACTCGAGCCAGGTGTCACCACCACCGCCGCCACCTCTGCTGGCCGCCACAGCGCCCGCCGTGCCCGCGATGAGCACCCGGCGAGGGGGCGTTTTCGAGGCGCGCCCATCGTCGCCCCCTGAACCTGGGCAGGGACCTTCTGGCAACGCCCACCGTGGTGGCACCTGGAGACCCTTGATCGGCCCGTGGGATTTGTTCTTTGTGGTGGTTGCTGAGGTCCAGCCGCCCGCGGAGGGAGTCCCACTGGCATCTTGCGCTGCCAAAACTCCACGGCTGAAGCGTTGCCCGCCCGTGCCCGCGTTGAGCACCCACGGGGGCGTCAACCGAGGCGCCCTTCGTCGCCCCAGGCCCGGGCGGGGGCCTTCTGCAGCTTGGCGCCCGCCGCGGTACCACACGACCCGCCGGCCGTGGGATTTGTTCTGTGGCGGTTGCGGGGAAGTCCCCGCCGCGAGGCGGGCTACCCGGCTCAAGCGTTGGCGCCCGGCCGCCCCGTGCCGGCTGGGGAAGACGCTCCGCTTCGCTCCCCCTGCTTGGTGTCAGCCCTACGGATGCCCCCCAGCAAGCTGATGGTTTGGGCTGCACAGGGACAGGGACGCCCGGCGCTCACCGTGCTGCTGGCGCTGCAGGCCGCGGTTGCCAAAACACCCGAGCAGATGGCGGCCCGTCCCTGCGCGACTGGCGGCCGCCTGCAGCCCATTCCCCGCCCACCATGTGTGCCGGTGACACCGGCCAGCAACGCCCACCGGCTGCTGCCATCAGGCCCAGGCCATCCGTGACGACGGCCAGCCCTCCCGGCCTCTCGCCTTGCTCGGCGCGCGGGTCCTCTTCGGCCCGGCCGACCCAACGCCCCAACGCCCCGACTCCGCAGCCTCCAGGCTCCGAGGCTCCAGCCCGCGTGGCCTCCACGAGCTCGAGCCGCCTCAGGCGCTTCACCTCGCGGGTGGTCGGGAAGACAGCTTCTCCGCTCTTGCCGACGCCGCCCGGTGCCACCGCCGGAGAAGAGACCACCGCTGTGAAGCCGGAGGATTGCAGCCCAAGAGCTCTCCAAGGTCCCGGCCTCCAAGAGGGGCGAGGTCCTCGCCATGAAACAATTTGGGCATGCCGAGGAACGACCAGTCCAAGCCTTCACCCGCGTCCAAGGCTGCATACGACTCCATCTACGTCCACAAACTTTCTCTCTCACACCAGCAGGCCATCAAGGAGCTGTTCCCCGACGAGCCCAAGCCGGTGCGGTCGAGGAGGCGAGGTGCAAAGACGCGCCTAGGCTTCCTCCCCACCCCATTGGTTGTTCATGTCAATGGATAACACAAGCCTTCTTTCTTTGGAATGCGAGGGGCTGAAACGCCCGGCGCGCGACGCGACGTTATGCGTACTCTAGTGCAGGAAGAGAGGCCCCACATTGTATGCATTGTTGAGACTAAGCTACTTTACGTACACCCCTATGTTAGTTGCCTCCATGTTGGGAATGAATTTTATTGACTATGCGACTGTCCCGGCGGCTGGAACTTGTGGTGGTATACTAGTTGCAGCACAAAGTCCACTCTATCGACTAGCCGAGGTACGGGTTGGTTGCTTCTCGGTAACGGTGCAGATAATTCCATCCAGCGCCGGCCAAGACGATCACCTGCACCCTTGGTGGCTAACGGTGGTGTACGGCCCCCAAGAAGACAACATGAAGGAGCTTTTCTTGGAGGAGCTGGAGGCTGTTCGGGACGAGTGCGATGGCCCATGGGCACTTGCTGGGGACTTCAACCTCATCCTCAATGACGAAGACAAGAGCAACAATCGCATTGACAGGAGAAACATGCGCCGCTTTCGGCAAACCGTGGCACGACTCGGGCTCCTCGATCTACACCTACATGGCCGTTCTTTCACCTGGAGTAACGAGCGTCGATCGCCCACACACGTGCGGCTTGATCGGGTGCTAGTTACGCTCGACTGGGAAGCCATGTTCCCGGACTGCCACCTACAGAGGCCACGGCCTCGAGGCGCCTCGACCACTTGCCCACTTCTCTGCGCAGACGAACATGTCCATCCACGCCAAACCACGGTTCCACTTCGAACTGTTCTGGCCGAAGACTGCTGGCTTCCAGGAGGCGTTGACCAGGGGGTGGATCTGCTCGGAAGGGATCAACGACCCCCTCCTACGCCTCGACGCGCTCCTACGGAACTTGAGGAAGGAGTTGCAGAGCTGGGCGGCCAACCGCATTGGTAATGTGCGCGAACAGCTCCTCCTTGCACGCGAGTTCACCCTACGGCTAGACCGGGCCGCGGAGACCAGAGACTTGTCGGATGACGAGTTCGAACTGCGCAAAAGGCTAAAGATGAAGTGCCTCGGCCTGGCCTCGCTCGACAGGACCATTGCGAGGCAACGCTCGCGCATCCGCCTCTTGGCCGAGGGAGACACGAACACCAAATACTTCCACCTGTTAGCGCGAGGAAGGAAAAGACGGAATTGCATCATACGCTTGAAGGACGGGGAGGGCACCCCATGCACGACGCACGGGGAAATGGAAGATGCGATCGCTAGGCATTTCCAGGCGGTGTTCGGTTCTCCCGCCCGGGGGGGTTCGACCCTTGACTTCGAGGCTTTGGGTATCACGCCCGGTTCCCCTCGACGACCTCCATGAGCCTTTCACGTATGAGGAGGTCCGCGCCGCAATAGGCGACATGCCGTCCGACCGAGCACCGGGGTGGGATGGCTACACCGGCGCCTTTTATAAGGCCGCATGGGAGGTCATTAAGGATGACGTAATGGCAGCAGTAAATGCCGTCTTCGACGGTGACGCGCACCAATTCCACAAGCTCAACAATGCATATGTCATCCTTCTACCTAAGAAGCCGGAGGCGGCCACCCCAGCAGACTACGGGCCAATTACAATGATCCACGGCCGGCAAGCTGATCTCCAAACTCATGGCGGTGCGGTGGCGCCCAAGCTCTGAGGACCTCATCTCCCCCAACCAAAAACGCCTTCATCGGGGAGAACGATCCACGACAACTTCAAGTTCATGCAGAGCTGCCGCCCTCCTCGGGAAAAACAAAATTCCCAAGGCCTTTGTTGAAATTGGACATCTCTAAAGCCTTCGACACCGTTTCGGCCCTTCCTTCTTGATACCCTACGGGCGTTCGGGTTCAGTGATGCATGGAGAAGATGGGTAGCGGCGCTCCTTTCCTCGGCCACCTCAAAAATCCTACTCAATGGGACGCCTGGACCACCCATCTCTCACAGGCGAGGAGTGCGACAGGGTGACTCGCTCTCCCCCATGCTCTTCATCATCGTCATGGAGGTGTTGGCTCGCCTGTTCACTCAGGCTAGAGAGCAACGTGTTATCCGGCCACTCGGAACAACGGCGATCAGGCACCACTGCAGTATCTACGCGGACGACGTCATCTTGTTCATCCAGCCGATCCCGAGTGAGGCACGAGCGATCAAGGAAATTCTGCGGATCTTTGGCGACGCATCAGGCCTACAGACCAACCTGGCCAAGTGCTCCATCACCTTGATCTTCGGGGACACGGACGCACTTCCCCAGCTCCAAGCGATCCTTGGTTGTAGAGTTGCCGACTTCCCGATAATCTACTTGGGGCTGACATTGAGCACCAAGAGACCACCCAAGTCGGCAATCCAATCTACGGTCGACGCGGTCGCCAGACGCCTCCCGACGTGCCACGGTCCACTCATGGCTCGGAGTGGACGCCTCGTCTGGATCAAGTCAGTCCTATATGCAATCCCAATCTACGCCATGATCGCAGACGGGTTACCGCCTTGGGCGAGGAAAGAGATCGATGCTATCTGCAGGAGATTCCTCTGGACAGGAAAGGAGGGGTCAGTGCGTGGCAAATGCATGGTAGCCTGGCCAGCGGTCTGCCGGCCCAAGGAGCTGGGTGGGCTAGGAGTCCCGGACCTACACTTGACCACCATCGCATTGCAGACACGGTGGCTGTGGCTAAGCCACACGGATGAGCAGAGAGCCTGGAATGGGCTACCGCTCCATACGAACAAGGAGGTGCAACGCTTCTTCGCCGCTTCGACTTTCACCGTTCTCGGAAATGGCCAATCCACGCGCTTTTGGACCGACCGCTGGATCGACGGCAGGGGCGTGGCGGATATCGCACCCACACTCCCAGCGTTGGTCACGGCCAGGCTACGACGAGACACCACCGTGGCTGCCGGCCTACACAACCGCACATGGATCTCACAAATCCAGGGCGGTATGTCGGTCACATTCATATCAGACTACCTCCGACTCTGGGACGCTTTGCTTCACATCTCCATAACAGACTCGGAAGACAAGCTAGTTTGGAGATGGACGGAGCATGGAGCCTACACGTCTCGATCTGCTTACTGCGCACTACACTCTGGTGCACACCCAATTCGGGGTTGCGATAGGGTTTGGGGCATTTGGGCGCCACTACGTGTAAAACTCTTCCTCTGGATCGCCATCGGCGCGGAACAACTGGACCGCGGACGGGAGGCGGAGACACGGGTTAGAGGCCCCGGAGGCTTGCCTCCTTTGCGATCAAGCGGATGAAACCATCGACCACATCGTCGCGGAATGCCCCTACTCCAAGCAAGTATGGTGGAGCATACTCTCCTACCTAGGAGTGGACACCTCTCAAGTGGGCCGAGGCAACTTCATCGATTGGTGGGAGGCGTGGTCGTTGAGATGGCACGGTCCAAAGAGGAAGGGAGCCGACACGCGGCGCTAGTAGCCTGGGAATTATGGAAGGAACGCAACGCACGCCTGTTTTCGTGATGCTACCTCGCCTATCTCGCACGTGTTATCGTAATCAAGCATACCGCCGACCGTGGATCGAAGCCGGAGCTAAAAACTTAGGTTGTCTCATTCGCGAGTAGTCCGTTACGAGAGTGTTGGCACGGGCGAGCATCTTCACCATCTTGTAATCCCCCGCCAACTTAGGCGCCTTCGAGCGTCATGTAAAAACCCTCTTCTTAAATACAAAGATACGCAAGCCTTTTGCGTATTCGAGAAAAAAAAAAGATTATTGAGTGTTTGTAGTTGTTTCCCGCTAGGGATCCTTCCAGATAAATCATTGTAGGACAAGTTTAGCCAACTCAAAAGTTGAGATTCGATAAACTTGAGGGGATCTCACCGGAAAAATAATTGTAAGATAGGTCAAGGGATTCCAATCCCCTTAGGACACCAATATCAACCGGAATTGGTCCACTTAGCTGGTTGTTAGAGAGATTCAAGCTTTGTAGTCCCTTGAGTGAAGATAATTGCTTTGGAATATGTCCGGTGAAACTGTTACTTGACAAGTCAATAAGCACCGCACTATTTGTAAATTCAGAGGTGTAATTGAGCTCTCGACCTTTTATGAACGTTGATATGCTGTCACTACTGTAGTTTCTTCCAAATCGGTCATATGAACGTGCCTTTTTCATGGCTCTCAAGCTTTCTAATGATGAAGGTATACTTCCTGAAATATTGTTGTGTGCTACATCCAAATAATGAAGTCCAGCAAGCTTCGTCAAGTTCCTGGGAAGACGCCCATAAAACATATTTGATCTAAGAATCAACACCTCTAGCTTGGGCATTTTCTCTGCTATCTACACTTCCAGATAGATTGTTATGCGAAAGGTCTAGAAAGGTTAATTGTGCGCCATTCCAAAGAAAAGGAGGGAATTCACCAGAGAGATTGTTTTTTCTCAAATCTACCATATGTAATGAACTGTTCTGATGACACTGTGGAAAGTCACCTGTCAGTTGATTTTCTGAAAGGTTTATTTCTTGTAAACCATCCATTTGGCACACATATGCTGGAATGGTGCCTGTAAGATGATTGTTAAAAAGACGTAGTGCCGTTAGATTGGGAGCTCTGAGATTTGCTGGAAGATGTCCAGACAAATTATTTCCAGAGAGATCCAATTCTCGTATGAATGGCAGCTCCAACCTTGCTGGTAAATTCCCACTCAGTTGATTTCTTGACAAGTCCAAGTAGTTAGCATTAGAAGACACAACCCAAAACCAATGTGGCAAAGCATCATTTATGCTTGCATCGGAAGTGTTAAGGTATTCTAAGCTAGTTTGCCACCTCAGCCATCTTGGGAACCAAGGTCCCATGTCACATGCATGACCCAAAATGTCCCCACGTTACTCTAAATGGAGGAACCCAATCTTCACCCAACTTCAATTTCAGGGAGTTTTGTGAAAGATCTAGACGTTCAAGGTTCACCAGACTTGCAAAATGTTCTTCTGAAATCAGGCCACTGAAGTTATTGAAGCCAACAATGAAAGAAGTTAAGTTGCTAAGCATCCCGATCCCGACAGGCAAATGGCCATCCAGCTTGTTGTGAGAGAGATCAAGATAGCTTAGACTTGTCATGTTCCCAATTCCTGAAGGTACACCACCATGTATCCTGTTCTGAGATACATCAAGATAACTGAGATTGATCAGACTGCCAATCCATAAAGGTAGCTGCCCTGTCAAATTTGCACCCTGCAAATTTAACTTTCGCAAGTTGTTCCACGAACACTTTGGTAATCTCTCCATAAACATCTCTATGTTCACACTGAGGTACTTGTTCTGGCTTAAATCTAGCAGTTGTAAATGACATAGATTTTGCAAGGTTGCAGGTATGTTACCATATAGATCGTTGAAAGATAAATCTAAGACCTCAAGGGAGGACATGTTTCCCAGTGCGTCAGGGATTGTCCCGGACCACCCAGACATAGGGAGAATAAGCTCCTTGATGCTAGTGAGATCCCATAACCAGTTCTGTTTAAGAGAAGGACTGGTTGGTGGATTCCCTGACAGATCAAGAACCTCAAGATGTGTGAGGTTGGAATGGGATACATCAGTAGATATTGTGCTATGGAGATTACATTCATACAGGGAGAGAACTTGGAGACTAGGAAGCATGTTGACCTTGTGAACCCAATCCCGTATAGAACTGAGGTCCACGTAATCCATAACTAGACACTTGAGTGAAGAGAGACGTGTCAGCCATGAAAGGTCCGGCATGTTCAGAAAATTACCACCGAGATCAAGGTATTGCAAGCGAGAGAGGTTACCAAGCTGTGATGGCACACTTACACATCCAAAATTTGCATTGGAGAGGTTCAGATACCTTAGGTTGTTGAGGGTATCCAAGGACAAAGGTATGCTTGTGAAGTTGAAGTCATTGTAGCTTAGATCGAGATACCTCAGATGGTGTAAGGCGGCCATGGAAGAGCTCATCGTTGTCGTCTCACCTTCGCGCAACACTATGGCTTCATCATAGTAGCCCAGCTGGTTGCGCAGGTCGAGCTTGATGACATGGCCAGTTCGGTTGTCGCACCGGATTCCCTTCCAGGAGCAGCAATCTCCGCCCTTCCATGACGAGAGACGGCCGCTGGGGTCGTCGAAGCTCTGCTTGAAGGAGAGCAGCGCCTCCAGCTCGCTTGCGACGCAGCCTCTGCCACCTGAGATGGCCGCCGGCGGCCTTGCATGAATGGAGGGCGATGAGGACAGCGCCTGCGCCACGATAAGGAAGGAGAAGACGGCTGCAGCCACTCCATGGAGACGCACCAGCAGCAGATTTTTTTTAGATAAAGGATAGTTCATATCCGGCTTCATCTATCAGATGATAGACTCATGCCAATTATTACAAAGTTTCGCCATGAGGTACCGACTCGAACTGTAAAAAACAAATTTACAGCCATCGACCAGAAAACCCAGACAACAAAAAGTTTTCGACTAAACATGACCAATGTATCTAGAAGATAACCATCCATTGGACCTAAAAAACTGCAGAGCCGATGTCTCTAGATGCAGCCCAGCTAGAGTCAGCTGCTCTCTTCGATCCTCATGCCGCTGCAATTTCGCCCATTGCCGAAGCCAATGAGTCCCTCTGAACAGAACCTGCAAAAAAGATTTTGGTCTGCATTTGTCAAAAACCACCTCGTTTCTTGTTATCCAGAGTGCCCAACAAAGCGCAGATGCTGCCGTTAATAACAATGAATTATACTTTTTGCTAGCTACTTTTGACCACCTAGTAAATAAGTCATTCATATCACTAGGAGGTGATATTCCAAATATAATATGGACCGAACGCCACAAAAATTTGGCATGTACACAATGAAAAAAAAGATGTTGTATGGTTTCTAGAAAATGATGAAGGAACACTTCGTGTCACCATTCGATTTCGGCGGGCTAAGTTGTCCTTAGTCAGAATTACACCTTTTTTTAGGTACCATAAAAAAACTTTAATTTTCATTGGTACATTAATCTGCCAAATATCTTGTGAAACTGAAACTCCATTGTTAATTAACGCAGCATACATGGATTTCACCGTAAAATCTCCCGATGTGACTAGGCCCCACACAAAGACATCTCTTTCCTCCAGTAAGTTTATATCCTGTAAGGATGCAACAATTCTATGCCAATTCCTGAGGTTCGCTCCCACTAAATTCCTTCGAAAAAGAGATATTTAGTGGAGAAGAACTAAGTACTTGAGCCTTGAGAATCTTGTTTTCTTCGCATGCGATATTAAACAACGAAGGAAATTTATCTTTTAGTGGTTTATCACCCAACCACTTATCTACCCAGAACCTTGTTTGTGTCCCATCTCTAACCTGGAATGAACCAAAGTCCATGAACATGTCCTTAACATTCATTAAACTTTTCTAAAAGTGAGAATCTGTAGGTTTTTTGACATAACTCTCTAGAGTCTTATCTTTTATGTACTTATTCCTTAATAACTCCTGCCACATTCCGTCTTCGTTCAAAAGCTTGAATAACCATTTGCTTAATAAACACTTGTTTTGAATATCTAAATTTTGTATGCCTAACCCCCCCTGATCTTTGGGTTGACACAAAATTTCCCATTTGGCCAATCTATACTTCCGTTTATGTTGATCATTTTGCCAGTAGAAACGTGACCTGAAACAGTCTATTTTTTCTAAAACTCCTTTCGGCAATTCGAAAAAAGACATCATGAACATCGGTAAGCTAGAGAGCAGCAGCCATTTTGATATATCCTTTCGAGTACTCTTTTTTTTTTTTTGAGGGAGCAGTACACTATCCTTTTTATTGAAACTTCACTGCTTAGTACTTGGAACAATAAATGGTAGTAGTTGTTTTTCTTTGTGCAATAAATGGTACTTGGAACAAGTCATACTTGCTTTGCGTGTTTGTTGGGTTAATAATGGTATACTAGCAAATTTAGTCCGCCGTGCACGCCCAGCGAGTAGACTACGACAATCGCCAAAAAAAAAAAAAAAAGCGAGTAGACTACGACGATCTATCTTGCTTGGTCACGGTGAGTGTAAGAATTTTCCAATACCGATATGAGTGTTTCATCTCCCGGTTTCTAAAACATGAAACTATATACAATGAAACGGTATTTCTCTCAATGCATTGTTTCATCGCACGGTTTCACTTGTTATTTTACAGTTCATGGGTCCCACTATCTCTCTCACCCCTCTCTCTCCTCCCCATCCGAACAACAGCAGAACCCGTTCATGGAGCTCGGCACGGCGAGCGGCCTCACTGGCCGCGCCCGGTCGCTCGCGACGGCGACACCACGCTCGCTTTCACGGCGGCCGCGCTGGGCAGCGGTAGCCCGGGCGCCCACGCTGGGCGAGGAGCGCGATGGCGGCGCGGCCGGCGCCCGCGCTCGCCGCCGCGGCGGAGGCCGAGCGCCCGCCGCCTGGCCTTCGCTTCGCCGCCCGCGCTGCCGCGGCATCGCGCAGTAAAGAGTGGCTCGGCGCCCGCCACGCTGGCGAGAGCGCCGCGCCATGCGCCGCCGCCGCAGCGGGCGGCCCGGCGCCGCCGCTAAGGCGCAGACGGCGCGGCAAGCTTCGCCCGTCGCGCGGAGGCGGCTGGCGCCAGCCCCAGCACGAGGCGGCCACGCCCAAGCTTCGCTTCGCGGGCGGAGGCGCTTTCAGCGCCCTGGCGTCGCCACGCCGGCTGAGGCGGCTCGCCGCGCCGAGGCGACCGGTGGCCGGCGTAAACGCCGCGCGCGCGCGTGAGGCGGCCCGAGCGCCCGCACGACAGGGACGCGCCCGCATGCAGCGAGGCGGCCCGCGCGCGATGACGCGGCCAGGCGTTCTGCGCGGCTACGGAGCCCGCCTTCCCTTCCAATGAAACCCGAAGCCTTCTCAGTGCCGGTTTCATCAGCGTTTCACGGGCTTGGAAACAGCGCCCGAGGAGTGTCGTGCGGATGAAACGAATATCTTCTCTCTCCTCCCAGATTTATGCAAAAAGTGCTAATCTGCTGATGTGGCAGCCTATTTAATGTGCATGAAACTTCTCATGAAATCCCATTGGGACTGGCCTTATCACTATCGTCGTAGCGGTCAACAATCTCTGATTCTTTTGCTAACTGTCAACCGCTATAAACTAAATACTGATATGAGTAGATTCCTAGCAAGTTTAGCACAGATATACAGAGAAAAAAAATCATACTGCCCTTTATTAATTGGAGTAGTTCATGAATGATGGTTCTAGTTGTAACTAACTAAATAACACTTGACGTTATAACTCGGCCTCATCGCACTAGTCAGCACAGCTATGAAAGTTAATTTATTGAATACAGAAAACCGCTACCCTATTCAATAAGGGCAAAAGGGGATAGAACATCCTAATTAATCATTCCTTGATATGCTTAGTCATGTCCAAAACGACTTGAATTTTGAACATACAAAGAGTAGTGATCGATAGCATTTACTGGACCCATCTATTAGTAGAAACTCAAGCCTGGAGTATGAAGAGACTCTGACGACAATAAATAAGCTAGTCGGCCATTTAATCTCCTAGAAATTGGTTTATTTGTTGATAGATTTTTGTGCTAAACATCTATTTATTTAAGGATAGAGGGAATAGTAACATTTACCATTGTTTTTGTTTACATGGGCCAGAGAGTTTTAGTCGATTTATTATTACTAATGCAATTTTAGGTGTATTTTTGGTTTCTGTGTCAATGACCAAATATATAGAAAAATATTAATGTTTTGACAACAAATAAATAAATATATTATAAAATGTATCTCATTATAAATCTAATGACAATTATTTGATGTCATAACGCTTAATTTTTTTTATATATAATTGGTCAAATTTAAAATACTTTATTAGTTTAATAATACCCGTGCTACAAATCTATTCTTTTCTGGGATAGTGAGAGTAGATTGTGACTACTAACAGTCATAACATGCCGTCATACTTCGATGAGTCAAGTAATTTTAAATTTGACTACATATTTAAAAAGAATATTGGTATCTCTCAAGATTTTTACAATAAAAATATATAATATGATTACTCTAATGATGCCTATATTTAGTATCATATATATATATATATATATATATATATATATATATATATATATATATATATATATATATATATATATATATATATAATATTTTATATATCTGGATAAATTTGAGATTAGTTGATTTCTCAAGATACAAGATGTAACACTTATCTTGAGACGGCGAGAGTACATCAACTTTAGCAGATCAGAGTTTGTCTTTGTCCAGTACTATATCATTTGTAGTGGTTTATACTGTTCATGTGGAAATAAGTTATTGTGTAATGTTGATTTGAAGTCCTTTCATTCTTCTTAGGCCGAGCCTGATCCAATGTACTAATTTTAATTATTACTTGTCTTAATAGTTAATAATACGCCGGAATGATGTAATTTTTAAACGCTTGAAAAATAATTCTATTATACATGTTATTTTCAGAGGAGCATATTGGCTACGCTTCTGGGGCCAGTTGCAGCGTGACGAGCAGTCCAGGGACACCCTCATTTTGATGAGCAAGAAATTAGAGATGATTGTCTTAGATTTTTCTAATAGAGGGTGGAAGCATTTTTATCGTTTTCTTTAGTCTATACCACTATGATGGTAGAACCGTGCTGCTCTTTTGTCTTCAAACTTATAATTGTTGGCTGTGTACATCCCTGGATGTAGAGGCCGGATTTTATTATCCATTATCGAAAAAAATAGTTAATAATACTATCTTTTTTGAGAAATCTAAACAGTTAGTGGACGGCCCCTCGGCACCTAGGCCTGCGAAAAACATGGCCCGACGCGGCCCGTGTGGAACGCAACTACTAGACAAGAATTTTGGGCCCGAAATGAACCGTGCTTTCCTTTCAGCCCAAAAAAATGTTCCGATCATCCTCGTCACCGTCTCGACCCCGCGATCGAGTCGCGACCGAACGAAATCGAATTCTCGCGTGCTTCTTGCTGTACTTGTGGCGGACTCCGCCGTACGTATATATATGAACCGTGCCACCGTCCACCCACCCCGATCTCCCCTTGTCCGGCGCCGCCATGCCTCCCGCCGGCTGGGTGTTGCTCGACCGCTGCGTCGACTACAGCTTCGACGACGACGACCACGACGACCACGACGACCAACCGCCGTCGTCGTAATCAGCTGCGGCGGCGGCGGTGGCGGTTAAGAGCATGTGGGGAGCCAAGGAAGCATCATCCATGCCATCCATACACCACGCCACCGCCGCCATGCTGGGCTCCATGAAGGCAGACGCCGGCGTCGACACCCTCCCTGAACCGCCGGAGATCGCCAGGTTCGAGCTGCGGATTCCCAATTCCCACCGGCGGTGCTCGCTGTCGTCCAGCCCTTTCGTCGCGTGCGCCGACAAGGGCCTGCTGGTCCTCTACGCTGGCAGGTACTTCGGCCCGGGCTCGTCCAGGTGCGGATGCTACCTCATCCACGACGCCGCCGGCGCCGCCGACGCCGCCGATGATGTGCTCTCCACGGTGCCGCCGCCCCCGACACGCGCAAGCTCACCGACGGGATCGGGTCGGGGGCCGTTGTCCTGCGCCTCCACCACCCCGCCGGCGGCCCTTCCTCCTCCGCCGTCTACCTCCTCGCCGAGCTCGCCACCATGCCGAAGCGCGAATTCCCGGACCCCGACGCGGCGCTCCTCCTGTGGCGCTCCGACGAGCACTCGCAGCCCACGCCGCAGTGGGCCAGGAAGGAGGTCCATCTCCCCCGTGAGGTGCGCTGGGCGCTGGGCAACGACGACAAGCACATGTTCCAAGGCGACACCTCCTTCTCCGGCCCCGGCGGCTGCCTGTGCTGGGTGGATCTGCTCCTCGGCATCGTCGTCTGCACCAACCCGCTCCATGACGCTCCGGAGCTCCGCTTCGTCCCCTTGCCCGACGGGTGCCCGGCGGTGAGTACGTCGGACTACCCGTACCGCCCGCGCGCGGAGGAGTACCGCTGCGCCGCCTGCGTCGGCGGCCGCATCAAGGTCGCCGCCATGGTGGGGCTTCTGGAAGACTGGGCCTCCAGCCAGTTCACGCTCACCACGTGGACGCTGTCGTCGCCTGACCTCGACGGCGGCGGGTGGCAGGAGGACGGCGTGTTCCGGCTCGAGGACCTCTGGGCGACGCCGGAGTACCGCGCGCTCGGCCTGCCGCCGCAAACGCCTGTCTGCCCGTGCTGAGCGCCGACGCCGCGCGTGACGAGGATGAGGAGGAGGGTGTCGTCGTCTACGCCGTCGTCCTGGGTAAGGGTCTTGGTCAGGTTGTTCTGGGAACCGAGCTGGAGTTCAAACGCCAGTATGTTCTTGGCATCGACGTCCGCCGCAACAGGATCGTCTCCACCACCTCCGGTGTCCCGCCGGGAAGCCTGATGCAGATGACGCCTCGCCTCCTCCCTTTTGATTTCTGAGCTTCCCTGCACGCGCTCCCTTTTGATTCGAAGAGCGGGAAGAGGAGGGGAACCTGTTAGCTAGTATAGGTTCCTTTGTGGGTAATTTTTTTTGAAAAACCTGGCAGGAGCTTTGCCTCTCAATTACGGAGTGAAATAGAGTTTATATATATAACAGGCCTATAAGCCTCTGATGGGTGATAGAGAGCTCCCATTAGCATTGGCCAAGTATCACTATCATTGCCTTTAGTTTGTGTGCCAACTAGAAGCCAGATAAGTACATCTGTTTTCCGTAATGCTCATTCCTGGTTGACTGTGAGAATCGATACTCTGTTAGTTGTTTCTTAAAAAGGGCATGATGATATCATAATCATTGAGAATCACTGTCCACCACGCTTAATGTCGAGCTGCTTCCTGTATGGTGTATGCTCATACAATGTGCACGTCGCATAATTTTATTGACCTTTTACTATATGCAATTTTCGGATCCAAGGCACTTACTGATAACAAGAGTTCAAGCCCTGGTTCTCGTAGACTGATACGAAACCTTTCCCTTCCTAACCTTTCCCTTCCTCTTGTTTTCATATGATGGAATTGCTGTAATACTCAATGTCTTAAATGCTTGCATTGCTTGTTTGCAAAATGACATATAGTGATACAGACTAGAAGGAGTTGTGTTGTGATTAACTTACCATATATCATATAGTGTCAGAACTCAAAAGCACAGGATATTCAGAAGTCAGGACTTTAGGGATCCTTTAGTCCATCTTGTTTCACTGATACTTAACAGTTACAGCCTCAGTTCGTTTCATTTGCTGAAATATTGAATTTCACTGATCTTTCATATCATAACCAATTCCGGTAGCCAGAAGGGCCTAGGAGAAGCCGAGAAGCTCATGCGTGAGCTTGCGCCGGATGCAGCGGTCAGCGCATATGTTGATATGTGCGCGCACGACCTTCCAGAGCAAGCGCTGCAGGCGATCCGAGTGGCTACACACCTTGCAAACGAGAAGCTGTCCAAAGCCCTTGAGGCCATTGCATGGGAGGCAGGTACAGCAGAGATGGAGGATATGAAGTGATGCAAATGAGAAGCTGTCCACGTCAGCTCTAGTTGAGTTAGGTCGATGTCCCAGTGTTTGATGTTTTCCTGTCTTGGGTGGTACTGTAGGAGAGAAGCTGTTTCGGCAGGACAGAAATCTAAAGCAAGAAAAGAAGCTGCGAAGTTGCTGTTGGAAAAGGAGTTCAGACTACAGAGCAGGAAGAGCACATGGAACAATGGTCGAGCGTGCTGTAATAAAGAGTGGGACAGCACCTTCCCATTTCTGAGCTTACATGCCTTGGCATTGTTTCGAATTCTGGGAAAGAGGACTCCATGTGGAAGCTGGCGGGGGAAAAATCTTAGATCCCTTAATGTTGTCCCATGTCTCATTGAGTAATTAGGCTTTCTGAAACAAACCTCCACGGCAGTCTGCTGGGGGAGGGGCAGTGCTGCTCGCGCTTGTCCTTCTTATTAAGAAGAAGTATACCCCGCGCGTTGCTGTAATATTTTTTAAAAAATATTTTGGATCTGATACATTTCGGGTTGCAATAGGATTTTTCTTAGAAATAAAGTTGTTGAATTATTGAAGAATCTAATAAAAAGGTAATA
Organism: Chrysopogon serrulatus; assembly: GCA_015844335.1. Lineage (NCBI taxonomy): Eukaryota > Viridiplantae > Streptophyta > Magnoliopsida > Poales > Poaceae > Chrysopogon > Chrysopogon serrulatus. The sequence continues at coordinate 87,676 of JADLZL010005202.1, forward strand.
GAATATTACATCGAATAATGGGTAAAATGTAACGACCAAACAAATGTTATGATGTTCATATGTACACCTGGCATTGGATGGAGCCCAATGAACAAAATTCAATAGAGCATCGAACTAAAATCATCCGGTTCCATCCAATCACCCAATCCTATCCAATCCATTCCCACTAGAATCCAAATGATCCAACACATCCGATGAATCAAGCGAACACAACAAAGAATTATCAATCACGCCGCATTACAGCACGGGTTCCACGCACCCGTATGGCCTTTTTTCTCGCTCGTGCCTTCTATTGTCTCTCATTGCACGACGACGCCGGCATGGGCGGCGTGAATGAGGACTCGTCGCGGCCACGGGCGCCGCACCTGGCGAGGTCGTCCCAGGCGATGGCGAGCTGCTCGGCATGTACCCAGATGCTGTCTCCACTGGACAATGTGACACGAGCGAGATGGAGGTGCTCATGATCATCGAAATCATACATACACCGGCCAAGACGAGCGTCTCATCAGTGGAGCTGAATAGTAGCAGTAGAAGGATTATATACATTCCAGATCAACGTGTCGATGGAGAGGAGAGGAGAAAAATACTCTTTTCTACATGCTCATCAAAGGAAGAAAGGCAGCTCTCCAAATAAAGGTCAATGCATCATGGAGTTAGTCCTTGATATGAGAAGCTAGCAGCCATAGCCAGATCACCTGGGATTAAAGACACAGAGTATACCACCTTTTTTCTTGGCGATTGAGTACATTACAAATCAAACAGACAAACAACTACGGAAAACCAAATAATACAGTCAGGAAGGAATAGCAGAAATGTACAGGTACATCTGGTAGATCAGAAATCAAGACTGCAACGCAATGCAAGGACCCTACATATCAGAGCGTAAGTTTTGAACTTATTACAATATAAATGGGTGAGGGAAGATATAATAGATGAGAGGGAGACAATTATCGCCACTCAGTATGCAATGGCATATATCGAATCCACAAAATTCAGTCTGTATATTGGGTTCTTGGGTATGGGAATGGATCCGGTTAGTGCAAAACCATATCGGATACTATATACGTACCCGTGGGGGTTTATATATTTGATTCAAAATAGTGAAGCTCCTCCAAGGAACCTGGGTTTCATTCCATCATCTTCAACAGGGGCCGGTTTGGATTCCGAGCAAGCTGCTCCCGCATGTTTTGATAAGACGTTACCTTGCTGGAATCTTTTGGAAAGCTCGACGAAAAATGAAGCTGTACTTCTTTGATTCTTGGGAGATGTTCTAGCCCATCAAAGGTAACATCCTTTCCAAGGCCCAGTCGCAGCACCTCAAGTTTGGGCATTGCGCCCAATTCAATCTTGACTGAATTGATTTTGGAGGCCGAGCCGTAATAAAGGTCGAGAACCCTGAGTCTCATGAAGGTGTCACTCTTGAACTGGACTTGTCCAATATTTATGGTATGATGCTTGTCCATCCAACGCAGAATCGACAGGTTTTCTAGCTTCCCAATGTGTTCCATGGTTGCATCATCCCACGAGAGATCGGTTCCATCTAGCGTGAGCTTCACCAGATTCTTTAGACTTCTGATCCATTCAGACAATGTGGTCATCTTGCAACGTAGCTTGAGGCTCTGGAGGTTTTCTGGAGGTGATTCCACTCCATTCAGACAGGCTGATAAATTTAGCTCTGAGCACAGAGACAGGGATTCAAGAAGGCTGAGCTTGGAAAGTGCTGAAGATAAGTTCTTACTATTTTCCTCGCTGAGGCCAACCAATCCTAGCTTGCGCAGTCCGGTGAGACATTTTATCTCTTCTACAATAGTATCTCTCCATGCAAGATTCACATAACGCAGTGTGTGTAGCGATTTCACATTCCTCATCCCTTTTGGCACCGTAACACTACCACCATCTGCAAATTTCATGCCCATCATAATAGGAGATAATGCTGAGCAGCAAGCTATAGAGCACCAATCACGCCTACTCCTGCCATGTATTTCACGGAACTGTCCAAGACATGCACTACACTGTACCTCCAAAAGTTCCATAGACTTCTCAAAAGAACTTAGCTCCCCACGAGGATTAAAATCACCGCCTGCATGGAGATGACGTAGCTTCCTGAGCCTGGCAATGGTTTTGGGCAGCACTTGTATTTTCGTCCCTTTGATGTCCAAGACCTCGAGATGAATTAGTTTACCGACTGAATCAGGCAAACAAAAAATACCACGACACCCTCTTAGAGAAAGGTATCTAAGATGTAGAAGCTTCCCAATAATCTCAAGGCAATGGTTATTAGCTAGGCCTTCTGTGTCTTCCAAATCCAACACTCGGAGAAACCTCATCTTGTCAGAAATATAAAATGGCTTCCACTTGCCGAACACTGTTAAAGACCTTATACAAGACTGCTCCACAATGCTTTGGAACTCACCCTTGTCTCCATCCCAGTTTCTGCTTATGGCAAGATGACGTGTTGTGCAGTGAGTATTAGAGTTGCAACCTTCCTCCAATCTGAAAACAAAATTTTGTTTCACCGACATTGAAATGCAAATGTCCCGGATGAGGTCTTGTAGCTTGCAAGAGTCAGCCTTTTGTCTACTGAAAATTGATTCATGAGTTGGCAGTATCATGCTCCTTGCAATGAGTTCCTTAAAGTAACCATCTGCTATTTCCATGGAAGATTTGCACCGTGCCTCTGCTGAGTAACCCTCTATAGCCCAGCGGCGAACCAGACGTCTTCGGCTAATATTGTAGTCTTCAGGGAAAATGGACATGTATAGAAAACAAGGTTCAAGGTAGTAAGGTATACCATCATAAATTTCCATAAGAATTGCTCTTATAAACTCAATCTTTGGATTCATCTTCAACCTATCAGTAATGTGTTCATTCAATTTTTCCCATTCCTCCCAATTTTTTTTTCCTTGATGTGCCAAGAAACCACCTACGGTGACAATTGCAAGGGATTTCCACGGCACTTTTCAAGGATCAAGTTTGCTGGTCCATGCAAGGCCCGAGGGCACATACCACCATTATTCCTGAATACCTGGAATTGGTTTTAACATTAAACGTTCAGTGCACATATCCATTTTAGATCTTATATCAATTTCTACCATGGATATTATAAGACATGTACCGGTTTTAAACGATTGTTTATGCCATAATTGGAATTAAGAGTTCAGTATTATTATCTAAAATCTTTATTTTTACATGTTCAAATGAGAGGTAATAATAAAAGGTACAATAAGCATAAAACTTTCAATTCAGCATGAGGATAAAAAAAATCTATAACCTCTCCCCCTCCAAAAAAAACTATAGCCATTAATAAGATTATAATTTTAAAATCAAAACTTAGGTTCATGAAGTCATTAGATATCAGCTGCAGCTAGAACCACAATAGTTTAAGGTAATGTTTAAAATGTGTATTCAAAATACAAAGATGTGCCATGAAAAGAAGACAACTATGTCTATTCAGTTAGAAAATAAAAAAGCAAAACCATGCAAATTAATTTTATTTTCTTAAACTAAATACACATCCTGAAGATGTGTATTCAGTTTATTAGTTGGAAATATCAAAGAAGAACCAATGCTTATGCCTCATAAGATTCTAATCCGTATGGAAGCACAAGTTGAGTGACTAGTATACATAATTGCATAGAGGATGTATTATCTCAATTGAAATAAACTGAACAGGAGTGTTTTTCAGTACCGTACGGAAGAAGAGTTTGATGGCATCGTGATGATATAGAGCCTGGAGCGTGTACGTGCAACTTTTTTGATTTTGTTTGCAACAATGCTCAGCGATGTCCCTTTGCCTTGTGGTGATCACTATTGTCCATGCAGCTCCATTTTCAGGGAATGCTTTTACCATTTTATCCCATTCTGTGGTTTGTGATATGTCATCGACAACAATCAAGCACTTTTTATCATTTGAAAGCCTTTCCAATGCTTTAATCAACTGGCTATCAGACATTGATGCATAATCATTTTCTTTGCCATTAGTAAAATCCATCACACCCTTCTTTCCAGATGAATCTACATCTAACTGGATAGCTATGCTACTAAGGAGACCCTGAAGATTGAAAGGGCGCAGGACGGTCACAAAGGCACGCCTTGTAAACTTGTCGTTGACAATTTGTTGTTGCCAAACATGTGTAATTAGAGTGGTTTTTCCAATACCACCCATTCCCCACACTGCGATCACCCTAAGATGATCGTCAGAATGTTCTAAAATTCGTCTGACCATCGAATATTGATCCTCATCTCGCACAGTGACATGAGATTCCTCCACAACCATCATATTTGTAGCAACAGCATCGTATTGGTTCCAGTCCTCGTCAATCTCAGAAGTGGGCAGTGCTGACTGTGCCAAATATCTTATGTATCGAGCAGTCTGTAAAAAGGCAAATAAATAAGAAAAAGAAGTCTTCAGCCACGTATCGAATATGTGTTACACAAGAGTATCTAATTCCATTATTATCCTGGACAAACTTGGCAATCAACATACTCTTTATTCTATAACCAATTAAAAAATTTAAAGTAAATTTATCCAGAGATGCATCACACAACCAATAGGGAAGATTTCATCTACATGCATAATGTCGATATCGTGCTAGGAAAATACGATAGTAACTTATCTACATTATTAGTAATACTTTAATTTTATGAACTCTTATTATCTTTTTTTTAATTGAAAATGCTCCATGGGTGTGGAAGGAGCTTCTCAGAAACCGTGATTCTCACATCCAGACTTCAATTGGATTTTTTGTACTTGTATATTTCCTTAATGAAAATATAAAAATATAGGTAGGGCCTCCCCTGCCGATTCAAAAAAAAAAAAAAAAAAAAAAAGACTCCAATTGGATGTTCTATATATGCATTTAAATCATCTTGACAAGAGAAATACAACACTGAGATCCAATTTTGTAATTAATTTGACAAAGTGTAGAAATTAAAAGTTTAAAACCAGCGGCTGCCAAGGAAACCCTGTCGACGCCCCTCACCACGCGACGCTCGGGGGCAGCTAGGGTTTGATACTTCGATTCCATCCCCGCGTCCTATTTTCTTCTCTTCTGAGAAAAAAGTCGGCCTGCCGGCCGCATCTCCGCCCGTGGGGAAGGATGCGGCCACTGTTGCCCTGCACGGCCTCATGCTGGAGGAGTCTCGTGACCGAGCAGCAGCAGGGCGTCGCTGTCGGGGAGCCCCCATGGGCGGTGGCAGAGCACGGTGAGGACGAGCTCCTCCAAGAGCGGAAGCGCCTCGAGCGTGGCTGTCTCATACTGAAAACTAGTTTGTGCAATGCTGACAGGGTGCTTGTGGGAACGCCAACACATTCTTTTTGTTGGCTGATATGCTTTCCAGGTGCTTGTGGAAATGCCGCAGAGAACGAGCTGGTGATTCTGGTTTCCCGGACTAGGACTACTGAAACATGAAGGGAAGGAGAGGTGGTTCAGAAGATGCAGCCTACTTCACCATTGATGGGCACTAGCCTGTTTGGGAGCTCTAGGACCGGGTGAAGGGCTTGCTTAAGGTGATGAGAGCGTATGGAGCTGGTTTCTTGAAACAGGTTAGTTTATATTTCATTACCAGTTCTGCACATAATTAATTTGTTTAAATGATTATGATCATGCAATTGGAAGGATAAATTTCTAGGGTGGTTTGCCACTGTCCCTTAGAAAGCTGTCCAAGGAACAATTTCTGCCCATTATTGATAGGATTTCTGACCAACTACCTGGATGGAAGGCAGATTTGATGACAACGGCAAGCAGAGTGGTTCAGGTGCAGCATGATCTAACATCCATGCTGAATTGCTGATATATCTAGCCATGGCTGTTGATTTGCCACCATGGGCTATTAAAGCCATAGATAAAATTAGAAGAGCTTTTGTATGGAGAGGCCGCAAGGAAGTAAAAGGTGGGCACTGCCTCTTGGCCTGGCCAAAAGTTTGCCGGGCAAAAGGAGCTTTGGGGGGGGTGGGTTTGGGGAAGAAGGGGGGGGTGTGGCTAGCCATTTCTGATCTGAAAACCTTGGGTTTTGCTCTTCGAGTCAGATGGCCTTGGCTTAAAAAATCTGAACCTGACTGACCCTGGGCTAGCCTACCTTTTCAGGTTAGCAAGGAAGTCGAATGCTTTCTCTCCCTGGCCATAAACACTGAAGTTGGAGATGATTCAAATACCCTCTTTTGGAAAGACAGGTGGTTGGATGGTAAAAGCATTCAGGACCTCATGCCTCGTCTATATGATCTAGTGCCCAAACGGAGGATAAACAAGTGCACAGTGAAGGAGGCACTTACAGAAGACAAGTGGCTAGAAGATATTCAGGGGGAAATTCCTTTGTATCCTCTGTTGGACTTTCTAGAGTTATTGGACGTCTTGGACGAGGTGCAGTTACAACAGGAAGGGACCCCTGATAAGCATCTCTGGAGATTCTTTTCTACAGGACCCTATATTGCTAAATCGGCATACGACGCACTCTTCCAAGGAGCCACTGGTTTTGCACCTTATGAGTGTATATGGAAATCCTGGGCCCCTCCTAAATGCAGATTTTTTATGTGGCTGGTTGCTCACAATCGTTGTTGGACAACGGATAGATTTGCTCAGCGGGGCCTGCCCCACCCGGATCAATGTCAGATGTGTGATCAGGTTGAGGAGAATATCCAACATCTTCTTGTTGGGTGCGCCTTTGCAGGGCAGTTTTGGTTCTATATCCTGAGCAGTGTTGGTCTAACCTCAATTGCACCTATGAATACTGATCTCTCTTTCGAAGCCTGGTGGGACAGGGCAGAATCTGCTGTTAGTGCTGAAGCGCGCAAGGGATTAAACTCCCTCATCACCCTCGCCGCTTGGATTATCTGGAAGCTCAGGAATGACGGTGTATTCAATGGATCCGTCCCTAATATGTCTACTTCTTTGAACCTTGCTAGGGATGAAGCCTATCTTTGGTGCTTGGCTGGAGCCAAGGGATTACCCCTGCTCACAGCAAGAGGTGTTGTTTAGAGTGTCTTTGGTTTTGGGTCAGGTCTCAGCTTTTTGTTTTCTGGTAATTAAGTCATGTTAGCTTTTGTGGTTTGTGTGTGTGTGTGTGTGTGTGTGTGTGTTTGCGTCTCTGTATGACTCTTATCCTTCTATTAATACAATGATACGCAGCTCTTCTGCGTGTTTGAGAAAAAAGGTGCAAAATATGACACTTTTGCTGTGGTTCTTGGTCAACAAATAGTTATTCAGATCTCGATTAATCAATGGTCAAAAAAGGAAAGCAGAAACTGGTATAGCTGGTCCAAAGTTTGAGAAAAAGATTAAATCATCTTCAATTCTAATTTCCTTAGAGTTGACCTTGACTTAAAAGCTTATGGTCAGTACAAAATTTTCAATGAATGAATAAATTATAAATTACTTGAGGTTCACAGTCACCATGGGGTGGATTTAGAAAAAAAATTTGGTATATTATAGAGGTGTAGATAAGACGTGAATCTTAATTAATCTGATTGTTCATTTTATTTTATTTCATTTGCAAATTTTATCTTGTTGGATTGAAGTTCAATCAATCATACTGGAATACAGGATTGGATCTGTGGTATAGGGTGTAGTGTTCCTCAATCTTGCACTAATTAAGATTTTTGTGCTGCACAGGTGTTTCCGTATTTGCTGCAGTGGTAGGTTGCCTGCGGACGATGGAGGAAGCTGGTGCTCCCTCCCAGGATGACCACCATTCTTTACAGAAATCACTCTCTTTCATGGATAAAGTTAAGGTGATGTACACGTTTGCTCCTTGTTTGAGTTATTATGGCTTGGTGTCCTTGGCTGTTTTTACTTGATGCGAGTTGTTTACTTTGTGTTTGCAGGCGTTATCTGTATCTGATGAAGCTTACGGACATTTTTTTGGTCACCATGTTTGAGTCGATGACAAAAAAGATCACAGATCAAGAGACTTAGCTAAATGTGTTTGCTTTTCTTGGTGGTTTGTCGAGAACAATTGGACAGTCATTTTACAAACATTTGTCTTTGTAGGTAAAGAGAGCTACGAGCGAATGTCCATAATTATTTCAAACCTTTGGATTAATGTGACCTCATAGCGTTGGCTCGGGCAATCGACTCCTCACTTTTTGATTTAACCACAAAGGTAACCCAATACCACCAAAAAAATAAATAAATTAGATGGTGATGTCGAGTTTGCCAGAGATTGGCCTAATATAGCATCTTTTTCTGATTTTTTGGTTCATGGACTCAGGCAACCAGTTAAATCACATTCAATGATGATTGAGAAGAATTATAGAAAGTCCATGATGACATGTCCCTGATGCTGAGAAAGCTCGCTCATCTTAAATGGTGCTGCCTTTTACAACTTGCTACCTTTTGTTATTGTGAAGTCAATTTTTCATTCATCTCTTGTTTCCAGATAAAACAAGGTTGTGAAAAAATAACATATTAAATTTATAGGCTTTAGTGGCATAATTCTAGGAACTTTGTTTATATGCTAGGTGTAGTGGCATAATTCTGGGAACCCCGTTTATATGCTGGGTGAGAGGTGACGTCCCCTGTCTGTGCCAACTCCAAAGACTTTGACGTGGTGACCTCCCAACTCTGAATTTGATCTCTTGTATATGCATGTAACTATCCTAAGATATGTTTATTTTCTGTTCTTTTCCATGCCTACAGGGAATCTACACTTGCAGTTGCAAACAAATAATGGGGCAATTTGCTTTTCACCTAATTTACCTGTGTATATTGTAGTGGACTTTCAGTAGCTCTGCTCGTTAGCAGCAGGCCACAATGGCTAAAAGTAGTTCATACTTGAGAGTTTACATATGTAATACATTATTATCGAAAACTCAAAATTCAACATAGTCTGCTAATTCCTAAATTTTTTATCTGCAGCCATAGCATGACTATGGTGGCATAGAGACAAAAAAAAAATATTATGTCTATGCTGTACTTTCTGTAATAGTTTGAGATGATTCAACAAATTTGATAGAACCTGTTAATTCCTAAATTTTCATCTGCAGCCATAGCATGACTATGGTGGCATAGAGACAAAAAAAATTATGTCTATGCTTTCCGTTTTCTAATATTTCAAATACTTTATGTAATAGTTGACTTGTGATGATTCAACAAATTTGATAGAATTAATTTTGGACTTATTAATGTAATCTGTAGTGTTAGCACAGGCAGTGTACTAGTTACAAACAAATGTATAGCGAAATTTCTGTCATGGGGGATAGGTTTTCTACCCATGCATGGGTGGTAGGGTGGTAACTACCCAGTAACCTGATATGAGACACGTGTAAATACCAAAGGTCAGATTGCAACGGAAAGGAAATGCCATGGTACCAGGTTGTTTGGGCTGTGATTTGGGTGTGTGGACCACAATCTATAGAATGTTGAAGGTGTGTTATTGGTGTGCATCTGGATCACATCGATATGTGTACGTGTACATATAGTGACCCCGCTGGACAAGTTTGGACCATGGATGAGCATGCACACATACCAACCATTTATGCGCTAAGAGCATCTTCAAAAGACTATAAGAAACTAGCCAAATTTACTGATTTAACTACTTTCTAAAATAGGTTTGATAAAAAGATACTGAAATAATTCAATAGACTCTGTGAAAGGATAGCTAATGAGGTAGGTAAAAGGATAACTAGTGGGGTAGGCTATCCAAAAGACTCTGTAAAAGGATAGCTAGTGAGATAGGCTATTTAGAAGTGGAGAACAAACGAGGTGGGATGAAGAGCTACTAAATTTAAAAATTCATTTATAGATCCCATGTTATCGCCAAACCATAATCCTTTCATAATTAACAATTTATCAAAACCACAAGCACGGATGCATTATTGCGTACGCATTACTTGCACGGTTGTCATGCATGCCTGCTCGTAACCCTGTCTTTGTACGCAACAATACTCATCATATATTACATATATATTTATTGGGAATGTATGTAGTGTAAACTAACTTCCCATGAAAACTCGTGCAAACTATGGCCAAAAAATTACCTAAATTCATAAAAAAATCACATATGTAGATGATGTGATAATATACAACTTTGTAAAATATTTTGTTCTAACTCGACTTCGTTTGTGAGATATAAAAATAACAAATTTCAAGCCAGAAAAGCTGTCCAAATGATTTGTTAGAAATTTCTTATTTTTATATCTCACAAACGAAATCGAAGTTTGGACAAGATATTTTACAAGGTTGTGTATCATCATATCATCTACATGTGTAATTTTTTGGTAAATTTAGACGACTTTTTTTACCGTAGTTTGCACGGGTTTTCACGAGAAGTTAGTTTGCACTAGATATGTCCCCATATTTATTTGGTCAAACTTTAGTCAGTTTAACATAGAATGTATCTAAAACTACATTCTTTTTTTTTTTGGATGGATGGAGGTACTACTATACTTACACAGCAAAACACAGTCTGCCTCTCTAGCTTTTCCTGTGTCAGTGATACGATGTATGTTTATCTCTCAGAAAAGGTCATAAGAAGGAGATGATGAGAGAGGGAGATCAGAGAGAGAATTATTTTGCATCATCAGTTACCTCTCGCCATGGACCCCCTAATCCAACGGTGAATGAAATGAATTAGGCGCTTTCTTTCCGTCTTTATGTGCTAATTCGATTTTAGGTGAAAAAGCATCGCTAGACACTTTTATTATTTCTGACTCTTCTGCCCCCCACTTCAGAACAAATAGGTTCTTCTTACAATGGCCAAATGTGCTTTTAGTGCTGGCCCATGCAAGCGGGTTGTTTCCAAGGAAGGCAAACTAAATCTTATCCTTATGTTGTCTTGATTGATGTTGTTGTGCACTGCCTAAGGTTAGTAGAAACTAGAGCAAGTGATCCTACACTCGATCCACCCTCTCTCAAGTGCATTTTAATAAAATACAAGGCATAGGAATGACCCATTGTTCATCTTTGTGAGGATTATGGCCTTAGAAGTTGAGAGATTGAGTGTTTTGGGCTGATGTTTCTAACCTTGATGAGTTGGAGCAATTGGGGTCTTGGACTCTTGGTGACCTTCCAGTGATGTACTGACGTTGGCGCTCTGAAGTTGGTGTGGACAGGTGATGACTTGGTGTACGGGGACGAGAAGATCCCTTGGTTGACAGAGAAGCTATGTAGTGGATGGCACCTTGGTGACGGGGGGTATCTAATGACATGTGCTGAGCCTTAGTGTCTTACAACACCTGTCTTCATTAGTTGTGGTTGCCCAACACTGTGACCAAGCTAAAGCTTGGTGACCAAGAGCATATCCTTTGTGGAGCTCCAATGTGGACTGAGGTTATGTTTTGACAATGCAAACCATGGGATAAGTATTTGTTTCAGGGAGATTTTCCTCGCTCGACTTGCTCTTTACCTTACGCATATAAGCTTCTACTTTGTGCTTGATTTGTGTGACCTTTACCTTTCTTAGATTAACATATGTTTTAGGGAGATTAACATGTGCTAATATAATATATTAATTATATAGCCTTATGCAGGTTGAGGGGGCAGTGGCATGGTACCTCGTAGGCACTTCAACTAGCCTACATAACTGAATTGAGACATTTCTGAGAATATACTAGTGATAATTGAACAGTGAGTGATGATTACCTTGCCGTCAGAGAATGCGTATAGGGAATGATCAGCAGACAATTGCTTTATTTCTGAGACCCAGTGTCCTGCGCATAAGCTTGCAACTTCAATTTGCGTTGTTGACACGATGATTCTACTTCCTTTGTTGTTGTTTCGGAAGCATACTTTAATCTGGTCCCACTCTTCAATAGTGGAAAGGTCATTGAGCACAATTAGGCACCTCGTATCATCCACTTTGCTTTGGAATTCCTTAGCTAAATCTTGTTCCGTCTTATCTTCCACAAAAAGACCTTCAACTCCTTGAGCAGCTGCACGAAACTGATTCACTAGACTCCGGACGAAGTCCTTTGGATTGAAAGGATGCATCACCCTCACCCATGCTCGGCACAGGAATTTGGTTTGGACAGATGTGCTGTTATAAGCCTCCCTGATGATGGACGTCTGGCAGATATCACCCATTGTTCCCCATACTGCAATCACCTTAAGGTCCTGGTCATCCTCTTCGTCGCAATTGATTAGTTGCAGGAGATCCACTCTTTGGTTCTTGTACCTTGCTGCACGCCTTGCACGGTCGATGCCGAATATGGCAGAGGCAGGATCCAGTTGGTAGCACTTAGCATCAGGGCCAACGGTACTGGACGACGGCTTCTCAGCAGCAGAGAATGAAGCAGCAGGCTCAGAGCTGGGGTGTTCAGCAGCAAAAAAGCGGTAGCGCCTGTTCCTCTGGCTCATGTCCTCCACCCTTGCTCTCAGCCCCTTCATCTCCTGCGCGATCCGTTGCCTCTCAAGCATCGTGCGAGCAAAGCTCCACCCAGACGGGTTCTTGAGGTGAACGGCGTAGTCATCGAGGCAGTCCTCGACGTCATACGCAAGGTCACGGAGATGTAGCTCCACCCTGCTCATGGGCATCCTATCCCTTGTCCTCTTCTCAGCTATGTCCCTTAGGAAAGTCTGCATCTCTGGCATCTCGTCCATAAGAAAAACCAGATCACGCTGCACAGCCTGCTTCGCTGCGGCATCTTCAGCTATGGTGGACTTGGCCTGGCCTAGCAGGCAGTTCAGAAGCGACTTGCCCACGCTTGTTGCTACTGCCTCCATTGCTCTCCGATCCGTCCTCTGGTTGAAAAGAGGAGATCAACTACAAAAACCCAGATCGACAGTAAAATTGATGGCGGAAAAGGGCAAAGGAACCGGAATCGATGCAACATCCAGGCAGATAGCAATGGCAGTACCTGAATCGGCGACGGCGAACAATATCCTGGCAGATTGCAATGGCAATGCCACCCACACGAAGTGTTCCAGCAAGATCGACGCACCACCACACAGTACGGGCTAAGAGCATCTCCCCTTTGCCATCCCCTATCCCCATAAATCTGTCATATTAGAGAAGATGAACCAAAAGCGGACGGAATGGCTTGGAAGAGAAAAATTTATCGAACTTGTACGCTGCTGATAGATGGAACTTTTAAGGTCCTTGAGTGAGATTGCCAACTTTTTTAATGGCATACAAGGAAATCCCTCAACTAAATTTGGTGCTCCAACAGCTTCCCTTTACCATCCCCTTTTTATGGTAATCACTAATATCTCCTCCATCTTCCCTCAAATAAAGGAGGAGTTGCATCCTCCCCAATATCCTAGGGTCCACTCCAACTATCGGTCTCTGGCCATCCTTTTCGCCACATGGGCCATGGAGGATCTAGTGCTGCCGGCAACCTTGGAGGAGAGTCTTGCCGGTGGCAGCCATGGCTGGGGCGGAGGGGTTAGGGACGCACCTGGCAGGCGGGGATCTTGCACCTCAGATCTCGACCACCGCTGGAGCACGCTCGCCCAGCACCCCAGTCGATCGTGCACGGGCCAGTGGGGATGGGGTTGAGGTCGCCGGGCAGAGCAGGAAGAGCGGCGCTGTTTCCATGCGGGAGTGAAGGAGGCGCTGGTGCGTGGAGACCGTGGGGGCGAGGAAAAGACGGCTCCGGAGAGGGAGAAAAGGATTGGTTGCTCAACCGTTGCTGCCCCGCCTCCCCACTCCACTCCAGTCACTGGGACCGCAGAGTACGACAATAATGGAGCCGACCGAGAAGGCCCGCTAGTAGCAGTGGTGTGCAGTGCACGCTGTGCTCCGAGGAGACCTTGACCCGCGTGCAAGTCAAGTCGTCGGCCACCACTCACCGGCGGAGAGCAGAGTAGTTGGGACTCACCTGCTAATAGGTTTAGAGCATCTCCAACAACTTTGTAAATTTCACTTGGTATATCTTGAGTTTTAGCAATTTGGTAAATTATTTGGCAAGTGGAAAAAAGAGCTCTCTCCAACAACTCCCTATTTCAACTTGCTAAAATCAAAAAAACTAGGCCCACCAAAGACCCATTTGAACTCAGCGATGATCATGTGACAGACCATGCATGGTACTGATTGCTAGACCGATGTATCAGGTGATTTATAAAAAAAGTCCCAACATCATTGCCGTCTTCAGAACAACAGCGACTACAGTAGCTGCAGATCTGTCCCGGCAGCACACAACAGAGAGTAGCGTGCAGCAGCAGCGTTTCGATGATGAAAGAAGAACAACAGCGACTACAGTAGCTGGCGTACTCGGGCACTGGTCAGGTACGTACGCTGCACGACTGCACGCCCACGTTCTCATCACTGCGCGCTGGATGGACAGGACAAGCCAGGTCTGATGCAAGTCGGCCCACGGACAGCGACAGACGGACAGCGACGACAACGACGCGGGACAGGAGCAGAGTCGCGATAGCAACCCCCTCCGCGCGCGGATATATCCGCGTGCGGCACCCCTTTTTAGCAAGTTTGGAAAACTAGGGAGCTGATTTACCAAGTTGTTGGAGAAGATTTTTTGTGTTTTTGTCCAGGTTATAAGAATACCAAGTTAATTTAGGGAGTTGTTGGAGATACTCTTAGAATTAGAATCCACCTTTTATCTAATCTAATCTATAATAAATTATCTTTCTTTTTCAATCCACCTCAATCCAAATTATTATAATTTCAACCCAACTTACTTTAATCCACAAACCAACTAAATCCATAGATTTATTAAAAAATCTATGCATCCTACATCAAAGCCGAACCCTAGAAATAAAAACTTCGTGTTCACACCTTAAAAATTTATCAAAATTGAATGAAATTTTTAAATATGTCTTAAAATGTCATGAAGATAAATCCGTGTCAATTATTATATCAAGATTTGTATGTAGATCCCACATCGAATTTGGACCTTAGAAATAAAAGCTCACATTCACACCTTAAAAATTTATCAAAATTAACTAAATTTTTTTAATACGTCTCAAAATGTCATAAAGATAATCTATGCCGGTTAGCACATCAAGATTTGCACGTGGACCCCACATCGAAGCCGAACTCTAGAAATAAAAGCTCACGTTAACACCTAAAAAATTTATCGAAATTGATTGAAATCTTTAAATACGTTTCAAAATGTCATGAAGATAAAGCGTGTCGGATTCGCACATCAAGATTTGCACATGGCCTCGCATCGAAATCAGACCCTAGAAATAAAAGCTCGCGTTCACACCTTTAAAAAAAAATCAAAAGTTCAATCCATTCAACCCAATTTTTCGTTAAACCCAACCCCATCCAATCCATTAAGTAAATCAATCAATTCAAAGCCATTAGAAGTGTACCTATATGAGAACCCAACCCATAAAACCTATTTCAACCCAAACCATTAGCAGGGTGATGGGAGAGGCAAGGGCGGCGGAGAGTGCCGAGGGCAAGGAACGGTGAAGAAAAATGGCGGGGACGAGACGAGACATGCATGGTGGGAGGTTTGGTGCGTGTGCAGCAGAATCCCCGCGGCATCGGTGAGACGATGGCTGCATACAACGCGAGGCCTGCCGTCGACTTTGTCTGGGAGAACGAGCGCTCACCGTCGTCTCACGACGCGACGGCCTCGCTCTCTCTCCTCATTTATGGTAGCGAACGAGGGGGTATTTTGCAAAATAACCAACCCGAGACAACGGCTAGCACAACCGTTGTACGTGCCCTAAAAAAGATTAAAAGCCCAAGTTATAGGAGCACATGCTTCTATTTAATGCGCATTTAGTCTTTTTCCCTAGAATCAAATGCACTAAGACTGAATTATAGTTACTAGAGAAAACAAACTGGTTCTAAATGTCGTTTCTGGTTTTCGTGTCATAAATTTAACTCGATTTATAGAAAATACGTGCAATATTTATATGTTTAAGTAAATTTATTAAAAACTAGATTAAAGATCTTTTCAATAATATTAATTATCAAACTAATTGATAATATTTATTTTTATTATTTATAATAAGAGGAACGGCAATCAATTCACATCCCAGCACTCTCCTCCAGTCTCGCCGAGATCAACTTCTAATAATAATAATTGCCAACCACCACCCACCGGCAATAAATAATAATCGCACACGCCTTCAGACCACGCCCAAATCCTCACCTTTCTTATCGGAGCACAGGCCACGGCGCATCTGCTGTCCTACTCCTCCACCGGCGGCGGCGTATGCGCTGAGCTGCATCGGCCAGAGACACCGCTCCTCGCCTCCACTTGGACCGGCAACGGCCTCGCGCGCTGATCGAGGTCGTCGCGCAGCCCCTGGGCGTTGCTCGCGGCGCCGTGCCCAGATCTAGACGGCTCCGGCTCCGGCTCCGGCAGCGGAGAAGGACCGTAGTTTCCCACCCACCTCGAGCACCGCAGGCAGCGCCCGTGCAGAAAGCCACCTCCTTGCCCCTGCTCAACCCGCAATCCAGGTACAGCACCAGCAGCTGTCCTCTTCAATTCCACAAGCACTTCCCCCATCTCCTGATCGATCTTTGCTCAATCCAGGGCAGCACAGCACCAGCGTCCTCTTCGCCTTTAAGCAGATCAAGCAGACCAGCAGCGGAGCAGGTCGTCCTCCCGCTCCTGCTGTACGCCGTCTCCTCTCTCTGCTTCTTCTCCCATCAGTCTCAGACCAGAGCAAACGGCAATCAGTCTCAGTTCACACCAGTAACGCCTCTCTGCTCTTGCAGCCAAGCTCCACCTAAATCGAGCGCACCCGCCTTCAAACCACAACGCACCTTGAAACACCGCTTTGCCAATCTACATCTGCTCGAGACCGACCGGCATCGACGTTACCCGCCCACCGAGCTCGTCGTGCCGCCCCTGGGTCTTGCTCAGCCAGCGTCAGCTTGCCTCGCCGTGCTCTAATCTAGGCTGCTCCGACAGCGAAGGAGGACCGTCCCTGCCCTCCTCGAAGCAAGCTGCCGCCACTGCCGCTGCCTGCTTTCCTCCCTTTCTGCGCTGAGCGCTGCCTCCTCCCCCCATCTACAATTCTGCACCGTCCACCACTGCCCAATCCCCACTGCCCACTGTGCACAAATACACCCCTACAATCTTTGCTCCTTGCACCAAGAGGATCAAATGGAGGTCGTGTCGGGGGCACTGCCAACCCTCCTCCCCAAGCTTCGTAATCTGCTTGCCGAGGAGTACAAACTGCAAAAGGAGGAAAAGGCAGGGATAATTTTTCTAGAAGCTGAGCTCAAGAGCATGAAAGCTGTGCTTGAGGATATCTCGGAAATTCCAGTAGATGAGCTTCCTAGCCAGGACAAAATTTGGGCGAGGGAAGTAAGAGAGTTGTCATATGACATAGAGGACAAGATTGACACGTTCATGGTGAAGGTCAAGGGCAGTGAGCCAGCCAGCAAGCATGGCTTCACCATGTTCATTGATAGAGCCCATGGTTCCTTGATGCGGATGAAGAATCGTCGTAAGATTTCTAGTGACATCAGAGACATCAAGAGTCGTGTTACAGAGGTGCACGAGCGTCGCCACAATTATAAGGCTGACAACATGCATGACAAGGATGTCAAAATTGATCCTCGTGCATTTGTTCGGTATGAGGATTTAAAAGGCCTAGTTGGCATTGATGAGGCAAGGGATGAGTTAATTAATATTCTGATAGAAGGCAACAGAAACTCTATGCAGCAAGAAAAGATAGTTTCCATTGTGGGATTTGGAGGTCTAGGAAAAACAACTCTGGCTAGCGTGGTATTTGAAAAGCTTAAAGCACAATTTGATTGCTCAGCTTTTATATCAGTGTCTCGGACTTCTGATATGGATAAATTATTCAAGAACATGTTCTATCAACTTGCCAACAGTACTGCAAGTATGAATGTAATCGACGAACTAAGAGAATTTCTTCAGGACAAGAGGTATGAACACATTGCAAAAACTACCCACTTTTGTATTTTTTTGTTTAGATGGCGTTGAATGACTTAAGGATGTAATCACTGATTTAAAACTTAGTTGTGACAGGGCATTCTAATCTTGGATATATATGGAAATTATTTCCTACTCCCAGAGAGTAGCTACTCCTATATTAATATCTCTAGATTTAAGGTGTATATGATCGAATTAAGTGTATATATACGAAGCATATAATCATGCTAGACCATTATATAGTACAGTAAGTGGCATTTTCGTAATATATTAAAAAGCATGGATTTCTATGAAATTTTTTAGCATAAGATTTGAAGTATGTTAGTATAAGTATATAAACATACTCAAAGTGATAAACAAGTATGAACACATATGTAATATATATTTTTTTTTTTTAAAGATGTGAGTAACTACTCCCGGGAGTAGGAAGATATGCAATAGGAAGCAAATTCTTTTAGTTGTGCATTATCTCTTAGGTATGCAAAAGTTGTCCTTGTAATCAAAATAACATATCTCAAGTTCAAAAAATATGGATAAAAGTTTTTGGCTCACTTTTTTGTAACACTCAAGTGTCGCTTTTTTTACTTTATTGCACACCATCGTTTTTGGTGGGTATTTTGGTACATGGCTAGCTCTATGTAGTAAAACTGGAAGCTTTGTTTAGTTGAGAATTGATTACAAAAAAGAATATTAGACCAATAAAAAGAATTTTCTTTCACTCATAAAAGCTGCACATGTACCTGCAAAATGATCAAAGCTGGGAGAAAAAAAAGGAACCATCTACTGTTCCAAAATCTCTTCTTGCAATTGTGTAGATTTATTGAATGTGTGCACCATCTCTATCTTTCTCTCTCTTCCCTCTCCCTCTGGTGTCCGCTTCTCTTTCCTCAAATACTGGCACTTTGTGGGGTCATGGTGAGGAGCGGTAGCAGCCGAGGGGGCGAGGAGTGACGGTGGTGATGCATACATAGGCCTCGTGGTGCCGATGGGGGCTTTGGAGAGCGGCAAAGGGGCGCATGGCTTGTAGATCTAGTAGTTTTTTCCTTTTTTCTCTACTGAGTTCTCCGTGGGTGAAAGCAAAAATTACGGACAAAGGTCTGGAAGCTATAGATCCAGCAGCCACAATGTGAAATCTGCGAGTTTGAGCAAGATATGAAGGTTCGGAGATTGATGGTTGTGTTCACTAGTAAAAAAACTTGTAGCAACGTCTCTTTTTTTAGGGCCAGCTCTATATTGAGCTGTCCTTACAAATGGTGACCAAACGAACCGTCCCTATAAATCTATTTATAGGGACGGTTTTATATTAAAGTGTCTTTATAAATAGATGTCGAAGAGTAAAAAATAAAGCACTAAAATTTAAAATTTTTAAAATAATCACGGATGGGAAATGATCAAAATAAAAGTTGTAGAACTCGAAAAGTTATGCAGCTTTGCTATTTACATCTTCATTTGAAATCATTTTGTGTTTTAAAATTTAGTTTGAATTTCAGCCTTGAAATTGTTGAAGAACTCTGAATTATCTTTTTAGTCTTTGGCCAAAACTTCTAACTGTCTTTCTCCCTCAGTATTAACTCCAAATATGATGATTTTTTTTTAATTTTCTAAAATCATTATGTGTCATTTTAATTTGTTGTTATATCAATTTTCTTTATCATATTTTCATATAACTTTGGTTTATCAATTATAAATTCAAATTTTAAAAAAATAGCAACATAAAACAACATTTTGAAGAACTAAATGATTTTAGCTGAAAAAGTCATAAACATAAAAGTTGTAGAATTTATCAAGATCTACCACTTCTATTTTGATCATTTCTTCATCCGACCAAGTGATATTAACATTGATCATAAAATTTACATATTTCTCTTATATTTTATAAAACTATGTGATGATTTGTGAAAAAATGTTAGTATCACTTCGTCGGATGAAGAAATGATCAAAATAAAATTGTAGATCTTGATGAGTTGTACAAATTTTGTATTCATGACTTTTCCAGCTCATATCATTTACTCATTCAAAATATTATCTGAAGTAGTCAATTTTTAAAATTCAAATTTGAATTTTTCGAACTATCTCGATGGAAAAACAACCAAAAGAAAAGTTTTAGGTCGTGAAAGCTTATGGAACTTTCCTGCTGACAACTTTTTGATTTGAAATCATGTTGTCATGGGGAACTACGGTTGAATTTGTTAAATTTGAAATTCAAAATTTTTAAACGACCTCAGATGGAGAAACAAACTAAATGAAAGTTGTAGATCTTGAAAAGTTATACAATTTGTAGTTGATAACCTTTTGATTTGAATTCATTTAGGGCCTCAAACACTTACTGTAAACTTGATTCGGTATAATACGAGGAGGCCTGAAACCAGTTCTAGATACAAAGTGATAAAGAATGGAGTTGTAGAGGAGGCTACGCGCAAGGGGGGGGGGGGGGGTTGCGGGTTTGAATCCCACCGACTGCATAGCACGCGATTGTGCGCAACTTGTGACTTTTTTTTGCTATTTTTTTGGATCCGGTCACGGTTGGGAGTCTCCTCCGGTTAAAATAAAATTCTGGTGTTTTTTTGATATTTTTTATCCGAAATTCTGGTTTCTGATTTTTTTTTGTAAGGGTGGCTCTATATCCAGCCGCCTCTACCAATCATCACCTGAGAACCATCCCTAAAAAGCAGTTGTGTAGTGCGGTTCCCCATGTTTTTTCTGTTTTTTTTTTCTTCTTTCACTTTTCTAGTCAGCTCCTAGAGGGATCGGGCTTGCTAGAGCAATAGGGCATGGGCCATTGGGGTGGCGACTCAGCATGGGGCGACCAATGGCGACAGCTCATGGGCGCGTGGGAGGGGAGGAGCTTGGCAAGAGCACATGCGGAGGCCCTGGTGTGGGCACGGCCGGCAGCCACAACACTAGTGCGAGACCCTACATGAGGGTCGGCCGCCGGCCCAGATCGAGTGGCGCTAGTGTTTTCTTTTTTGTCCTATTTTTTATGTTGTGAAAGTGGGCAGTGGACACCCCTACCCTACCGGGTGAGTGGCAATACAATGAAAAGTCAGGCGTGTATCAAAGCTAGATTGAAATCTGGCAGTGAAACCCTGTTTGAAAATGGCTCTTAGGGTAATGCTTAAACAACTCTGAACATTCAAACAGATAGGAGGGTCATCCTGTATAGATCTTCTATAGGATTATGATATCTACCGATTGATTAATAATTAGAACATTTTGTCCCTGGGTTACATAGCATGCACAAAATATACAACGGTAGAAACTGTATAATGGTTTCTTAATTACCATTAGTGAGTGTCATGTCAGTTATTTGTTGTTGGCAAGGTGGCAAACAGGGTGAAATGGTGAGGAAACCCGCTCATTTCACATTGGGGGAATCTACTTGATTCTAATCTTGCTCAGGAGGCATGTAGTGCACATAAGGGCCAGCACGCTCACTATGAGCGTAGCCCTCACCACAGCACGGCCTGCCCATCGCACCACGGCAAGCTAGCCCTTATGTGCCTCGCTGCCACTCTGCACTATACCACTCCCCCACCTTGCTGTGTGCCTGTGTGCTTGCCCACGCCCACAGTACCACTCGCGGCGCGCTGGCCATAGCAAGCCAGGCGTTGCTGCTCTCTTTGCTTTCTTGCCTGCAGGGGGAGAAGAGGTGGCATGAGAGTACACGCAGGAGGGGTTGCAAGGACTAGCTAGCATTCAACAAGGATCAATCCACACAGAAACGATGGGATGGATTTAGAGTTTACAGTATAATGTTTTATAGCCCTAGCTAGAAACTAGTCATGGTTTCTAGCATTAGCACAAACCTAAGAAAAAGTTTTTTCTTCCTATATTTGCTTAGTGACCTTACTTTTGGTGGTTCGATATGTGCAGGTACTTCATTATCATTGATGACATATGGAAAATCTCAGATTGGAATATGATTAAACGTGCCCTACCAGATAATAATGTTGAATACAGAATCGTCACAACTACCCGTAATTTCACTGTTGCTGAACTGATTGGTCGTCCTTACAAGATGAAGCCCCTGTCTCCAGAGAACTCTAGATTATTAATGTATGGAAGAATATTTGGCAAAGAAGTCAAAGACAAATGCCCTGATGAACAACTAGAAGAAGTATCAAATAGAATACTGAACAAATGTGATGGTGTTCCCTTGGCTATTATTACAATTGCTAGTTTGCTGGTTAGTAAAGGTAGAAGCAAATTGGAGTGGTATAACGTGTACAACTCTATTGGTGTTGGACTTGAGGATAGTAATACTGTAGAGAATGTGAGAAAGGTTCTATCATTCAGCTATTATGACATGCCATTACATCTAAGGACTTGCTTGTTATATTTAAGTATGTTTCCAGAAGATTATGTTATAAGAAAAGATCGTTTGATATGGTTGTGGATAGCCGAAGGTTTTATCCAATACGGAATACAAGACAAGAGCTTGTTTGAAACAGGAGAGAGTTACTTCAATGATCTCATAAATAGAAGCATGATCGAACCCAAACTTGACAGATGGAGTGGTATGATAAAATCTTGCCATGTACATGATTTGGTGCTTGATTTTATCTGTTCCTTGTCAAGTGAAGAAAACTTTGTTACTATACAGAACAATGTGGTTCACTCATTCATATCAGAAAAGGTTCGGAGGCTATCCCTTCAAAATGTCAAGGCTAGTCATCGTGAACATGAAGCAAAATTATTGAGCAAAGGGCATCATGTGAGGTCAGTTATTGTCTTTCAGTCAACTATTGAGTATATAACAACAGCACTTGCGGACTTCAGCATTTTGCGTGTACTGGATTTAGAAGGATGTAATATTTCACAAAGCGATGACATTAAGTATCTTGGTAATTTACTTCATTTGAGGTACCTGAGTCTTAGAGATACAGAGATTGATCAGCTCCCCAAAGAAATAGGGAACCTACAATTTCTACAAATGTTAGATGTGTGTACATCAGATTGGAACCCTATTCCTAGTTTGCCATCGAGTATTGTTCGGCTAACAAAATTGATGTGCCTACACATAAATGAGTGGACAAGTGTGCCAGAAGGGATAGTGAGGAGCTTGACCACCCTCGAAGAGCTTTCAGGTCTGCGCATCGACTGTAAAGGGAAGATGCTAGAAGAGCTGGCCCATCTAACAGAGCTGAAGGTGCTGGGTCTTACCATCCGGATGGACAATTCCT
The DNA here is from genome assembly GCA_015844335.1 of Chrysopogon serrulatus. Classification (NCBI taxonomy): domain Eukaryota; kingdom Viridiplantae; phylum Streptophyta; class Magnoliopsida; order Poales; family Poaceae; genus Chrysopogon; species Chrysopogon serrulatus. The sequence continues at coordinate 110,623 of JADLZL010005202.1, forward strand.
CTGACCTCTGCTTGGAGAGGGACGGCGACGTGGACAAATCCATGGTTGAGTGCCTAAACAAGCTCCAGAAAATCCGGAGTCTACTTTTAAAAGTCGCCATAAAAAATAGGAAGCCCCTAAACTTGGATGGTTGGGTCGTCACTACCCCTGAAAACCTCTGTAGCTTACAACTACAGGACCCTTACCTGTTTGCTACGCTGCCTGCTTGGGTGAAGGTGAATCCCTCCCACCTTGTGAGGCTCTCCTACCTCGACATCAGAGTGAAGCGGCTGCCGCAGGAGGATCTCGAAATCCTAGGGAGATTACCTGCTCTCAGCTATCTAAATCTGATGGTGCACCATGAGTATCTAGGGATCATCCATGGGAGATTCGTTGTTGGTGCTTGCTCGTTCCCATGCCTCGTGCACTGTGAGTTGTGGGGACTTGGAGGGCATGTGGTGTTTGAGCAAGGAGCCATGTCAAGGCTCATGGATCTTCAGTTTGACTTTGTAGTGCAGCGGTCGAGAGAAATCAATGGCAATTTCGACTTCGGCCTGGGGAACCTGACATCGCTGCAGGAAGTATGTGTTTGGTTGAAATCTGAAGGCGCCGGCGAGCAGGAGGTGGAGGAAGCAAAGGCCGTGGTGAGGCACACGATTGAATTCCATCCCAATCATCCCAGCTTTAAGGTAAACAGCTTCTGATTTAGAAGGGGGCTTATGCTTTGCTTATAACTTCTCCCTTATCTCCTTTTCCCCTTTCTTCAAACATAAATATCCTTTGTTTCTTCTCAGATTCACAGTTTTTGAGAGTGATGAATCATGGACTGATGAAGATGAAGGCGCACCTGTTCTTCTTTTCCCCTTTCCTCTAACGTAAATGCCCCTGTTTCTTCTCTAGTTGTTCTTGCTTCTCTGCTTTACCCTTTCTTCTGACCTTTTCTCTTTCACCTTCTTTACTTCTCAGATTGGAAGTCTGATGTACTAGATCAGTCACAGCATTTCAAGCTACTGTAGTGTTGATTGCTATGTTGCAGGAATTAAAATGCTCACCCGTGGACAGTACCAACAATCCTGACCCAGGAAGTAGGTCAATCTTGCATTGCGCAGGTAATACTTGCAATTTGTAAAGGATCCTACCCTAATTATGCTAGCAGTATATCTTATCAATAGTGATGTTCATGCTTGTTTTGTGGCTTGTCCAAGGAAATGTAGTTTTCCTATTCCTACTCTAGTAAACTATGAACTGTGCAAATCTCCCTCCAGTACCGAAAACTCTGTTCTTGCTCTGTTTTTAGGAGAACTGGAAAGTGAAAATGGCACTACAAAGATAACATATTTTAATAGAAAAAACTTTGGCATAAGAAATATTGCAAATTATTTCGAGAAAAAAAATCCTGTAATCATTCACTAATATATGGTTTATCTTGTTGAGAAGCAACAATTCGAATGACACTAATAATGCACTGCAAACTGCATGAGCTGTCGGTCGTTAATTTGTATTTAATTTTGGGCATCATGAAGGAAGCAGCCAGGCGACATGGTGCAGAGGATTTTAGCAGTGGCAGGCAGGGCTGGTCATCAAGCAGCTAACTGTTAATGGCGTTGCATTGCAAGTTCAAATGTTCAGAACTCAGAGAGAGGAAATTTGGTAACTTTCATTCATAATATTCATGTCAACAACATGGAAGACAATACAATGGTGGCGCACAAATTGCTTGCAAGGTGTTGTCAGGGAAGACATGTCATTTTTCAGTTGTGAAGGAAGACACTGTAATCTTTTGTTTTATTTTCAGTTTGCCATTCCAGCAGTGTGTTGCGGGCCTTCTCGAGCTAGCACACATACTGTCGTTTCATGAGTACCTATCTTCTGATACGATTGGATGAAACATCTCTGATTGTGAATCACCAAAACAATTTCTGATCTATCTGAATTCCGGTCGTTTTGTGTCTGTTTCTTACTTCTCTTCACTCTTCAGAAGGGAGGGAGGCACTGACTTGTAGGATGAAGCATCAGCAGAGGCCGCAAAGACATTTGACCCAGCTAGTATTTACCATCTGAAACTTTTCTTGATTTCCAAAGTTCCATTTCAATCTTTGTTCACAATTGACACAGCACTAAGAACACACCATCTTCTGCACATGCTACTGAGAGTAAGGCAAGAACAGAGCTGCAGATATGTACTCATCAATCACCACTAGGGGCGGCGACGTGCTTCACTCAACGCGGCCGCCGTTATAATAATGGTAAAAAGTTAAATACATATCCCCTTTTCCATCCATGTCCGCCTCCCTCCGCGCCTTCCCCTCTCCTTCTGCCTCCCCTTCCCGCTCTCCGAATCCACCGCTCTCCAAGTCCAATTCCCCACAAGCGGTCCGAGAGAGACCCCAACGATGAGGCCCTCCAACTCCAAGAGCGCCGCGGCGCCCCCGGGGGCGTCCCTGACGAGCCCGAAGTCCGGCGCCACCACCACCAAGCGGCAGAGGAAAGCGGCGCCGCTGGGAGACGTCACCAACCTCCTCGTCCTCGCTGAGACCCCGACCCCGAGCAAGCCCAGGAGGACCGCCAGCCGCTCCCCCTCTCCGCGCCCTCCGACGTCTCCGCGCTCTCCTCTGCCTGCTCCTCCTCCGCCTCCGTCACGCCCGCGCCCAAGCATTCCGCCGCCGCCGCCCGCGTCACGCCCGCGCCGAAGTCTTCCACCGCCACCTGCGTCACGCCCGCGCCCAAGCCTCCCTCCGCCGCCTTGGTTACCGCGCGCAGGCCTTCCTCCGTCACGCCCGCGCGCAAGCCTTCCTCCGCCGCTTGCGTCACGCCCGCGCCCAAGCCTTCCTCCGCTGCCGGTGAGTGAAGCTACGGCACCGATTCATGCTGGATTCGCTGCGACCGGCTGTGGCAGACTGGTAGTGGCATCTCCTCGATCCGCATTTGGTTGGCTGGGATTTCTAATCCTGGTACCTCCTCTTCGTTTGCAGTCCTCGAGGGGGAGCGAGGCGTGCTCAAATCGCCGACCGTCTCCACAGGTCACTGCAGGAGCGCCGAGGCTCAGGGGAGGTGGAGGAGGAGCCCCGCCGCCGCCAACATCAAGGGCAAGGAACCCGTCGCTGCCACGGCGAGCTGCCCCCCTCTTGGGAAATCTGCAAGGACCAACAGCAGGTGAGATTACTTGCTTGGCTCCATTACAGATTACATGACATCTGCGTTGGTGTATGTTCAATTCAGCTTCGTCAGTGTTAGTGCCTCTCAGCTGTCAGGCTGTGCAATTGATTGTGACTGGGAACCTGTTAGTCTAGTAGCAGGTTCTCTTGTGGTGTGGGTGTCACAGACCTCCCTTGTAGTTTCTACCAATCATTATCATTGTCTGTAGTTTGTGTGGCAACTAGACTCCAGATAAGTATGCCTGTTTTTCATAATGCACATTTCTGATTGCCTGTGAGAAAAGTATCAATACTCTGTTAGTTGTCTCTTAAAAAGGGCACGACGATATCATAATCAGTGAGAATCACCGTCCACCACACTTAATGTCAAGCTGCATCCTGTATGCTCATCCAGTGTGCGAGTCGCATAATTTCATATTTTCTTTGACATTTTATTATATGCAACGTTCAGTTCCAATGCACTTATTGGTAACAAGAGTTCAAACCCTGGTTCTCCTAAACTGATGTGAAACCTCTCTGTTCTTATTGTTTTCATAGGATGGAATTGCTGTAGTACTCATCAGTATCTTAAATCCTTGCATTACTTGTTGCAAAATGATATACTATAGTGATATAGACTAGAAAAAATTGTGTTGCGATGCCTTTTGCATTTCTGACACAACAAACTTACCATATTATATCATATAGTGTTAGTGCCTTTTGCAAGGACCCACAGCAGGTGAGATTACTTTAATTGCCTGGTCCCTGTATATGTCATCTGTGTTGATGTATGTCCAATTCAGCGTCGTCAGTGTTAGTGCCTCTTGGCTGTCAGGCTGTGCAATGGATTCCGACTGGGAACTTGTTGACCAATTAGGAGGTTCTTTTGTGGGTGTTAGAGACCTCCCTTTAGCATTGGCCAATTATCACTATCATTATCTTTAGTTTGTGTGCCAACTAGAAGCCAGATAAGTACACCCATTTTTCATAATGTACATTCCTGATTGCCTGTGAGAATCAATACTCTGTTGTTTCTTAAAAAGGGCATGATGATATCATAATCAGTGAGAATCACCTTCCACCATGCTTAACATTATGCTGCATCCTGTATGCTCATCCAGTGTGCGAGTCGCATAATTTCATATTTTCATTGAACTTTTACTGCGTCAATGTTCAGTTCCAGTGCACTTATTGGTAACAAGAGTTCAAGCCCTGGTCCTCCTAGACTGATATGAAACCTTCCCATACTTATTGCTTTCATAGGATGCAATTGCTGTAATACTGAATATCTTACATGCTTGCATTACCTGATGCAAAATGACATATAGTGATATAGACTAGAAGAAGTTGTGTTGTGATCTGTTTCGCATTTCGGACAGAACAAAATTACCATACATCATAGTGTCAGAACTCATATGCACAGGGTATTCAGAAGTCGATCCTTTCCCTGAAGTCCTGAGTTCTGAATACTTGTTTCACTGATACCTAACAGTTACAGTCTGAGTGCAATTCGTTCACTGAAATATTGAATTTCGCTAATCTTTCAGGAAAAAGGATACTCGGCCCATCTCTGCATCAGCTCCTTGTCATGAAGGTAAAAAGGTAAGCAGGTCGACAATCTGAGTTCTCAGTGCATTTCCTTATAATGACCGCACCAAGTTTACTTCTGTTATTAAGGCATGCACCATTGTGCTCTCTTTATGGGTCTACACCATGAAATGCCATTATGCTTACAGTCACAAATTCATGATTGTTTCAGAATCTATCATGTGCTAGTATTTAATCAATAGAGCTTGGCCCGCAATAAGGTCTGTGATCTGTTAAAGTTTCACTCCCGTTCTCCTTTGCATAAATGCATCCATTCTGGAACACTTATGCGAGCCATATATAAATATATGATGAGATAAATGCTTTGAAGGTTAGATACTGTAGTTTTATAGTACACTTGAACCTGCATTTGTAAGGTTAATTCTTGTCCTGATGATGGCCATAACTTTCAACTCTCTAATTGCTTGCCATTTCTGAAACAGAAGCGGTCCATTGCAAGCACACCCAACTTACTAAAGGACCTTTTGGAGAAGCAGAAAGCATACTTTGCAGATATCGATGCCTTTGAGCTGGTAGAGGAAGAGGTGTTGGAATCTGAGCTGGAGTAAAAACTGAAGCTGATCCCAGAAGACAATGCCCCCCCTTTTTTTTCCTTGGGTACAGAAGTAGATAAGTAGTTTGCTGGAATCATGTTTATGATGTGATGCAGCGGCGAAGGTATGGTAGCAATGTATAGCTAGCTCTACTTGTAACACGGGGGCAGACCGGTGTACCTTGGTGCAGTGACCGCCGGTGAATGCATGTCTCGATAGGCCACTGATGTTCCTACTGGCAAAGCTTGATGTTCCTACTGGCAAAGCTTCTAGTTGCAGCATAGTAGTCGGCAGATACTAAGATCTCAGGCCTAGGGTGACTCAAGTGTATGGGAAAATGAGGTTGTAGTTAAGCACTAATTGCTCGATATTTCATCTGTTTGGAACTTGCTTCTCTGGATGAAGTATTATATAGTGTACTGTATTTTGCTCAAGAAATTTTCCTCTTGCGTTATTAATCCTGATCTGGAGTTGGGCTTGTGCTTGTGTTGGCAAAGCTATTACAATTGTATGGCCTAGCACGACTGATGTCATGGAAAATGTCATTATGGAAAATGATTGTAAAATGTGGGAGCACTAAGTGCTGAAGCATCCATTTTTTTCTTGTTATAAAAGTATCAATGCAGCCATACGGAACATTCATCAGTCATGAGTGCCTGCCTGCAACCATTGTGTAATAGGATCCTAACAGTCAGTGTCGTTTCAGGGATTACAGTGAGCTTGTCAATAAAAACTTGGCAACTAACAGAACATCTTCTCAAGTTCATTAGTGTAGGGAAAAAGATCACCCACAATATTTTTTTTTACTGAAAATTGTGGCCATAGTGGCATCATTTGATCCTACTGCCCCCAATGCTCACCTGAATGCTTGTAGAACTAGAATCTCAACATCTTTTTCCAATCTATAACTGCTCACTTATATTTAGCTGTCTTATGATGCAGTCTTCATACCTTGTGGTGCAAGGAAACAGCTGGCCCTTTCTTCCAAAAGAGCGGCATCTCTTGTGCCGGATCTCTATGCTGTTGATGCAGACCGTGCACTTTCAGAATTGTGCAAAGATAAGCATAAGCTTGAGAAAGTGCTTCTGAGCACACTTTCATGTAAGCTTGGGAAGACCTGTTGCAGTTCAGGTGCATCAAATTTGACTCATTTATTACAGTGCTTCGCCGGAAGTTGTAGACACAGCACCGGTTAGTCATCTCAAGAACTTCGCTGCTTGCATGGTGACTAATGACTACTAGTTTGTCCCCTCTGTTTTTGGACGCATTTTCCTGTACAGGATTACAGTTGCCCACTATTCATTTTTTGTACTTTTGCATCTTCATTGTCACTGATGAAGACTACGGCCTTGTTCAGATTGAAAGTTTCTTCAACCGGAACTCCTATAGCACTTTCGTTTGTATTTAACAAATATTGTCCAATCGTGACCCAACTAGGCTCAAAAGATTTGTCTCGTGATTTACAACTAAACTGTATAATTAATTATTTTTTTACTTACATTTAATGCCCATATATACGGATACAAATTGATGTGATGGAGAGAGAGTGGAAAAAAACTTGCAACTTGCGCACGAACTAAACAAGGCCTCCATAATGAAGTAATCAGTAATCTCTGTCAGATTAAAAGGACTAGAACGTCATATAAGACTCTTACTTTTGTCACCAATAAACGAAGCTATTGAACTGTCATTTAATCATTTGGCAGAATCCGCAGCCACATGTACCGTTGGTGTGGGCATTGGGCGATGTCAGCGGCAAATTAAAGCAGGCATTGGAAAATATCAGAGCAGTATGGGCCCACGCTCATTGCAAAAATGTAATGACCTCTTATGGTCTAGGCCAATTCTTGTGATTGAAACGGTGAAGCACAAATTTATGCTCTTTGTTCAGTACTACACGGCAGTTACTGCTAACTTTTCACATGCAAATTAAATTACGAAATGGAGGTGGATCTGTTGAAACTTGGCTTCAGTAGCTATGTTACAACAGGGCGCTTGCATTAACAAAGCATAATGCAGTTGTGCAAGTGGAGAGGGAGCAATGATGCGCCCATAGAAACTACTGCGCTGTTTGGATGGTGTACGTACAGTGCATCTGGGCATGACTTGTCATAGAAACTCGCTGTGTAGGCTGAGCTGAAACCATGCTTGCAGCAAAGAACACCTTTCTTTCTTGCTTGCTTCTCCGCTCCGGTGCCCTCTTGCTGCACGACGGCGGGCTTCCCCAAACTGCCGGCGACGGGTGGGAGTGGGAAGACGGACAAGGCCTCGCCGCCAGCCGCAGTGGACTCGGCAGAATCGCGTCGTCCACAGTTTTTTTTTTTTTTTTTACTGTGGGCGCCCTCCCTCCGTCTGTTGCTGCCGGCGTGCAAATTCTTGCTTGGGTTGGGTCGTTATTCCCCTCCAGCCCAGACTTCCTGCGACCGTATGGCCCAAACCTGCACAGGCCCAATATGTGAGGCGACATGTTATTCCCTGCTATTCTCGCCTGTTTCCCCACCGATTCTACCAAATTTACACCAAACACTCTTGTACAATTGTGATTTGGTAGCAGAGGTCCATCCACTGTTTGTCCAAGTAACTGAACCAAAGCCGTGCAAAACCAAGACACGCAAGGAGAGCTAACCATAACTCTAAATGTTACAAGACATTTTTAACATGTATATATCTTGACATGTGTATATCTACATACTCCATTCCAAAGCGGAAGCAACAACGGAACGGGCTAATTAAGTCACAAATGGACGATTTACAATGATAATGATCTGCATAAGCACCATCCATAACTTCATGATGGTTTTACACATATATAGATAATCTGCATAGGCAGAGCAATCTTCCAAAAGGTGCCATCACAGTGAGGAGATGACTCCATCATTGCCTAGAACATATATACAATAGGACTAGTTACCAGGCCACTCAGTTCAGAAAAAGCAGCATCTGTTAACATAAGGTTACCACAAATGATTCAAGCATCTACTACTAGTTAACACATTCAGTCAGGTTCTACATGTCTAGCCTGCTCGACAGAACGAAGCCATAATGTTAGTCCTACATGATAATTAACTTGCAGCCATCAGCCAACATGCTGCATGCGGAGATCGATCGATCAGTCAAACTTTCATCTTCTTTCTGTTGTCTCCAACCTGGCTTGCTTGCACCTCTCTCTGTCAGGGGGAAAAAAAGAAGGCTTCAATCAAAATATAGTAATTCAAGGGTGCCCTTATAATGAAAAATGTCTGTTAGAACTAGTCTCTTTTTTTAAGATGAAAGCTAAAAACAACTAGTCAAGAAAAAAAACAAAGAGGCAGTGAACAGCAGCTACGATAGCAAAATATAGGATAATAGAAATGTGAATGCAATGCAGAGCCAATGTCTCTGCAGTATTTTCCAGATGATGACATATTGATATTTGACTGACTCAGAACAGGCTCATTTGTTACATAGGCAAACACTCATACTTTAGATATGATACCAGCTTTCATTTACAACAATTTTCTAGTTCTGTTTTACTACCTCTGTCCATATATGATCAGTGTATCTGCTTGGGGCAGCAAGACCAAAGTAGAAGGAAAATTTCACCGTTATCCACAAATCACAAGCACTTGGGAGCATAAATAACACCTCATTGGTGACCTGAGTCAAACTAGCACCTAGCAGGTATAGTAGCTGCTACGCATTATATGCGTTTATCAATTCTAAAAACCTTTTTGGGCCTTACATATGTTCATCAAACTTGGACAGAGCCACAGAGGGGAGTAGTTTAAACTTTAAACTATCGCCTACAGGCTGAATCATTCGACATACAAACTTAGTTACATACAACTCTGGAACACTGCTTATTTAATGATGAAACTCTATTGTGTTAATGATATATATACAGCAGTAACTTTGTTTGATTGATTGATTCATTCATTCATATGCAAAACTCAAAAACAGAGTTGCATGTTGGGAAGCATGCATGCAACCGCAGTCAGCAGACATTACCTGGCGGTCCTTGTGCAGGGAAGCGCAGAGATCAACAGACAGGAGGCGGGGCGTCATGTGCATCAGGCTTTCCGGCGGCATACCGGAACTGGTGGAGACGATCTTGTTGTGGCGCATGTCGATGCCAAGAACAAACTGGCGTTTGAACTCCAGCTCGGTCCTCAGAACAACCTGCTGACCCTGGACGACGAGGCGTTCCTCGATATCGTTGACGAGGGCGTAGACGACGGCACCATCATCCTCGCGCGCGCTGAGCACGGGGCAGAGAGGCGTGTGCTCCGGCAGACCAAGCGCGCGGTACTCCGGCGTCGCCCAGAGGTCCACGAGCGGGAACACGCCGTCCTGCTGCCACCCGCCGTCGAGGTCGTCGGGCGACAGGGTCCAGGTGGTGAGCCTGAACTGGAGGGCGTCACAGCCTGGCACCAGCTCGCCCACCATGGCGACGAGCTTGATGCGGCCGCCGACGCAGGCGGCGGAGCGCGACTCCCCCGCGCGCGGCCGGTACGGGTAGTCGGTCGCGCTGACGGCGGCGCAGCCGTCGGGCAAGGGGACGAAGCGGAGCGCCGGAGCGTCCTGGTGCGGGTTGGTGCAGACGACGATGCCGAGCAGCAGGTCCACCCAGCACAGGCAGCCGCCGGGCCCGGAGAAGGAGGTGTCGCCTTGGAAGATGTGCTTGTCGCTGCCCGGCGCCCAGCACACCTCACGGGGGAGATGGACCTCCTTCCTGGACCACTGCGGCGTGGGCTGCTCGTCGGAGCGCCAAAGGAGGAGCGCCGCGTCGGGGTCAGGGAATTCGCGCTTGGGCGTGGTGGCGAGCTCGGCGAGGAGGTAGCTGGCGGAGGAAGGGTGGAGGCGATGGACGACGGCTCCCGACCCGATCCCGCGGGTGCGGCAGCGCGTCTCGGGGGGGTGGGGGCACCGTGGAGAGGCGAGCGGCGGCGGCGGCGGCGTCGTAGACGAGGTAGCATCCGTACTTGGACGAGCCCGGGCCGAAGTAGTGGCCGTCGTAGAGGACGAGCAGGCTCTTGTCGGCGCACGCGATGAGGGGGCGGATGGACAGCGAGCCATGGTGGGTCTTGGAGCCCCGCAGCCTCAAGATGGCGATCTCCGGCGGCTGGGGGAGGACGGCGTCCGCTGGCTTCATGGAACCCAGCACGGCGACGGTGGCCTCCTGATATACTAGGGCTGGGGGGATGAATGGTGCCGCCGCCTTGGTTCTGGTTCCCCCATGCTCTTAACTGCCGCGGCCGAAGCCGACGACGATTCGTCGCCCTCGTCGTCCAAGTCGAAGCTGAAGTCGACGCAGCGGTTGAGCAAGACAGACATGGCGGTGCCGGACCAGGCGAGATTGGGGATCTCGAGAGTCGAGAGAGAGGAAGGGAGGGGGGTATTGCTGTTGCTGCTACTTTTTGCTAGATGGAAAAAGTTCACGTTACCTTCTTTAACTCTTTTCTTTCATGAATCTAAAACCGGATAAATCACTTTTATTCTAGATATTCGGTATTATCGAACCGATCGGTTCGGTACTTCGGTTTCTACACAAATTCGGTTTCTCAGAAAAGCGGTATCGATTGATTCCTTCCAAAAATCGGTATCGATCAGTTCCTTCTAAAAATCGGTACCGAAGAATTTCAGTTTTAATACTTTCGGTTCACTTTAGGTATTTACAGAAAAAATAAATACTAAACTCATAACAGAGATATATAATAGTAGGTTTAAAAGCTAATTTTGACATAATTTCATAGAGAATAATAGTGCCAAATACTGTCCACAAAAACTATAAAATTGAGTACCATTAATACATAATATAATAATCTACAATAGTGCAGTTAATAATATAACATCACTCAAACTCGCATATTTCACACAGTTGGGTAATTTCAGTAAATTCGGTTCCCGAAGTAAAAAGAACCTTCGGTTCCTAGGAATGAGAACCAAATAGGGACCGAATTTTTTGGTTTCGGTATTTTTCTGTTTGATTCTTTGTATTTTGTGACTAGAGTTAAATCACCTTATTGAACTTTTAAAACCTCCTTGACCTAGTTATAAGTGGTTTGCAAGGCAATTTTGTCCTTTTCTTTTTATTTATTTTGATTGAATCTTTAAAAAAGCATGATAATCACAGTAAAATCATAAAAATGGAAAATCTAATTTTTATTGGACTCGGATGAGTAGATCTACACAATGAATATATAATATGATATACTTTTACTTTAGTATAAAGTTTTTTTGCTGTTTTTGTTATAGTTTTAGATCTACGTTTTTTTTGAAATTAATTCATACTTATGATTTTTATGGTTTAATTATGGTGAAATTTTTATAGTGGACTAATTACTATATGCTTGAATTGTTGTAAAAATTTCATACAAACTAGATCATGTATAACTTGTTTATAAATTTATGCAGATTTAACAAGCCTAAACCTAAAAAGATTGTAACTAAGTTATACAAGATCCAATGCATAAAATTTTTACTACAGTTAACTCATACAATAATTAGTGCATCATAAAAATTTTCTCAGGATTGGACGATAGAAGCTGTAGCTATGAATTAATTACATAAAAAGAATAGATCTAAAGTTATAGCAAAAAACTTTGTAATAAAGCATACCATATTATATATTCACTATATAGCTCATGTGGAATCCAACAAAATTGAATTTTTTATTTTAATATTTTTTGATGATTTAATATGATTTTCTAAAGATTAAACCAAAATAAATAAAAAGGGGGAAAAAAAGACAAAATCACCTTCAAAATCGCTTATAACTAGGTCAGGAAGGTAAAATGAATGGTTTTTAAAGTTCATGGAAGTGGTTTTACACGGTTTTAGAGTTCAGAGAGAAAAACAAACTTTTGCAATAGTTGAAGGAGATAGCGTGGACTTTTTCCTATAACAAATACTTTGGGCCACGATCCTATAAGTACTTTGGGCCACATCACCTAGATTTTTCCCAAATGATTCATGTGCAATCAGAATCTCTATTGAGGCCTAGCCTGGTGACACGAGACACGAGAGAGACTTCATCATCATGTAAGAAACCAAATTACATTTCTAGAGCCTGAGCAATTCGGGGCATTTCTCTGACTTTGGTGGTGTGGATAAAGGCTGAATGTTGGTTGACACAGGCTAGATCGCCCGTCCTTGAACAGCGATCAAGGACATGCCAGGTATCCCACAAGACATTGTGGCTGTGGTTGCAGGCAGACTCATGACTGATGAATGTTTCGTATGGCTGCATTTACACTTTTATTACAGCCGAAGTCCATGGTCTTCATCCAGTTCTCGAAATCTCCAATTTCCTACATATATAAGTTCTCGAAATCTCCAATTTCCTACATATATAACCCAAAAAAACAGATGAATGCCTCAGCCGCAGCGAATAGCACATTACTAACTAATGTAATGACACAAAGTTTGTGTTCTAGTTTTTCTTAGCACAGAAGAGAACACAACAGAACATGGGTGAACTCACTCATTCTCTAATCACTGTATCAAGATCCATCTTTCAGGTCCACCGTGTGTTGACTCAGATAAAAGGATGAATTCCCCTGATAAATCGAGAGAGTGAGAGCACAGAAGGAACTGAAGCTGAAGGGGCATGCATCACGGTACACGGTTAGTCACCTTCAAGACCGAGTTGATCTCATTAGTGGCAGCGAGCCACTGATCCGTCTACTTCCTGTAGCGCGCGATATACAGGACCATCAGAGTGATTTGTTGGTTGGGCTGGCGGTTGTGTGCAGAGGGCAGCAAAAATCAAAGCAATGGCGGGCTGGCGGCCGGCGTGCCAGTTTGCTGGCGTTGGCGGAGGGATTGGTGGTGGTGGTGGTGCTGATGCACGATCTGGAGCAGCGCGTCTTCCAGCTCCTGCTTCCCGCCAGCCGCCACCGCCGCAGGTGGCTTGGCCACGTCCATGTCCATCCCGCCCGGTTCGCCGCCGTCGCCGGCGCGGAGCAGTTCCTCTACACTGCGATGGGTTAGCAAATGAATGGGCCACGGCCCAGGTAATAATCTGCTAAAGGCTCCCGGAGAAAACGAAAGAAGCTGAAATGAATTAGACGGCCCACTGAGTTCGAGGCCCGGCCCTCCATAATGTCCATATTATATCATCGTAATATCTCCGGATTAGCTTGGCCCGGTGGCAGAAAAAAATGGTATATATCAATTAAAAAATATATAAGATGGTCAAGGCCCATTTGACTTAGGAAGACTGCCTAGGTGTTTTAGAACACTATATAAACCGTAATAAACAAAAATCACTTTATTTGTGCTGTTTATTTGTACATTTAACATGACAACTAGTTTTTTTTAATTACTAGGAAATATGCCCGTGCAGTGCAAAAGAACCCAACACACATAACAATAGACTTCATGCTCTATTAGACGCAAGTTGTTCTAACTGGTATAAGTCATATGACTCTAGGTCACGTACGAGATATATAAGAGACCTAATATGTCTTTGGATCGAACTCTATTTTGACCGCCAGTAATGAGTTGTTCGAACTCCACTACTACTAAAAAGATTAACCGAGGCGGTTTTTTAGGATTTACCGAGGCGGTTTTTGCAACCGCCTCAAAGGGAAGGTCACGGTAAATGGAAAGTATTTTTTCGAGGCGTTTTGTTACCCGCCTCGGTTAATCGCGCGCAAAAAAAAAAAAAAAGAAAGAAAAAGTCCATCCCAAACCCTAACGGGCCCGGATCTGGGGCCGTCCATGCACGCCGTCGTTGTCGCCGCCGGGAAGCAGGACCCGCCCCGTGCGCCGCCGCCGCTCCTCCATCCGCCACTCACTTGCTACCCACGGATCGGCTCACCGCCACCGCTAGCTTGGCCGGATCCGCCGGATCCGGTCGGAGAAGGGCGCGGCGGGCGCTCGCGCCGTCGCCCAGCGTCTTGCGCCGCGACGGAACGAAGGGCCGCCGCCTGGGAGGGCGCCGCCGGGGGCCGGGCCGCAGCGGGAGGCGCCGTCAAAGCCGAGCTCGTGGGGGGAGGTGCTGCCGGGGAGCCGCTGCTGCCGCTACCTCGGGTGCCGCGCCAGGGGCTGCCTCACCCACGCTGCCGCTGGCTGGTGGCTGGCCGCTGGAAGCGCTGCGGCTGGGCCGAGCCTTCGCAGGAGAGGCGCCGCACCGGGAGCCGCCGCTGGGCCGGTAGCCGCCGCCAAGGCCGGGCCGCGCCGGGGCGGGGGAGCGCCGCGCCGGGAAGGGAGGGGCGGGTGCCACGCCAGCCTGGCGCCTAAATGCCTCGCTGGTGGGAGCCACCAGCGGTGGCCGCACCTCCAAGGTAGGAAGAGGACGGAGGGAGGGAGAGAAAGAGAGAAATGCAGTGATGCTGAGAGAGAGGGAGGAGTGAGTTAGGGTTTGGGTGATGGGATATATATACTACCATGCATTGGGCCCTAAACGAGGCCGTTTGGGGTCGAATATTTACCGAAACGGTTTTTTATAACATAAGCGCCTCGGTTAATAGATTAACCGAGGCGGTTTTCTTAGAAACCGCCTCGGTTAATAGAAGATTAACCGAGGCGGTTTTTATAGAAAAACCGCCTCGGTTAATCTATTAACCGAGGCGGTTGCCCGGCCGGCCGCTTCGGCTGGGCTCACACCCATTAACCGAGGCGGTTTTGGAGCAAAACCGCCTCCGAGGCCCATTTACAAGTGCCTTGCAAAAGATTTTTTGTGTAGTAGTGCTCGTATAAGCAAAGATTTTATGAGTTCGAATCACATATGAGATACAAAAGGTGCGGCGTAATATGACTTTAGATCATACCCTGTTTTAATCACTAGACATGAGTTGTTCGAACTCGTATGATGAATCATGGGGCTTATACGGCATATGGGGGGCGCGAATGTAGGTTGGGAAGTAAAATAGGGAGACGGAAAGAACTCTCTATTCCCCAGGTAGTTAGGAGAAATGGTAGAAAAAAATAAAGTAAGAAATTTTTTTCTTTAATTTTAGATGTAGATAGATTAGGTGCTCAATGATTTTATTAATTGGACCATCGATCGATCTTGATTTTCATTTTAAAAAAGTTATTTCTAGCGTAAAATATATCAACAATTTGATGGCAAAAATCTTAGATGGCTCATAATATTATATTTATTATTTATTTTTAAACTTTATGAGAATAGATCATTTTGGAGCGAAGGAACATTGGACCCAAGAACCAAGTGGCACAAACAAAAAACCAAGCGAAAAACAAAATGCAGAAAAAAAAATATCGGTCCAAACAAACCTGTGTCCAACCGAAATGCAGAAACAAAAAAAAAGAATTCTTAATTAAATATAAACGTGAGCTGATAGGAAATAGAATCGAAACGTAAATGTGTCCTTGTGGACTGGCAACAGAAACACGGTTCAACAGGCGGTAGAAAAATAAAATACGGAGATAATAGCAGAAAAAAAAAAAAGATACGGCAACAAACTCAGGACATGTACTGTTTTTTTAGGGGGAGGGAGAACGAGTAATAATATCGGACGCGGATACATGAAAAAAAAATATGAAAATATATATACATCATATTTCAATCTTCACGGATTTGTACCTATGACTTTAATCTGAAGATTATTGGACATGGATACATAGAAAATAAACATAATAACAGATATACATATCATATTTAAACCTTCATGGAGTTTACCTAGGACTCTGATCTAAAGATTGCCGTGACTTCATATATCTATATTCTACTTGCTATTCATGATAGATTAGGAGAGTCTTGATTCATAGAGTTAGACGCAAGCTGTGAAATCCATACGTGTTCAAATCAGATTCTGTCTTGATTATTGCTAGACGCAGGCTGTTCTAACTCGTATACCAGGGTATAAATCTAGACGTAAGAAACTCCCCACTATCCGGTAGTTAGGAAGAGGTGGACGAAAAAATGGATGGACGAAAAAAGATGGGCTGAAATTTTGCCTCTTTATTATTAGGTAGAGATAAAGTACAACATGGATGCTCTACAACATATGTGCACTCAACTTTATGAACGCATGCATGTAATACCCCTATGAGCACCTCTGAAGCTCTTATGACCACTAAGCTAAATGCTCTTTTCGCAACATGACAACTAGTGTTAATAACTAATTTAATTACATGACCGGGTAATATATATTGACTAACCTTTGAACACACCCAAGATGCATGGCAATCACACAGTGCAGTTTGAAGGTAAAAGAAGAAGAACAAGAAGTGGTGCTAGCTGCTAACTAATAATCAATTTGAGTTGAAAGTAACTAAAAGAAAAATATAGATCCTCACAAAAAAAAAGAATGATGGAATTTGTCAAAAATGCATGCATGTATCTACTATATATGCCATGAATTAACAAAGATGCGGCGCTAGCTCTAAAATGTTGTTAGTTGGCGCTTGCATTGGCCGGTTTGGAAGTACGTGTTGAAGACTACACAACAGCAACGGCGTAGAAAAAGTGTCAAAATAAAATCGATCGTGCATACAGTACAGCTAGCTAGCTAGTTAATTAGGGTTAGCTGCAATGTTTGTCAAACTTATGCTTTGGTTGAAAAGAAGCTTTGGTTTTGCTTTGATTGAAAGTCCCGTAAAATTAATGCAAGCGTCCAAATTATGGTGTACGTCAAAATCATGCATAGCATACAGCTGCTTGCCATGCACGCACGACGACGACCTACTCTCTACTCCAATCATATCATCCATGCTTCTGCAACATGCAGCTGATGAGGTATGCATGCACTTGCAAGTCCTTCAGCCTCCTCCCTTTTCCCAAACAAACACATGCATCCTGTCGCGGGTTTTCTTTCCCACCTATGGGAGCAAAACTACACTTTACATCTTTACGTACTTAATAACCTAACCGAGATGAATATCCTGCTTGTACTACCGTATCTTTAATTTGTCTCAGAAGGAATCTAGTTCTAGATTTAGTTAAAGTCAAGCTAACTTAACTCTTAAGTCAGTTTATGAAAAATACTAATACAAACAAAATTTAAGATTCCAGATATGCACTCCGATCCCCCGTTCCAAATTATAAGATGTTTAGGTTTAATTATTAGATACATTACTTTAACTTTGTAGCTAGACATAGTGTATATATGAACACCTAGCAAATAAATTTATGTATCTAGAAAAAGCAAACGTCTTATAATTAGAAATGGAGGGAGTATTGTATTATGAAAGTATATTTCATGATATATCTAATGTTATTTATGTAGTATGATAAACATTGATATATTTTTTAAATAAATTTAGTCAAAAGTTAAAGTAGCTTGACTGAAGACTATTCTAGAATCGTGTCCGGGTTTCAGTTGATAGATCTAATATATCTTTATATTTTCGCTAACTATTATTTTAACTGTATATATATATTTTTCGAGAGCATGGGACCTGTGTTTCATCAAGTAGAAGTAAAGTGTTAAGGTTAACGGTATATATATGATCTGAATATCATCAAGATTTCTAATAATGACTTTGTTAATTAATCCAAGATGTAGTACATATGCTTGGTCTTTTGAAGACATTATAGAGAGTAAGATGTAGGTCAAGGTGTGAAGTGCGTCTATTGGAGTGCGTCTATTGGGAGGTGTTCATGTATAGGAGGCCCGTGCTTGTACTTCGCAGATTATATAATATCATCTACATGTGTTTGTACTGTCACAGGGCACATGACAACAATAATTTTGGTTTTAATTTCAGTCGCAAATTGATGTTCATATGTGAAGATTAGCAAACGAGACTGGTGGGTTAAGGGCCTTTTTGTCTTTTGAACATAGTTGGCTAGTACCACGTACGCCTGCTGGTTCAGGTGCCGAATATTTTCAATGAGCAAAACGAGTGCCTACTGCTAAGCTTTTGGCAAGAAGCGGGGACAAAAACAGTACTGTGTGCTTGTGTCTGTCTAAAGGGATCCTAGATTTCTAGTAGGTGTGGTAACAAGCTCACTGTCATGTCATGAATGCATGTAAACTTTAAACATATATGTAACGCCATTAGCTAGGTACGTACTGTTGATGGAAAAATTAAAGGCGGCGGACACGGGTTCTGATCCATCACAGTTTTAATTAGATTTGGGCTCCGGATCTTTCGAATCTAATTAATTAATTGGCTCCGTACTCCTACTCCTACATAGCAGCTGCATGCCGTTTCTTATTCGCATGATTTCTGCGCATGTAATATAATTTGATTTGATTTAATTTCATTGATGGAGCTAGCTTACCTTACTCAACTTTGTTTATCATCTTTTATATTTGGTGGGTTGGGTTATGCAATCCATGTCAGCTCAGCAATGTACAATCAATCGGCATTGTCAATGTGAGTACATTTATTTTCTGATGCACCAGATGATATCAACTTTATTTCAAATTATTACAGCATATATATATTCCTGGCCGAAAATATAAGACGTTCTCGCTTCCGAGAAGTCAATATTTTTTAATTTTGATCAATTATATATAAAAATATTAATATTTATAATACATAATTAATATCATTACATTAGATAGATCGTTAAATTTACTTTCATATCATTACATTAGTATCATTGTATTTATATATAAAAATATTAATATTAATAAATTTATTTGAAGATATAAACATTGCATGTATTTTCTATAAATCTAGTCAAAGTTGAGAAAATTTGAGTTTACGCGCACCCTATAGTCTTCCTTTCTCTAGGACGGAGGAAGTATATGATAGCACTTAACACTGTACTTGGTTTCGGTATACTTGCAATTTCTCTAAGGCATACTAGCTAATAAACACACATTACTAATCTGCTGCTATATATATATGCACATATTATTTTGTTTATCCCTTCTTTTGGACCAATGCAAAGAAGAAAAGGAATATCGATCTCATGGTGCCCATATTTTCTGCTGCACAAACACATGCATATCTGAACATTTCCAAAGGCGCATGAACTTTACTTTTGTTTATATTGACCCTAGTGGCTAGTAAAGTAGTGATCTCATCTGTAGTAGCACAAATAAATGACTGGTCACCTGCAGACCTGTTACAGTGATACGTGTTGCACGTGATGGGTACTTATGAACTAATCGATCAGCACGAAATCTGTTCAGGTCAGCGACATTTCCTCTCTTTTTTAATAGCGCTACGAGGTAGGTAGATATATAGCTTCTATATATCATTTCCTCTGTTTATTTTATTAGTTTGCTGTGTCATCCATCAAACTTGAAGATTAAATTATAGGCCCAAGCCCTCCCCACCCCCCTCCTCCCTTAACAAATCTTTTTTTTTTTTGTGTCATCCTGTCAACAAATCTAGTACAATGTGCAGCTGTGCGCATAAAACTTTATAAAGCAAATATGATGCTTCATATTATTGCCCAAAAGCAGCTTATTATTAACATTTTTTAAGACTATGAAATAATGGAAGCTTTATTATTCCATTGCTGAAAAGCACGCGCAACTTACGGTGAAACTTAACTACTTCTGCTAGATACAAATTAAACTCGTCATACTTTTCACTGCCCTTTTAACATGATTGCATTGGTCGACCGTCAATTTATTAAAATCAACTTTTACATATACATACATATACCGTGACCGTCAACCTACTTTATTAAAATAACAAGGATATATATGTATGCTGATTTAATATCATGTCCGTTTGCTTGAGTTTAACGTAGCTTGATTTGACCCATCGTCAGGCCATGTCAGTTAAAAGTAGATAGACACCATGCATTTGGAGCCTTCCTCCATCCTTTGAATTTCCCTTGTAAGTATTAGAAGCAAGACATGGACAACAAGTCTAGAATATATAATGCCCAAATGAAAGGTAAACAGATACCTGTCCTACACACTACTCTTCCAAGTGAGACCAGAGAGTTATAATTGGCCTGTGTGTGAATAGGTAACTGTAATTAATTACTTTATTATATATATGCTTTGACCAAACAATTAATAACATGAAATAACGACAGATAATTCTGGTGCAGCTGGCATGCATTGTAGAAACTTCACAGGGTTTGGACTACTGCTCTGAGCTTTTGGAGGTGTGGATGTTTATGCTTGTCGTATTCAGAACAACTCAACTTTGAAGCAAAACATTCTTAGAATGGAGAGTGTTGACTCTCTGAGTCCTGAGTCCTGACCATATATATGTTGTGCCAAACAAATGGAGATAAATAAATATATATGTTAACGAACCATGCATGACAATTGACGACTTTAGATGTAGGAAACCGAGTATGAGACGTTAACCTTAGCATATTTTACCCTGTATATATACTGTATCATTTTTGTAAAGTTGAAGGGAGACTTTATTTGAATATATAGGTAAGTGCCTACAAAATTGACCATGGCCCACGCATGTCTGTATCATGCAATGCATGTATATATGAATAATATGGGATGCAATCATGCATGTGGATGACCATTCCATTCCAGCTGCTGACTTTCAGGATAAACTAAATTATACCTTATCAGATGTCATAACAAATTAATGTGCTGATGATGAGAACCTCCAGTTACCATAACTAAATTACCAGCTGGTGAGCTGTTTAGGTTCCTTGCATGTAGTGGGGGTATCAACTTAGTTTGTTAGGTGAGTATGCTTGTGTTTACATGAGCAACCCCAAGTTTGCATCATGCACTGTCTTCTTTTGAAAAGTTAGTAAAGCAAGCAGAAATCGCAGCTTTGCTTAACGTACTACGGTACCTAATTAGGTCTGTCAAGTCCAGGACCAACCGGCTGAGTAGCTTTACTTAACAGACCGTGTCGGCTTGCAAGTTTGCTTGGGCACTAGTACAAGTCCAAGTGTTCTCTCATTCACATGCACGGACCAGAGAACTGCATGCTAGCTGCGTGTATTGTCCTGGACTACACTTGTGATGATGATGCGAGATATGCTTTTTTCACAAAGTCAGAGGCGGCCTTTGCAAACAAAACTATAGCGTCAACACGAAACTAGCTAGCTAGCTCATCAGCTACCTTATTACTATCTTAGCTTGCACCAAATGCGCTTCAAGTACTAGCTCTACAACATCGATCAGGTATATATAAGATGTGTACTCTCTTCGTCCTGCAAAGAGTGTTACTTTTCTATAAGTCTGGACAAATAGTTGTCTACATTTATAGTGAAAACAGCGCTCTTTTTAAGACGGAGGACTGCTGTTGCTTCTGCTAAAATCTAAATTAACAGTTGTGACTACACAATCTACTGTAGGTGTACTCATGTAAGGTACTTGCAGCTTCAAAGACCAGTTAAATGAGCCTTTCTTGATGGAGATCATTATTCTAATGGCCTGGACTATCTAGAGATCAAGAAATGATCTAATCTTCAGACAAATGAATCCTAGCCTGCAGCTAATTCTTCACAATTTCAGAGCTGAGCTACAGCTGCTGCTGCTATATGGGCAAGAAGAAGCTACTCCCAAGGTCTTGATCAATGGATTGCAAGTCTAGTTTAGCCTGGCTGTTAGAAGTTCTATTGCTGCTTTTTCTAGTCTCCTTCTTTGTCTCCTAAACTCTTCCCTCTGGATCTCCCTCCCGTTCTCTGTCTTTCTGTCTTTTAATTTTTACTGTGCTTGGTTTTTTAATAAATGTTGTACGGGTGCAAACCCCTCCAGTTCAGTTAAAAAAAACTTGCAGTGCAGCCATTTTGGCTTGTTCATGAAACCAGTAGAGCTAGGGCCGGGGTAGGTAGGTGTATCTGTGTCTAGTGTGAAACGTGATCCAACACAACACGGATCTACATGCTTTTGGTTGCTTTTCAACTCAAAGTCCAACACAACAGGAGTAGGTGAGGAGTTGATACATATATATAAATCCAAATCCATCGACGTACGTGATCTAATCATAGCATGCATATTTGATGCATACATACGATAACTGTAGTCTACTCTACAAGCCAAGTCGACCCGTTTCTGCTATAAATATCACAGTCCTAAGCTATCTAGCTCCAGGGACTCTGCACTGCATCTCTTGCTGCTAGAGTGAAGTAAGCTAGCAGTACACGTAGCAGCTAGCTAGCTCATCACCGGCCAACACCATGGCTGCTCGCAGCACTGCTCTCCGCCGCCTCTTGCTCCTGACAACGCTGATCGTCATGGCCCTGGCCGGCACCTCGTCGGCGCAGCTGTCGACCGGCTTCTACTACACCTCCTGCCCGGGCGTGTACACCGCGGTGAACCAGGTGGTGCAGTCCGCCATCGCCAACGAGAAGCGCGTCGGCGCCTCCATCGTCCGCCTCTTCTTCCACGACTGCTTCGTGCAGGGCTGCGACGCCTCGCTGCTGCTGGACGACACGCCCACCTTACGGGGCGAGAAGACGGCGACGCCGAACAACAGCTCCGTCAGAGGGTTCGAGGTAATCGACGCCGCCAAGTCCGCCGTCGAGAAGCTCTGCCCCGGCGTCGTCTCCTGCGCTGACATCCTCGCCATCGCCGCCAGAGACAGCGTTGTCATCCTGGGTGGGCCGAGCTGGGACGTCAAGGTCGGGAGGAGGGACTCGACGTCGGCGAGCTTCAACGGCGCCAACAACAACATCCCGCCGCCGACGTCGGGGCTCGCCAACCTCACCTCGCTCTTCGCCGCGCAGGGCCTCTCCCAAAAGGACATGGTCGCGCTCTCTGGTACGTATCGTAGTGGTCATATATACTAGCAGACTGCAAATTCCTAACTTCTTCATAAACTAATTGATTGCAATTAACAACAAACATACAACAAATATGTCCAGCAAATTTCTTGTCGACCAATTGGTGGCTTCTCGAAGAGACAAAAAAAAAAAAGATTGTTTGTCATCGTCTTCGTTCTCCAAACATATAAAGAACTGTTACACTAATTGTAATTGCTACTTCGACATGTTCAACAAAGGTGACTTCTCTTTGAAAAATCAACTGTACTGTGGAATGAGAGGATAAAGAAGCACTACATATACTTCTCAAATAAATACAACTGGTAGACACTATCACCAACAGAATTGATAGCTCAGTAATTTTGACTCGAGACCTGGATGATTAACCTTCTCTTCTTCACACATATATATATACTACTCGTTTGTTTCCTTCTGATTGGTGAATTCACCTAAGATTAGATGTCGGTTACTAGCATAACGTAGCACGAGAGAGTTGGTACAGATAGATATTGATGCAAATGAAAATGACATAAAAATAATTTGCAAAAGGTGACAACGAGGTGCCACACATGTAGTACATGCATGTTGTTGTCCATCTCGGTACGGTATGGCTTTCTAGAAAGAAGGAAACAAACTTGTGTATAGCTAGAAAAGCTTCTCATGCTTTTGCATGTTAAAAACCTGGTGATAATGCGTCTAGTTGAAACATCACTCTTCCCATCATATATCAAATCTCAATAAAGTTTCTCGGGCGATAATATATATTCCCCAGCTCATAGATTACAAAAATAATGTTGGTACCTTTGTGTCACTTCACAATTGAATCACATACTTCTTTTATGTTTTCTTTCTTATATCTTATATATTTACAGAACCAACAATATAAGAACAAACATGTTTTTGAATAAAAAAATCCTGTCAATAAGTGGAGCGCGTGATGAACAATCTTCTTGCAAAATAAATAAAGGTGTCATACACTAATTGTAATATTTGAGATAATAATTTATGCCATCCTTATATATATTATGTTGTCCTGACTTGTTTACTTCTTAATAACTTTGCTAGGTTCTCACACCATCGGCCTAGCACGTTGCACCAACTTCAGAGACCATATATACAACGATACCAACATCGACGGTGCCTTTGCAAGGACCAGGCAATCAGGCTGTCCAAACACCTCAGGTACAGGTGACAGCAACTTGGCACCTCTTGACCTTCAGACACCAAACGTCTTTGAGAACGACTACTACAAGAACCTTGTTAGCAAGAAGGGGCTTCTGCACTCTGATCAGGAGCTCTTCAATGGTGGAGCCACCGATGCGCTAGTGCAATCATATGTTAGCAGCCAAAGTGCATTTTTCGTGGATTTTGTTACCGGCATGATCAAGTTGGGTGACATTACACCGTTGACAGGCTCCGCTGGGGAGATCAGGAAGAACTGCAGGAGGATTAACTAAGGGGATTTTGGAATGTTGTGGCTTTTTCTTCAGTCAAACGTTCAGCAACTTCTTGGCTTTAATTTCTATTCTTTTTCTTTTTGTTTCTGCAAAATTGTGAAGTCATTATGTTGCATCGATGTGTTCACATGTCCGTTTGTTTCAATGATGAATGTATCACCTTTTGTCTACTTCATCCTTTTTTATTTAAAGTACTAGTCTATATGCCTTGCGAAAGGAATATAACAACGTCCATGGTTTTGCACATTCAGAGCCTGTTAGGTTGAGTACCAGATAAACTTGCCTGACCAATAGCAACCTAGATCATTAATTTCAAGTGCCTTTTGGTGGCCAAGATCGCTGTCTAGCAGGCAAGCTGCCAATCATGTCGCAAACCAGTTTAATTTGGAGAATCACGTGTACGGCAATTGGCATGACAAGATTTCCTCTAAACTAATACAGTAACAAGCATATATACTGTGTACATACGTATGCACTTGTCGTTTAGTTAATAAATAAAATTGAGTGGGCTACTAAGGTACGGTGACATGGTAGACTTGATCAATTAATCAATGTTGACGATATGTATATTGCATGCTTCTTGTTCAGAGAGAGCAGTTGTTTAATTAATTTAACAACAACTGACTACTTGAACATATTTTATGTTTTGGCCCCATTCTTAAACTTATTTTACTTTCAAATGCCTGCGTACAGCTAGTGGCGGAACTAAGAATTTTGATTAAGAGGGGCCAGCTAAACATGATGGCACCTCATGCGTATGTATCATAAATATATACACAAATGTATGTCCCAACAGTTTTTCACATAGTTAGTATTTATAACGAAAAATCACAATATTATAGAAATGAAAGTGAATTGATCACTAGCTGTGTTGTGCATTAAAATATTTAAGGGATTTTTACTGTGTTAGGGGGCCATGGTACGGTAGGGTCTAACATTGTGGGATTAATCACGCTATAAATATGTTCATGTGAAACTTGTTTCATAAGAAAAAATAAATTAAGTAGCAGAATTTTGTTTGCATGTAGTGAATATTTGTATGCTATACATGAATTTGTATCTGTGTTGCGATGACGACATCGTATACACGATGATTTTTTCCTGTGGTGTTAACATCAGAAATCTCCATCTTTATGCAAAATGCAACTGGCGATATATATTGCAAAGCTAGAGCTTCTACTATACTCTACAGCTTTATTATTTAATGCATAGGGCTAGGGCGCGATAGGAGTCCAATCTTTGTCAAACGTAGTGCAGTGTCTCTACGGCTATCTTGACAAAGCAAGAATGATATGGGTTTGGACTTGGACCTCTCACCAGTTTTACTTACTGCTGATTCATCTTTTTACGCTTCTTTTACTTAGTTTTTCATATTGATGGTGTTATTTCATCACAAATAAAAATGTTAATCCAACTTGATCCAAATTAATTAAGGTCTGTCAAGTGCAGCTTGGATGCGCCATATTGTAGCGCCGGTATACAAGGACACCACATTGCTGCTTACGATTGGATTGTGAAGGACTCAAACAAAGATCATGATAGTACACAGAAGTTTAGTACAGGTGGTTCCAAACATATTTATACAGGCGTTTTAGGGTGCCGCTTTCTTTGGGGGCCGATGGAAATGGCAATTTCCACTAGCGGTTAATTGTGAACCGCCAATAGAAATTGATTTCTATAGGCAGTTCACTCATCAAGAAGTGAATATAAGCCCCTAAGTTGCGGCTACAATTTTAAATTTGACAAAAGTCAAAGTAACTAATTAGGTTTCACTAATGAGTTTATGGAAAAATAGTATCAATAATTAAAACTCCATATAAGTATTTATGAAAATGTATTTCATATGACAAATCCCTAATGATACTTATTTAGAGTATGATAAGAATTAATATCTTTTATATAATTTTAGTCAAGGTTAAGATAGTTTCACTAAGCACTATTGTGGAATTGTATCATTTTAGAACAGAAATAGTGTATTCTCAAAAGAATCAGGTCTATGTCCCAACTTCAATCAAGAATATATATTGGACGACAAGTCCACATAACTATAACCATGCATGGTGTACCTAGCTATATATACTAAACCAAGGAACGATGTGCTAGGAAACACTAAAGTGAAGCGAAAACAAATGCAAACCAACCAGAACTTGACAACGCAGCGGAAGGTTTGGTGTGTGCACCGGCACATCATAGACAAAAAAAATGACTTGACGAGACAAAATCGGACACCACAAAGAATCAACATCAACTCGTGGACAGTTGAACAGTACAGCCAAGCATTGGAGACAACACCACCTGATCAGAATATTGCCCAAAAATCACCCAATTTGAACACCGTGAGGAAAAATTAAGCACCCCAGATGCTACGACTGACACTTCGAACAATAACAATACACGACGTATGTAGCCCATCTATCTCTAAAGGGGTGATGGTTACACCTACGAGACCATCCTACACTGACTATACCATGCACTTTGGCATTGTTTGGTTATCTGCCTCGCACCGTTTTTCTGTATCCTCCATTCCTTTTCCTCTCTCCATCCCACACGATTATGTCTTCTGGATTTGGCCTTCCCACATGATGCAGGACACACTACTACAGAACAGGCTTTTAGTCGATGCACAAATTTGGTTTTAGTCTCGGTATTTTTTGCGTTCGGGACTAAAGGTTCTTTAGTCCCGATTGGTAATACCAACCAGGACTAAACATTGATCTTTAGTCCCGGTTGGTGTTACCAACCCGGACTAAAGGTTCTCAACTTTTTAGTCCCGGTTTAATACCAACCGGGACTAAAGGTCGATTTTTTTTAGTCCCGGTTGGTGTTACCAACCGGGACTAAAGATATTTTTAGTCCCGGTTGGTGTTACCAACCGAGACTAAAGGTTTCCCACCCGGGACTAAAGGTCCCCCACAGATCAATTTAAAACGAGAGTGTATAGGACTCTGTCACATGTTGTGTACAGTTGAGTTGGTAAGGACTTTATGTGTGAGACAAGAGATGCTGGGTTCAAATCACACACACCGCACATTTATTTTTTCGCCTGGTGAAGCTTTAGTCCGGTTTGTATAACCGGGACTAAAGCCTGGGACCTTTAGTCCCGAATTGTTAGTCGGTTAGGAAAACCGGGACTAAAAGCCCTTCCCAACCGGGATTAAAAGGCTGTTGTGTACTAGTGACAGCGCGATACACGCACGGTGAAGGGGCCCATGAGTCAGACACCCACAACTCTAATGCATACAGATATATAACCAAACAATATCTCGTCTCATACCAGACTAACAACAAAGAGAACTAAACACGGCTAGGTGCACGGTTTGGACATGCATCTCTCCATCCCGGCTCTCCATCACCGGAGCAACCAATCACCCCTTAAATAAATAGATCTCTAGAGTCATCTTAGGTCAAACATTTAAATTTTGATAATTTCTAGAAAAAACTATCAAGATTTATGACATCAAATTAGTGTTACTAGATATCATACAATATATTTTTATAATATACTTATTTTATATTATAGATGTTATTATTTTTTATATAAAATTAGTCAAACTTAAGATAGGTTGAGGAGCCACAAGACATCCCTACGTAGGAGAAATCTCTTGTCTTTCTCCCTTGTGATGCCCTGCTCCACCTTATGTGGCCTAGCATAGGCGACTTCTTTTTTTTTTATGAGTAAAATTCACCGCTTGGTCCCTAAACTTGGCGGTGGTGTCATCCCGGCCCTTGAACTTGTAAAGTGCTAGCTGTAGGTCCCTAAACTTGATTAACAGTGCTATCCTAGTCCCTAAACTTATAAGGTGATTACCGCTAGTCTCTAAACCTGGTCGATGGTGTCATTTAGGTCTCTAAACTTAGTTTTGAGTCTCATCCGAATCAAAAACAGAGCAATCTAAACACTTTATATCAAAAAAAATAATTCATAATTTTGTCGTACAAACTTGAATGAAGACAAACTTTATATCAAAATTGTAGCTCTTGATGCGATCTACAACTTTGTAGTTGAATTTTTTTGAATTAAAACTGTTTAGGATCCTAAAATATTGTTGTATGTTTATGGATTTTAAAATTTGAATTTAAAATTATCAAACAATCTTGATATTAGCATGGTCTACAACTTTGTAGTTGATTTTTATTTAAAGTCATTTAGTGTTCTAGAATATTGTAGTTGAAAAGTTTTGAATTTCAAATTCTAAAATCTATAAACTTACAGCAATATTTTGGGACACTAAACAACTTCAAAGAAAAAAAATTCAAATACAAAGTTGTAGATGGTATTGAGAACTATAAATTTAATATAGACCATGTCAATATCAAAGACTGTTTAATAATTTTAAATTTCAATTTTCAAAATTCATAAACAATAAACAATATTTTGGGACCTTAAATAGTTTTAATTTTAAAAATTAACTATAAAGTTGTAGATCGCGTTGAGGGTTACATTTGATATAAAGTTTGTCTTCATTCGAGTTCATATAAAAAAGTTATGAATTATTTTTTTAAATTAAATTTTTAGATTATCCTGTTTTGACCACTCAAAACTAAGTTTAGCGACCTAGATGACACCGCTTACTAAAATATTATTTTTTTTTTGTGAAGAACTAAAATATTACTTATTTTGCTATGCCCATGCAATAAAAACAAGCTAGTTACTTTTGAATTTAGTTGGGTTTTTATGACCTTAAATAAAATAGATCTAAGGCCCATATAAAATGTGAATGCAGACATTGGTAATTTGTTCTGATTAGCATTTTTGAGGACATGGATGTGTAGTTTTAGAAGCTAGGGACCTATATGACATCATCGTGCAACTGTGCAAGTTTAGGTATATCTTGTTTGGCTGGTTTATTAGCAAGTATGGGATATATAGATACATAATTTTTGTTTGGGATCTTGATAGCATCGCTAGTTTAATTTGCCGAAGGAACTGTCTATTAGAGTCCAACACGTACGTTTTAATCGTCTAATCTCATTATAGCGGAGAGACTCAGAGTCTACGACTCTGATAGAGTTGATAGATGCTGCAGTAGCCACCGTCATGCATGCTCCATTCCAGTCTGCCTGGCTACTCGGTGCATGGCAACAGAAAACAGAAAGTTAGGAAATGAAAAATTTAAAAGAACAAAGTCAAACAAAAGAATTAAGAAATGAAAAAACAGAAAGTTAGGAAACGAAAATTTTAAAAAGAACAAAGGCAAACAAAAAGAAAAATTTAAAAGAACAAAGTCAAACAAAAGAATTAAGAAATGAAAAAAACAGAAAGTTAGGAAATGAAAATTTTAAAAAGAACAAAGGCAAACAAAAAGAAATAAGAAATGAAAAACTAAAAAGAACAAATTCAATAAAAACTAATGGCCCATGCAGGTCTCGAACCTGCGACCTTCACGTTATTAGCACGACGCACAAAGTCAAACAAAAGAATTAAGAAATGAAAAAACAGAAAGTTAGGAAATGAAATTTTTTTTAAAAAACAAAGGCAACCAAAAAGAAATAAGAAATGAAAAATTAAAAAAGAACAAAGTCAATAAAAAACTAATGGCCCATGCAGGTCTCGAACCTGCGACCTTCGCGTTATTAGCACGACGCTCTAACCAACTGA
Organism: Chrysopogon serrulatus; assembly: GCA_015844335.1. Classification (NCBI taxonomy): domain Eukaryota; kingdom Viridiplantae; phylum Streptophyta; class Magnoliopsida; order Poales; family Poaceae; genus Chrysopogon; species Chrysopogon serrulatus. The sequence goes on from JADLZL010005202.1 coordinate 140,490, forward strand.
GCTAATAGGCCGGTTGTGTTTTGTGTCATATTATATCATATTTGTTCCTATTCATAATAATCGAGCAGCTTGCTAACAAATTCTTGATTTTCCTTGGGGTAAGGAGTACTATGAAGAGGTCAGTCCATTTTTTTTATATAAAAAAAGCCTAGCATAACTTTTTCCTAAGTTAATGCGCGAGTGGTTAATGGGGACAAACTATATACAAATGATTTATTGACGATATGTCTACGGAGGCTCAAATACAGCTTGGTCCAAGAATCAGTCTAGAGTGACTCACCTCCTATATCTTGAGTCACCCTGATTAAGCATGTGTTCCAATGCAAAGTGAAAAGATACACCACGATCATTAGTGTGAAACAAAAAAGGAATGTGGTCGCCGTTTCTTCCCCATCTCACAAAAGGAATGTGGTCTCGTCTCTAAAAACTAGAATGGTCCATTAATAGAAGCGAACCACGTCTTAGAATACCTACTATCACTAATGGTTTTGTTAATAGAAGTGTCTTTATTATCTGACCGCCTTTATTAAATGATTAAAAGGGTTAATCTTCCTAATTAATGTAGTCAACATTGTTAATACCCCTCCATCCCCAAATAAATCAATTCCTAAAATCCATACAAGTTAAACTATTTTAAGTTTCACTAACTTTTTAGAAAAGAGTAACAACATCTATAACATAAAATGAATGCATTATGAAAATATGTTCTATGGTATATCTAATCTAATGATACTAATTTAATTTCAAAAATCATAGTTTTTTTTTCTAAAAATTTGGTTAAAGTTTAAAAAAATTGACTTACAACAACTTAAGGAATCCATTTATTCAGGGACAGTGGGATAGTCTATTAGCAGAAGTGGTTGTTGTGTTAGGAAGACTATCTTTGTTAATAAAAAAGTAATTGTGCTGACTAGGAAAATACATGTCTCTGTTAATAATTAACAAGAGGCTAACGGATGCGGACATATTCCTGGGTCATCCGTCTCACCATTTCTAGCAGAAGGGGCACTCTGAGCTTCCACCTCTATTAAGCTGGCTATGTATCTCTAAAAATTGATTTTTGTAATAGTGTTTTCTACTTTTCTTAGTAAATTTCTGTATATTATCAGTCAGTTTAGTATTGTAGTTATTGCATCTGTGATTAAACTCCAGAGTAAATGCACAAGTTATTCCTTCAATATAAACTTTTGACATTACTACGCATGATTGACCGTGCATGCATGCATGATGCATCATACAATGAAACATATATAATATTCAGGGTCAGTCAGTCGCTTTTGCTGCAACAACCATGCATCCGTGAGCGTTGTTTTCAATTTTTCATGATCAACAGCAAAGCGCGGGGTGATACGACGACGTTTGTTACGCGCAAGCAAGTGTGATGTGCGCCTTGAGCGGTGACCTCATCATCGTGATGAACCCGTGGAGCTCCGTCATGTTAACACCACCACCACCACCATCGGCATATTGCCAGTGCCTTCTTCCTCCCCCACCGCCGGCTGCGGCGGCATCGCCTTCCACTCGAACTCGCGCACCAACGCGGCGAGGAAGTCTTTGATGAGCTGCACGGCCATCGTGGAACGGAGCCAGCAGGCCTTGCCGCCAGGGCTGGAGCATCGCGGCGTTGAGGCTGCACCGGAGCACGCGCCAGTGGGGACAGTAGGGCACCGTGGTGAGCCCGTGGCTCTGGCTGCGGCGGCGCCGGCCTGTGATCAGCGGCACGGGATGGGCGTGGCCGGGCAGTTCGAGAAGGCGTCGGCATGGTCAATGAGCGCCTGGCGAGCGACGGCAGCGTCGCGGATTTTAATGGTCGGCTGCCGGACGGAGCGTGCGGTGCTCTGCCGCGAACGCCTGTAGTGAGCAAGGGAAACGATAAAAATGGCCACGATGAAGGTAATAATTAAGCAGCTGAACTGATGCTTCCATGGTTTCCGGAATAAAAGATTGATGTCAACTATGCAATGCAAGCACGGTGCCTTTTACATGGACGTACATACAAATCAAGTCCGGTTGTTCAGTGGCACATCGGCATTGTTGCATGCATGTATTTATTATATCAGCTGTGGGCACGTCGGCACATCTCCAAAAGTCCAAATACCTGAACTGTAATGGTACGTACATTTCAAAGTTCTCGGCCGGAATTGCAATGGTACGTACCAATCCAAATAACCCTTTTTCTTTGAGAACGGATGTGTGAATACAGTGACAAATGATAAATACCTCGTCTTTGTGCAGTGGTAACGGCTTCATCTCGATGACTAGAAATGTAATTTTAAGTTGAAACCATGCATAAAGTGTGATAACACTTCAATAATAATATGTTCGATGACACACATTCTCAACCGATGGTCGATTGCTGTTTTATATAGTATTAAATAATGTTTCCATTAATTAATCCGTGACAAGTGAAAATTGGTGGGAAACGAATACATAAAATTGGTAGTACAAATGGAAACTTCAAATACGGCTGGAAATTTATAATTTTAAAATTACTTCCAAGAGTGGTCTAGTTAAACAAGTTGTCTCTAGGAATCAATTTCTAGGGTTGGAAGCCTGCTCCTAAACAGGCTAGGTTTAATTTTTTTACCATCGATAATGACGTAGAGGTGGTTTTGATAATCCATTTTGACTAGCTGTAAAGATCTTTTGTGCACTAGTTACTAGCAAATTCTAAAATGGTTTGAGTCCTCTTTGCCTCGAATTTTAATGTTCTTCTAATGTTGAAATGATCAACACCTACTGGACAAATGAGTTTATAACAATTATCCAGGAGCGCACATCGATATCTAGGATACTCTTTGCCTCTATTACTACTCCCTCCGTATAGGGAAAGGAAGGAAAGGAAGTTGTTTTGGACAGTGACATAGTTTTCAAAGTAACATTGACTTTATATTTTTATAAAAATACTCATCACTAAGTGATATATTTATATTTTTATAAAAGTATTTTTCAAGATAAATCTATTCATCTGATTTTTACATTTTTAAACTCAACAACTTAAAAGTTATTCATGATTTACGTTTCTGATGTTTGATCCAAACCTTATCCAAAACAACTTCCTTTTCTATACAGAGGAGTACATATATTCCAAAAAAAAAGAGATACATCATCGATATATGCTCCTTTTTTTTCAATTAGGGCACCATCATGCATCGTAATGGATGCACTACAGTGTAAAAAAAATATTTGTAGTGAGGATTGTAGAGCCATTTTCACTGGTGATTTTGAATCAGCCCGGTGAGGCGGGTCGATGAAAATCAATTATTTTACATGCGATGAAATAAGAACCGCTAGTACAAATTGATTTATAGTTGCGGTTTTCTTAAAAAAAACCATCAGTACAAATGCTTGTCCACAAAATGTAAATCAGATTTAAAAATAGCAAAACGAATTTAATCCTAGAAAGTTGCAAGTTTGGTATTTTTGGTGCAAAAATTGTGCATCTGCGTGGGGCGGGATTCAAACCCGCAATCTCCCCTCGCATGTACCTCCCTCTACAACTGCAGCACACTATCACATGTGTCTAGGTTACCTTTTGGTTCCCTACATACTCCCTTCATTGATTTATCCCCTTCATCTAAGCAAAAACTTTTATTCAAAAACCTTCTTCATATTAGTTTGGGATTTGCTTGCATTTATTGCCCCTTTGCTACTCATTGGCTACCACTTGCCTGCATTTATTGCCTCTTTTCTTCTCATTGGTTGTTCTTTGTCTATGACTCCTCATATACGCTCAGTCCACGATGATTAAATGCAAACTGAGTGCTTTTGCTCTACTCCCTGGTCATTGCACAAAAGGTTTACATGAAGGAGATAAATGATCGAAGGAAGTATTATACTAAATTGAGTGTAAATTGATTGTTTGAACTCCTAAATAAATTTAAATAAAAAATGATGAACCATAAAGTTTCATAATTTTTTGAGATCTACGACTTTCATTTAGAATGTTTCTCCATCTAAGGCTTTTTTAAAAATTCTGAATTTTAAATTCTCAAACTTTAGAGGTCATTATCCTCAATTAGATGCTTTCAAATGAAAAAGTTTTTAACTATAAAGTTTCATCACATTTCAAGATTTACAGCTTTTATGTAGAGTGTTTCTCCATTTGAAGTCATTGAAAAATTCAAATTTTAAAATTCTAGTGCATTTGTAGTGGCTGTTTTAAGAAAACCACCATTAGAAATGGATTTCAAGTGGCGGTTTTTAATTTGGGCCCACCATTCACTAATATAGAAATAATTTTTTAGACCTTGTGTTTTGTAGAGGTGGTTTTCTTAGCACACCGTCTCTAACCTTTGTGGAGGCACTATAGTGATATAATCGTTACTAAAAATTAATTTTTAGAGACTATTCCGTTAAGAAAATTGCCTCTAGTGACGTTTTCATTTCTACCTTTGAGAAAATCATCCCTAAAAATATGATTTTAAGGACGGTTGCTTATGTTAACCATCTTTGAAAATGAATAATTTTTTAGAGGTGGTTTTTAAATGCACTGTCCCTAAATAATTGATTTTTAACAGTAGTTGACTAAGTCAACTATCTTTAAAAAATAGCTGTAGCACAAAGAAGTTCATATCTTTTTTGAAATAAAGTTAAATGAAGACAAAAATTTTAATTAAAATTGTAGAGCTTGATGAGATCTAAAACTTTGTAGTTGATAATATTTTTTATTTGAGATTATTTAGGGTTAAAAATATATGAACTAAGTCTCAAATTTTGAATTTTGAATTTTTTAATTTTTCAAATGACCTTGAATGAGGAAATGTCCTATATCAAAGTTGTAGTTCTCGACGAGATCTAAAACTTTGTAGTTAAAAGTTTTTGTATTTGAGGTTATTTATGAGCTTAAATAATGATTATACAATTCAAACGTATTAGTACAAATAGATAATATTGTGTAAGAAGACACAAGTTAGTGTGTGGTGCATTGGAAGAGATGAATCACGCGAGCAAGTGGTTGTGGTGAGAAAAAAACCATGCGAGTAGTTCTAGGTCTATGGCTCTTCAGGCTACATTAACAATATTTTTATTTTTATTACACTTTGAATGGTTTTTAGAAAATTCTGAAATTTATTTTTAGTGATGGTTGACTTAAGCCAACCGTTTCTTAAAATCGATTTTTAAGGACGGTTGGTTTGAACTAATCACCTCGAAAATTGATTTTTAAGCCCGAAAATGGATTTTTAAGAGCGGTTTTAAAACGGTCTCTAAAGATTACTTATTTTTACAATCAGTTACGTTCTAGCGGTTTTTTAAGCCGTCTCTGAAAATTAAATTTAACTGCATCTAGAAATCATTTTTGTGTACTAGTGGTTTGATTTTCACTAGTGGCCGTTAATCAAAATCACTTGTAAAAATAAATGCATAGTGCTAAGAGAAATGATTTTTCTACTATTGTTAGTGAATGGACGGTTTCTACTGAGGTATAACTTGATCTTTGGTGGCGGTAGTTCCCTCCTCTCCAATATAAAAAGCTAATAGAAATAGAGCATCTACATTAGCAACATTTCTAAAACCACCAATACAAATCTGTCTTTGCAGTACAATTGTGACCAAATTGCCGGCTACATTGTGACCAAATTGTGCAACCCAGGAGAACGCTGATCAGAGCAAGACTATCAAGGACGCGATGTCGCGGTTGTCGGTGGTCACCCCGTCGTTCGCCTGGTCCAAACATTTGAGGACCCAGTCATTCGCCTTGTCCAAAGTCCAAACATTCCAGAAGACCAATAGCATCAGACTACCGAACCCCTTGCGCTGCGCTGCCGGCACCCGATCCCTGCAATCAACCCAGCACTACGCCATGGAATTTGCATCGATGTGGAGTACCTGTAGCAGACCTAGCAGGCTGAGAGGGCGGCTCCAAACCTCCCTTGTGAAGACATAGGATCGAAGATGGTGAACCGTTCTCGCGGCATTGGTCATAGAGGACACAAGTGTCGAAATCTTGCAGATGGTGACGTTTCCTCCTGTCCGCCGTCCGTAGCCGCTCGTGCAGCGCGCAAGCAAGAAAAAAATACTTGATCTTTGGAGGCGCCATTGTCTGCCAAAGCTGGTTAGCCGCTGAAATGTCGTCCACCATGCCGATGAAGAAAACTCTGTAAGCGGACGACGTTGAGTAGTTGCCATCGGAAGTCTGGCGCCAAACAAACCTGTCACTCTGTTAGACGGAGAGAGATGGACGTACCCTATTGTTATATGTCTGCGTTGGTGCTGGCCTAATAATACAATCAAAAATGTCTTGCAGCATATACATGCTCAGCAAGCACTATCTCAACCGTCAATGATTCCTCGAGATTTGTGCCATCCTATACTCTTCTCTGTATTCTGTCCGTATTTCTATTTTTCTTTGAATGTATCACAAGTTTCAAGGCAACAGTACACCTGCAGAAGCAGTACAGCAGCATTGTCCACCCACTACTGCGGGCCCACCCACGTCCTGCTCTTCTCTCACTCTCCCCCACCAGTTCAAAACGATGATACTGTACTACCTTTTAAAGTTAAGTTTTCTTTTTTGTTGTCATTGTCCATTCAAAGTTAATCATTTTTAAGTACATAAACCTTTGACCTGCGACATCATTATTCACATTTATTTAATTTCTCCATTACTAATCTTTATTTATTTACATTTCTCAATGATTAAGTAAGTACATCATTATTTTTCCAATTATTTCTACCCATTATATATTTCTCATAACTTATATTTCCAATGAACTGCAACAATTTTTATTCTACCTATTTCATGATTTAGTTCCTTTAAATCTTTGACGCGTCTTCTAAGTACATAAACCTTCTTCGCACTATTTTAATGCATTTCACATACATTTTCATTTATTTATATTTAAAGAATATGTACATAAATATTTCAAAGTATTTTCTATTTGTTAAAAATATTTCTCAGCATGCTAAACAACATTTTCACCTTACTTTTGTTTACTCATTTTATTTTCTTAAGTAATTATGCAAAGATATTTTTCAATTTTTTTTTTTCTAAGCAACGGTATAGAATATGACTCATACTCATTGTGTTCACACCCGCTGTTCACACCCGCTTGCTGCTTTTGTGCTCTTGTCCTTTGTCAACCATCCTGTGAATATTTTTTAACTATTTTTACATTTTTCACGTTCTGTACTCGGTTTTACTAATATTTATTTTTATTCATATTTCTCAACGATTAAGTTAGTATATTATTGTTCTTTCTTTTTTTCACCCATTATGTATTTTTCATAATTTACTGTGTTTCCAACAACCTACAATTCTTTTATGTATGTGTTCTCAATTGTATACGCTATTATATTAACCTTAGGTACGTTTGTTTAGTAGTCCCTTCAAAATAAAAAAAACATATATACAATTGTTTCTTTACGATCATACTCCCTCCATGTTGGTACTTCAAGTCGTTTAGGACAACAACACAAGTCACCAAAGTATAACTTTGACTTCATATTATTTTAAAAAATATTCATCACAAAGTAATATATTTATACTTTTATGAAAGTATTTTTCAAGACAAATATATTCATATGATTTTCACATTTTCAAACTTAACAAATTAAAAGTTATTCATGATTTATGTTTCCAATGTTTGACTCGGACCTTGTCCAAAAACGACTTTAATTTCCTATACGGAGGGAGTATGCTGATGGGAGTTAGGATGTAGTAAGTTGCTTCTCTAAAATGATTTCTTTTACCATCTTATCCGTACATAATACAAAGTCACACATGAATATACTACCTCTGTCCCAAAAAGAAATATAATTCTTAATATATTTTTTTGTTCAAGTGTCTAAAATTTGACCAGATATATATATATAATTAAATTACTAATATTTATGGATTCAAATAAATGTACTATGAAAATATGTTTTTCGACGAACCTAATAACATATTTAGCATAATAAATACTAGTACTTTATATAAATTTGGTTAAACTTATCAATTTTAACATAATATTGTTCTAGAGTTACATTTTTTTAGGATAGAGGAAGTACTTACATTTGTACATCAAATATGTAAAATAATGTTCTTTATTTTAAATATGATCAGACCACATGAGTACATCATGTTAATCTCATGTGCCTATTAAAATTTATGACTTAAAATAAATAGACTATGAAAATAGATTTCTGGAAGAATCTAATATTGCCTATTTTGTATAATAAATAGTAGTGTTTTTAAAATAAATTTGGTTAAACTTGACAATTTGACATACATTGTTCTACAGTTGCATCTTTTTCTCGAACACAAAAAATATTAGTATTTTGTATAACAAAACCTATTTATTTTTAAGTTTAATCAAACCACACAAGTACACCATGTTAATTTCAAGTGTCTTTAATCACAAAATCAATGTCAATTTCAATTCCGTTTCTCCATGCTTAATATGCAACTACAAACATGAAGGAACAATATATATGTATGTATACATTTTCAACTATATACACTATTATATTAACAAATAGTACATTATAAACAACTTTACTCCACATTGACATCTTATGTACGTTATTGTACCACTTCGGTGAATTTTTTTAAGAAAACATATATGCAAATTTTTATTTTACAATCTTATTCGGACGGGAGTATGTGTATAGTATCACGTGTATAGTATAATTATACTCCCTATGTCTGGGAAAAAAATGCAAAATGCAACTACAGGTTTCGTATCGATTAAAGTGGTTCACATTTGACTACTTTTTACTAAATAGTATTCACATTTGTGTCTCTAAATAAATTGATTATAAAAATAAATTTCATAATTAATCTAAAGATATTAGTTTGATATCATAAATATTAATACATTTTTGCTAGTTGTTGGAGATGCCCTTAATATAGAAATTGGTAGTAGTCTTGTTGAATTCTTGTAGCCACCTAAGAAATTTGACCTCATATTCATTGGCATTCTAATTGGAAATATACGTGTAGTATAAGATAAGTCTAGTCTGGTGCAATACTTTCTCAATTCAAAAGAACCTGATCTTAAGCTTCTAATTTGTGCACGAATAGGGAAATACAGTATCAACTACTTTTTGAGATGAAAAGGTGATTTGATTAAATAATTCTAGAATGCAAGAATTTTGCATCAAGATAGTCTGATGCTTAACATCTAAAAGTATAAATATACAGTGGTACATAATTAACAACTATATAAGATCAAAGAGCAAGTGAGCAACTGCATCTTTATATGCATTCATGTGTAGGCAAACAGAACTATGGGAAGCTATAGGATATATTTATACAATAAGCAACTAGATTGTGTACCATACTTAATAGAGAATTAAATTAAATATATCCACAACTACAGCTTTATTAAATTATGTGGAGTAATTGGAAGATGAGATTTTATCATTTTAAATATCGTTGCTTGTTGTATTTTTTTTTACCACCGAACAAAATGACCCTGTTGCATTTGAGGTCCTAAAAATGGTAACTGCTAGAGCAGAACAGTGCACATGCATCAATCTTGAATTAAACTAAAATAACTGTAAAGCAAAATGAAGAGTAATACAATTTAAATTAAACTAAAATAATACCTAAATCGATTCCAAAGCCGAAACTAAAAAGACCCAAACAGAGAGAATCGGAGAGCACAAGAACAGAAGTTCATAGGGTATCACATAGCAGGGGCACAAAACCAAAACAAAAAAAAAGCATTTAGCAGTAACAAGGCCCTAGCTTCAAATCTGCACAGTCAAGGCATTTGAGTATCTAACACATTGGAAGCTCCATCGCTGCAGCTCAAAGATGGTGTAGCAGTAGGTCTGATGGGGCAGCACCAGCCACTATCAAGAAGGCAGCAGGAGCGGCGCCATTTGAGGCATCTCGAGCAACCTGACACAGATGAATCATCATGAGTGTCTCTAGGAAGCTTTAGGTTTTTCAGGCTTGAACTATACTATGAAGACATAGGGAGAGATGATAAACTCATGTTAGCGTAATTCTCACATGTTAAAAACAGAAAACCATTATCAAGCACTACAATAGAGTAGTTCAAATCTAAAATGCATCACTGAATCGATTCCAGAGTCCAAACTAAAAAAACAAAAATATAGAATCAGATAAAAAGACATAAAAGGACCCCCAAAATTAAAAGTGTTGGCATTTAACTGAATGCACCCAAAATTGCATAACTGAATGGACTCCAAAGTAATAAATAAAAAAGACTCAAAGGGAGGGAATCAGATAGCAAAAAAATACGGCAGGAAACAAAAATGCATTTAGCAGTAGTGAGTTTCTAGTACCTTGGAACAGCCTGAGTTAAGGAAACCGAGCATCTAACGGATGGAATCAGAAAACTCAGGAATCACAAAATACAGAACATAGGTGACACAAAGAAATTAAAAAAAAAAACACTCAAGCAAAGTAGTAGTCTGAGACAATGGGTAATAAAATCAAAAGAGGCAATCTTAGTTCAAAAGGTGATAAATAAAAAATACATAAAAAGAATATCATTGGGTATCATGGTCAAGGACAAAAAAAAAATCTGCAGTAACTAGAAACCACCTTCAGGTCAAGGTCAATGAAGCTCCATTGACGGCAAACAGAAGAACCGTGTAAGATGAGCACTATCAAGAATGCAGTGCTAGCGGCGGCGCCCATGGTGTGAACAGACCCGGGCCGCGGAAGAGAATACGGAGATGGGGGAGCTGGGCTAAGGGGGGAGAGAGAGGGGGGGGAGAGAGAGAGAGGGGGGGATTAGAGATGGAGTGGTCAACGGTGGAAATCTCAGTTGAGGATGGTGGCAGAGAATAGAAAAGAGAGATAGAATGGAGAAGAAAGAGATTAGGGAAGAGGAATGCCATGGGAGAGAGAGAGAGCGTTCAATGCAGCCCATTAGAAAATATGTCATCCAAATTTTCTGGATCTTGGGGAGAAGAGAGATGGTGGTGGTTGAGAGGTAGAAGAAGACCCCATAGAGAGAGACTGGGACCTGTGTCAGAATCGAGTGAAGAAATGCATATTGTATATTGTACCGTACTATATACGTATAATACGATATATGTATAGCTGGATAAAAAAACAATAATGTGAGTACTGACGTTTGATGGGTGCATCTATCCCGAGGAGGAGTTGGATGGCCAGGATAGTGGCCGCTGAGCACGCACTGGCCAGAAAAACGCTATAGGTCATTTAAAAGTATGAGAAGCGCAGGAGCGGACGGGCAACGGCCTGGGACACGTCGTCTTCGAATACCGTTGGCGGTTGGATTGTTTACTTGCGGTTGGATGCGTCGTGCCAAAACCTGAACTCTTGTTTGGTGGGCCGTGCCAGATCGTTGGGCGCGGTGGGTTGACCAGGAGAATCCGGCTGGCCGCCGTGCCCTCCTTTTCGTTGTCGATCTCCCGTTGGCCGTTCTGGTGGTCCATGCTGCACGGACGCGCACCGCCCGGCTTTTGCTACCCTGTGCGTGGGTGTACGGTAGATGATCTCATGCTGTTAATGACGCTGTGCTGTTGGCCCCGCTGATGGTGGCCCCATTGATCAGTGTGTGGTCCTCGCTCCGGGGTGGTACCTGTGCTCGGGCTCGCCGGTCGAGGGCCGTGCGGGACGTGCTGCGCGAGGACGTGAGCGTGGGCCCCGGTGCACGTCGCGGCCAGTATGGCGTGCCTCTGCCTGCTCGATCAGTACCTTGGCCCACGGGTCGGTGGCAGGGGGGTGTCGTGGGCGGTGTCGATGCGGGTTGGCCGCTTGGGCTGGGTGCAGGAGCAGGAGCAGAAGCCGTTGTCGACTCCTGATTGGATGTAAAGTCTGAGGTCGGCCTCTCTATTCCTCTCCTTTGGCTCCACTGGTGACCGGAGGTCTGTCTATGCCCTCCCTTTTCATCCTCGCTTCTTCTCCTCCGCCTGGTTCCGGGCCACGGCAATCGTTGCTGATTTCTTCCTTTTCCGTGGTGGGTCGCGGCTGCTTTGCAGGTTTCAAGGAAGGCGGAGAGTTGGGTGCCGGATCTGCGAACTCACGGGCCGCTGCTGCACAGCTTCAGGCGTCGGTGGGCGCAGGCGCGAGCCGACTAGGGTGAGGGTGCTCCCTGGCACGGCGGCGGCTAGGCACCGGCGGTGGGGTGCGAGCGCGACGCACTGGTGCGGGCAGGTCCTGGTGGTGGTGGGTGCAGGTGCGGCGCGAGCGCGTCCCCCGCGCCGGCGTGGGTGGGCCACGGGGATGGGCACGAGCTGGTCCCGTTGGTGGGCGCTGGTGTTCTCCGCCGAGCACTTCAGCGACTCCACGGCCAGGCTTCGCGAGGCTTCTTTCTCAGGTGTTTCCCTCTCCTCTTATGCTCTCTTTCTCTCACTTCCCTTCTCCGTTGCGCTTCATGAGCAATTGCTGTACGTTGTGCGCTGACGCTGGTAACTCCGCAGCCAGATCTGGTGCCTCCATGAACGGATTTCTCCATCCCGCCATCGTTCTTCTGTTCCCCATGGTTTTCGTGCAGGTTGGTTGGTTGCGACTCTATTATTTCCATTTTCCTGTTACCTCTCTAATGGCGCCTGTGTTGCTTGTTGTGGTTGCCAGTTGCCATGAATGGGATCTCTGTCATGACATGCCTGCCAAGGTGCTGCTGGTGTGCATCGGCAAGTGAGCAGTTGGAGTAGTTTTAAAAAAAAGTGAGCAGTCGGAGTAGGGTATATGCGCTGATGGAAGTGCTTTCTTGCTTCACAGATATTTTGATTGGCGATTCATTTTTAAGGTCGGCTGGCTGCTTTTCATATCTATGACCATGATGATTTCTGTAGCTAGGTACCCATCTCCTCTGTGGCTCAGGACCTGTTTCAGGGCTAGCTTTGTGGAGACTTTGAGATGTAGGCGATGGATTAGAGGTTGCTGAAATGCTGAGGGTTGAGACCATTAAGCATTTCATTGCTTCAGCCCGCTTGTCATTTTGAACCCATCATTAACATCCAATTGTTGCTAAGCCTTCTTTTCCTGCCCATATTTTCTTACTCTGTACTGTGATGCAAGGTGGTCGAGGAAGAGAAGGTGTTCTTTCCATTTGTCGATTCGCAGTCCAGCAGAATAGAAGGTGAGCTGGTACATCCCTTTTTCTTTCAATTGGTCTGTGTTTCTTATTCTTTTAGATTTGCCATGTGGTGTGTGGTGATGTGTTTGTGCCATCAGATTGCTTACAGTTGTTGGTCTTTACAGGTTTGAATCATCTCAACCCAAATGTTTTGTGGATGTGTTGCGCCCCAAGGCTTCCAGGATTGGTTAGTGACTTCATGTCTCCAGAAATATTTATTTTATTGCTAATGTTTGTGTCACTTTTAGCTTACTCTTAGATTAACTGTGCAGGAAAAAGCTGGAGTGGGATGGAGCATGGTGCCGCCAGATGGGATTAAAGGATGATAACTAGATGTTGATGTGGGAATTCGTTTATACCAATTTTATTTGCTCATTCAATCGAAAGATCTGGAAGTTGGAGCTTTTTTATTTGCTAATAAGGATTTGGCTATTTTCAAGTCTGATCACTTTTTTCTGAGCTTCTGTTGGAAAATTTGCAACTGAGTTTCTGCATGATGGCTTAAATGCAGACCACAAAAACTATATGGTCCTTTCACATTGTGCAAGCTAGGAAGACACCAGTACATAGATAGATATGGTAAATGGTCCTTTCTCGATTTATTGCAGTCCTTTGTTTTTTTACCTTCTGGGATAAGTAATTGGCAATTCAAAATATCCTAGCCCAGTTTAGAGTGTTATTCCATCAAGTGCATGTAGGAGTTTGCTTGTCTGATTAATCGGCATTTTCTTTTTTGTGTCCTATCCTATCTGTTCTTAAGTAAAATATGTGTCCTATGCAGCTGTGAGAATTTACCTGTAATTTAAATAGGAGTTACATGTTACATGATTGATTGGCTCTATGCGAGCGTTTTCATGCTATAACATGTACTTTTGACAAATATTGCTGTTGCATTGATCATGCTGCCATCTATTGACTTATCCCCTCTTTTACCATAGCAAAACAAGAGAACCAGAAAGCCTCAGATAGTGAAAAGCACATCACGTGGTCAGAACTTGGAGTCAGGCTGGAAGTTAGATTGAAGCTGGAAGCTTTATTAGCGGCCGCGGTGATTGGTAGAAGCTCAAGAACAGGCACCACCTGCCTTAGCAGATATACCTGATGCTGTGAACTCCTGAATGAGCTCCCTATGTATCTATATGTATAATACCCCGTCTTTTGTTGTCTCAGACTACTACTCAGCGTTCAAGGTCTATCTACTATGCTAGAACATGTACTGTTTCCGCACTTCATGGTCATGTAATGTGCAGTCTGAACACGTTCCTCGATTTGATGCTCTCTCTATTTTTGGTGATTTTGGGTTACCTGACTGTTCACTACGCGCGCATGGGCGCGCGCAAATCACTAGTATATATTACGACCACATGAATAGTCCACCGGACAACACTAAAAGAAGTTCCTTCTGCCTAAGAATAAGAATATTTGTCAGTGGCACGTGATGTAGGAAAGTGACCAGGGGAAAAAAGAAAAAGAAAAAGAAAAGGCTCCCCGACCAGGCAGAGCAATTCCTTCGTAAACCATACACTTGCCAAAAGGTATCCTTTAATTTTTGCAGCGGCACGCAGTCATGCAATGCACTGTGAGAGCTTTAGGCCCGGGGCGCAGCAGGCATCATCTGCTGCATGCGCTGCTGGCAATCCGGGGACCAAAAGGATGAAAGCGAAAGCACTGATTCGTGTGCGACTGTGCGAGCATGTGCTACTAGGGCACATTTGTGTGAACTATTCCAAGCAAAGAATAATACTGGCATGCAGTGCCACATACACGCTCACGCATGCCTACTATATATACACTATTGGAGGAGCTAACCATAGCCATTGCCATAGCCATACGTGCATGCACACCCCACATGCAATACAATGGCTGTTGTGCCCTTGGACATGGTTAGGGATAGCCTCCTAGATCTATGGAAACTCGACAAAGCCCAGTGCAGCCAAATGTTGAAGTCGTACAACGGCACGGCTGCGGTGGCGAGCGCGGAGCCAATGACGGCGAGGGTCTTGGCCCTCACGGTGATCCTCATGCTGCTCCTCACCTTCACCCTCCTCTGCTCGGGCATGGTTCGCCTGTTTGTTGGCCTTGGCAGGCAAACTCTCAATCTTGAACCCATGGTGCGCGTCTTGTTGCGCATCACCTTTGTCCTCTTCCTCCCCGTCCTCTCATCCGTCTTCTCGCTCACAAAGGCCCAGGGCGGGACGGGGTTCCTCCTCACACTGCTGTGGTTCCTGCTCGTCGAGCTCATCCGCATGAAGGTGCAGGTGATGGTGCTACCGACCGACGGCTCCTCCTTCTCGAGGAGCCTCGGGCGGTTCACGGTCATGGATAACGCCGACGAGGTCGGCCACATGGTGTGGACTGGTTACCTTGTCTTCTTTAACATGGGAGGTCACGCCCGTGATGAAGCGGACAAGAAGTGGGCGGAGGCCATGAGGGCCATGTTTGCCATCCTCTGGCTGCTCAGCTTTGTGAAACTGTTGCAGAGGATTGTCAACGCGTGGAGTGAGGGCCGGTCCTGGCACACCGGGAGGAACCCTCTCCTCATTGCGGCCTACATGCAGCATGTTAAAGAAAAGGAGGAGGAGGAGAAGAACAGCCATGTCGACTCCACTCCCCCTGCCCCTCCTGGTGATCCTGATGCCATTATGGAAATGTGTCCGTTCGTGGTGGAAAGGGAGCACAAACTTGTGTTCCGCAAGGAGAAGAATAAGAAGGCGCAACCCAACAAGGTAGTGACCACTATCGATTACGGCTATGGTGTCGGAGGGTGCCCAGCTGGCCAGAGTGGCCTAAAGCATGTCAGCGTCCACTTGGACCTGGCGGATGATGACCAAGCAAGTCAGGGGCAGACAAAGCCTGATAATTCCAGGTAGTTCAAGGCCTACCCTAGATTTTAGCCAAAATTATTATTACCAGTTAGATTCAAAAATCCAAGTTAAAAGTCTAACATTGTTATAAGTAGTTTAGTCCCCAGACATATCACCTCTTGGCTAGCCAATATTCGATTGTGCTTGGTATCCGCGCGCTAAGTTTATTATTACTGTATTAGATTATATCTTAGATTATACCACATATTGATTGCGATTTTTTTTGCTAGGTATACCCAAGATTCAAATCCTAGACCCACCACTGATACAGCTGCAAGCGATGGCTGCAAAATTGTCACCGTGGGTCAGGTATGGAAATGGCGGAAAGGAACTACAAGTGATGATGGCATTAGTCTTCTTTTGTCTGACGACAGTAGGGGGAGGGGCTCATACCTTCTGGACTTGTGCCTCTCCTTCTCGCTATTCAAGCTGCTACGGCGCCGGTTTGAGCAATACCCCATGGTGGAGGTGGGCTCGGACATGGCTCGTAGGGTGATGCTCAAGGGCCTCCTCAACCTCAAGCTCGTGGGCGTGGCGGCGACCAGGCATGAGGCGACAGAGCCCTTAGGGTGCTTCAGCTAGAGCTCGATTTCCTCCAACGCTATTACCGGTCGGCCCGGCCGTGTGTTGATGTCCAACTTGAAGCTTTTGATCCCCAACATCGTTTTATCCATGCTCTTTGTTCCCATATACCTCATAGCCATCTTAGCTATACTCGTCACCGCCAAAGACGCTGATTACTTCTATTGCATGGCTATGGTATCAGTATCATCTGGCCACGGCGGCCTCATTGGAAACTTCCCATTCCTTTGTTTCTCCATCACCTTAGCGCTTCTCGCTACCCTCATCTGCTTTGAAGCCCATGAGTTCTTCACCACCTACATCGACTTAAACTCCAACCTGGTCCGCCTGGTGTGCTACTATGGCACCCTACCCCAAGCTTCCTCCATGACACGAAAAAGCTTGTACTACATGTTTGTTATCAGGTACAACATATTTCATTTGACTAGATCACTTATATTCTGGCGCCGAGCTTACCAAGATATCAAGATCAACCAAGTATCCATTGTTGATGCCTATGGGCCGATTGACAGTCTATCCATATGCACAAAGAAACCAATCCGGTTGGCAACCAAAGCCAAGAAAGATATTATCCAGGTCTTGAGGCACATCGGAGTGGACAACCCCACCGTCAGCCTTCCTCAACAGCTGCTGGTGGGTATTGTTGGCAACCAAAGCCGACAGAGCTCTACTACTGAGATCATCCTGGCCAGCCACCTCGCCACAGAGCTCTTCAACATGGAGCACAAGAAGAAGCAGAAGAAGTGGCGGTGGCAAGCCGACGATGTTCCTATCGACGACAATGACCAAGCGAGGGTCGTGGCGATCACGCTATCCAGGTACTGCATGTACCTTGTGGCGCACATGCCGGAGGTGCTGCCTGACGATGAGGTCTGGGTGTCCGAGAGGTTCCAGGACATGAGGACCTGCCTGGCAACTGTGTTGCAGAATTGTTGCAGCTGCGGCTGGATGCTGTGCACGCCGTGCGGCTGCTGCGACGACACCATGCTACATTCCCTGAGGAGCAGGAGCAGGAGCAGGAGCAAGCGGTGTCGCCTAGACAAGACGACGCGGGATGCCGTGGAGCTGCTGGACAGAATCCACAAGATCGGCGAAGAGGCTCAAGCCTGGAATCAGCTGGCCGATTTCTGGGTACGGCTGGTCATCTACTTGGCCCCGTCCAACGACGTCCAAGGTCACGCCAAGTAAGGATGAAAACGGGCGGTGGCCACCTCCGGCGGCGACCTCATCTCCTGCCTCTGGGCCTTCTGCACGCACGCAGGCATTACCCGGCAGCCGCAGGAGCTGCACGGCCACGGCGTGTAGTAAGTACAGTACCCATATATCGGCGATCTTACTAATAAAATAAAGCTATATACTATATAGCTAGAGCCATGCAGTGCTGAACGGCAGGGATTTTTTTTTTTTTTTGAAGAGTGAATACATCATCGTGTCTACCTTGTTATTGGTTTGATTTTTCACATTATATATTTGGTTGCATTGCATGCTAGCTTGCGCCTCTCCCTCCAACGAAGGCCTTCATTAATGTATTGCAAATTAATTAATGCAGTGTGGACTTGATTGCCCAAATGTAAAATGTTTTTATGAGCACAGTTTGTATGATAGACTGAAAGACAACGTGTATATCCCTCCGTCTTTTTTAGCATATATATAATAGAACATCTATTGACTTATTTTTAGTATTTTTGTGATTTACCTACCTATTTTCGTTTCACCAACTTATTACCCAATGCAGAGCTACTCTTGTTTCCATAGGAACATCGCAACATGTATCCACTATCCAGAGTGTTGACGGCACAATGGCACGGCAGCATGGTAAGACACTACTACTACAGAACAGGGCTTTGGTCACTTGGCCAAAATGAACATTAGCTCCCGCAAACATTGCGCCCGGGACTAAAAACACCTTTAGCCCCGGTTAGGAACACCAACCGGGACTAAAAGTCCCCTGCCCAACGGCTACGTTGTCTGACATGCGCAGTGGGGACTTTTAGTCCCGGTTGGTAACACCAACCGGGACTAAAGGTCAATCTTTAGTCCCGGTTGGTGTCCCCAACCGGGACTAAAGGTATTGTCCCGGTGGGTGACTCCAGCCGGGACTAAAGATTGGCCTTTAGTCCCGGTTGGTGTTACCAACCGGGATTAAATCCTCCCCTCCATATTTGAATCCTTCTTCCTCCTCTGGCCGAGCCCGAGCTCACCTTGTTCTTTTGTTCTTCATGTGTTCTTGCTTGGTTCTTGCTCACATCTCCAGCCATTGATTCATTTCGTCACTTCTACGCCATCATTTTCTTGTTTAGAGGTTACTAACTTCATCTTCTCAACTTTTAGCAAAGCGGCGTATCTCATTTTGTGGTGTTATACATGTGGTTTTTTTTATTTTTTGATTTCTACATTATTTTAAACTCCAATCACTTCATCGTTTGTGGTATTATAATTAGCTTTTTAAAAAATAACATTCGATAATACTTTAGTTTATAATTTGTGATCTGGTTAATTAGTTAATTATAACTAAGTATAAATAATATATTTGAAGGATTATTTAATTATAACTAAGTATGAATATAAAATTTGTTTAAAAAAATAAGAATGGAGAATTTTAGGTTATGTGTTAGTTAGTTACTTAGAATACTTTATTTTGTAATTTGTGATCGGGTTTATTAGTTAATTTAAACTAGTATGCATGCCACATTTCATGATTAGTTAGAAAAATAAATAACTTTGGTGTTTTTTAGTTTTGCTTGTTTAGAAAAAATAGAAATAGAGAATTTTAGGTTATAATACTTTAATTTGCAATTTGTGACCGGGTTAATTAGTTAATTATAACTAGTATGCCTACCAAATTTCTTGATTATTTAGAGAAATAGAGAACTTTGGTGTTTTTTAATTTTGCTTGTTTAGAAAATAAAGAAATAGAGAATTTTAGGTTATTTATTACTTTCATTTTTTTATAAAAAATTAGAAACTTATCATACATTAATTTGCAATTTGTGACCGGGTTAATTAGTTAATTATAACTAGTATGCCTACCAAATTTCTTGATTATTTAGAGAAATAGAGAACTTTAGTGTTTTTTTAATTTTGCTTGTTGAGAAAAATTAGAAATAGAGAATTTTAGGTTATTTGTTACTTTTATTTCTGTAGTAAAAATTAGAAACTTATCATACTTTATGTTGCAATGCAGACAATGACAGGTGGTTGGATGTACAATGTCGATCGCCGCTCCAAAGAATTCATTGATGGTGTGCATTATTTCTTAAGAGTGGCCGAGGAAAACAAGCGGGATGGATTCATACGTTACCCATGTGCCTTGTGTCAGAATTTAAAGGAATATTCTAGCTCTAGAAATATTCACTCACATTTGTTGAAGTCGGGTTTCATGCCAAACTATATTTGTTGGACCAAGCATGGAGAAACCGGGATAATGATGGAAGAATGTGAAGAAGAACAACAACAACCGGAGCCCGACGACCTTATTGCTCAATTTGGTGGCTTCGATGATACAAAGAATGGGAGAAGCTAAAGAAGAGAGAGGTGCTCTTGGTGAAGGTGATGCTCTTGATGATGCCATTCGTGATGCAAGAAAGAATGCGAAAGTGAAAAAGAGAAGGCGAAGTTTGACCGCATGCTAGAAGATCACAAGAAATTACTATACCCATCCGCCCAAGATGGGCAAACAAAATTGGGTACAACACTTTGGAGTTGTTGAAATGGAAGGCCTGAGAATGGTGTATCCGATAAGGCATTTGGACGATTATCGAAGATCTAAAAAAAAGATGCTTCGAACCCTAATGAATTGCCCACCACTACGCACGAAGCAAAAACAGGTCGTCTGTCCCTTTGGGATTAGAAATCCGGAAGATACATGCATGTCCTAACGATCGCATCCTATACCGTGGCAAGGACTACGAGAATTTAGATGAATGCCCCGTATGTAAAGCATCACGGTATAAGATCAAAGCGAGATGACCGGGCGATGTTGAGGGGGGGAAGAACGTCCTAGAAAGAAAATCCCCGCAAAGGTTATGTGGTATGCTCCTATAATACCTCGTCTGCAAACGTCTTTTCGTAAAACAAGGACCATGCAAAGTTATTGCGGTGGCACAAAGAAGACCGTAAGGTAGACAACATGTTGAGACACCTGCCGATGGGTCTCAAAGTGGAGAGCAATAGATAGGAATTTCAGAGTTTGCAAAAGACGAAGAAACTTGAGGTTCGCTTTTAAGTACGGACGGCATGAATCCTTTTGGTGAGCAGAGCAAGTAGTCATAGCACTTGGCCTGTTACACTATGTATCTACAACCTTCCTCCATGGTTATGCATGAAGCGAAAGTTCATTATGATGCCGATGCTCATCCAAGGCCCGAAGCAACCGGGCAATGATATTGATGTCTATCTAAGGCCATTAATTGAAGAACTCCTACTTTTATGGAGCGAAACATGTGTTCGTATGTGTGATGAGTACAAACAGAAACACTTCGACCTGCGAGCACTGTTGTTTGTGACAATCAATGATTAGCCTGCTCTAAATAATCTTTCAGGGCAGTCAAACAAGGGATATAATGTATGCACACACTGTTTTGATGACCTTAATAGTATATATTTAAAAAATACGTAAAGGTCGTGTACCTTGGGTATCGTCGATTTCTTTCTATGAATCACCCAGTTAGAAAGAAAGGCAAGCATTTTAAAGGTAAGACAGACCACCGATGCAAGCCTCGCAACAGAACTAGAGAAGATGTATTTGAGATGGTTAAGGATGTAAAAGTAGTTTTTGGTAAGGGACAGGGCAGCCAACCAGTTCCAAAAGATGTAGCCGGTCATGCACCCATGTGGAAGAAAAAGTCAATATTTTGGGAGCTACCCTATTGGCAAGTTCTAGAGGTCCGGAATGCGATCGACGTCATGCACCTGATAAAGAATCTTTGTGTGAACCTTCTAGGATTCATGGGTGTGTATGGGAAGCCTAAGGATTCACTTGAAGCACGACAAGACTTGCAGCGCATGGAAGAGCGAGCCAACCTGCATCCAGAGAAGACAGATGATGGACGCCAATATTTAAGACCTGCTAGCTACACTCTTAGCAATGAAGAGAAAGAAATCATGTTTGAATGCTTAAGCAGCATCAAGGTCCCATCTGGATTCTCCTCTAATATAAAAGATATAATAAATGTGCTCGAGAAGAAATTTCTGAACTTAAAGTCGCATGACCGCCATGTGCTTTTTGACGCAATTGCTTCGGTTGCACTAAGAGGAATTCTACCTCCTCATGTACGCCCGGCCACCGTTAAGCTATGTGTATTCCTTAATGCAATTTCTCGAAGGCAATCAATCCACTTTGGAACTTGCCGCTCTAGAATGAATGATGTGGTTCAATGTCTTGTCAGCTTTGAGTTAGTGTTCCCTCCATCCTTCTTTGATATCATGACACACCTCCTAGTTCATCTGGTCAAGGAGATCAATATTCTTGGTCCTGTGTTCCTACATAATATGTTTCCCTTCGAGAGGTTTATGGGAGTCCTGAAGAAATATGTTCACTAGCGTTCTCGGCTAGAAGGAAGCATCGCAGAGGGCTATGGGACAGAGGAGGTCATTGAGTTCTGTGTTGAATTCATTCCTGAACTTGACCTAATTGGTGTTCCTGAATCACGACACGAGGAGAGACTGAGTAGAAAGGGAACAATAGGAAAGAAAACATACATTGGTACGGAGGACGATTATTTCAATAAAGCACACTACACAGTTCTTCAAAACTCATCCGTGGTGGAGCCGTATGTCAGGAAACACAAGGACTTTCTACGATCCCAGTTCCCAGAGAGGAATGGAGCTTGGCTTATGCGTCAGCATATGGACACTTTCAGTGATTGGTTATGAAAAGAATGTCAGGGTAATGACCAGAATGATGAGCAGCTGTATTTGTTGGCTAGGCAACCATCATGGCACATCCTCACGTACAAAGGGTACGAGATAAATGGAAATACATTTTACACCCTAGGCCAAGATAAAAAAAGCACGAACCAAAACAGTGGGGTTCGCGTAGACGCCATAGACCCGAATGGAAACAGACAAACATATTATGGCCGCATAGAGGAGATTTGGGAACTAGACTACGCACCTAATTTTAAAGTCCCTTTGTTTCGGTGCCAATGTGTCAAGAATACCGGAGGCGGGGTAACAGTTGACAAAGACTATGGAATGACAACGGTGGACCTCAACAATGTTGGTTACAAAGGTGAACCATTTATCCTTGCTGCTGATGTGAATCAGGTGTTCTATGTGAAAGACATGTCTACAAAACAAAAGAGAGGGAAAAATAACAACAAATCAACGAATGAACCAAAACGCCATATAGTTCTCTCAGGGAAAAGAAACATTGTGGGAATTGAGGACAAGTCAGATATTTCAGAAGATTATGAAAGAGATGACCGAATCACGCCTTTCAATGTGACCAAAGATCCGAGCATCATGATAAATGCTGAGGACACTCCATGGTTACGTCAAGATCATGACCAAGGAACATACGTCAAAAAAAAGATCACTACTGTGCCCGCCTAATAAATAGAGTGTATTAGAGTATGTGTATGTGACAATTGTAACATGAGATGTTTATATTAGTTGTTCTTATTTTATATCATTTCAAATATTGACATGACATGTGGGATGGAAAGATTTTATATTTAAGTTTGCTATTATAAGGGATGAAAAGATTTTATATTCCAAAATTTATTATGAAAGCAATTAGACAAAAAGAAATAAAACTATTATTTTTAACAAATTAATATCTATTCTTTTATTTACTATGCAATTAACAAAATTAATCTAATTATTATAAGTATAAATAAATAAGAAAAGAAAAAAATCTTTAAAAAATAATCCGATGTAATGGTGAATATCACGTATATCACGATTTTAGAGATAAATAATGAAAAATAAATAAAATTTACGTTTAAATAATGCACAAATAAATTTTCTTTCAAAAACACCTACTTTAAGATATTTAAATTAAGTAATACATTTTTGCATTAACAAAATACTAATTATTTTTTATATTTAAGTTTGCTATTATGAAGCATGGAAAGATTTTATGTTCCAAAATTTATTATAAAAGCAATTAGACAAAAAGAAATGGAACTGTTATTTTTTAACAAATTAATACCTAATATTTTATTTACTATGCAATTAACAAAATTAAACTAATTATTGTAAGCATAAATAAATAAAAAACTGTAATCTCTATTTGTTGGGAAAAAAAACACCTTTAGTACCGGGTCACACTACCAACCGGGACTAAAGGTGACCTTATAGTCCCGGTGCGAACCACCAAGGGACTAAAGGTTGGACTTTTAGTCCGGTTGGTGGTTGGCACCGGGACTAAAAAGTTGCCTAAGGTATATAAGCACATAGTCGTCTTCCTCCTCCGGACTCCACCCGGATCGAGGTTGCCCTAACACCGCCGCCCGCCCGCCGTCGTCTCGCCCCGTCCCCCGAGCGCCGCCGCCGGCCCCTCCCTTCTTCTCCGGCGCAGACGCGCGCGCGCCGTCGACCGGAGGAGCGCCGCCGCCGCATCCCCTCGTCCCCGAACCGAGGAGCACCGCCACCGCGCTCGTCCCCCGGAGCCGTCCTCGCGCCACCGTGCTCGCCCCGAGCCGTCCTCGCGCCGCCGCTGCGGCCATCTTCTCCGGCAGCCCGCGTCGTCGAAGGAGCGCCAGCGAAGAGCCATCACCTCCCTCATCCCGAGGGAGCGCCGCCACCCGGCTAGAAGCGCCGCCGGGGCGCCATCTTCCGGCGCCGCCTGCCAGCGCACCGCCTCGAGGAGGCGCCGCCGCCTTCTTCTCGGTCCCGAGCCGCGCCGCCGCCTCCATCTTCCCGGCCCGTCGGAGGGAGCGCCAGCAGAGAGCGAGAGCGCCGCCCGCCGCCTCCCAGCCAGAGAGCAAGCTCCTAGCCACCGCCTCCTCCTCGCCAGCACCGCCGGTTGAACACCGTCGAAGGGTGAGCGCCGCGCGAAGCGTGTATGTGTGTTGTGTGTTCCATGCATGTGTTGTGTGTTGCGTCTCTGTTCGATGGCCATCGAGCCGCGGAAGCGTGTATGTGTTGTGGTGGTCGGCCATCGAGCCGAGAGCATGTCCATGTAGGATTTGGCGAGAGAATGCAACCACGTGATGAACGATAAACGTGGACGACAACCTAGCGACGTTCTAATCAAAACTATTTGTTTTATTTGTAACCCTAACGACATTCTAATCAAAACTATTCATTTAATTTGAAACCCTAACGACGTTCTAATGACGACCTAGCGACGACCGGACGAACAAGACACGACGACTTAGCGATTTAACGACTTATCGACGACCTAGCGACGTCCGGACGAACAAGACACGATAACCTAGTGACGACTTAGCGACTTAGCGACATAGCGACGACCGGACGAACAAGACACGACGACCTAGCGACGACTTAGCGATTTAGCGACTTATCGACGACCTAGCGACGTCCGGACGAACAAGACACGATAACCTAGTGACGACTTAGCGACTTAGCGACTTAGTGACCTAGCGACGACCGGACGAACAAGACACGACGACCTAGCGACGACTTAGCGATTTAGCGACTTATCGACGACTTAGCGACGTCCGGACGAACAACACATGACGACTTAGCGAGTTAGCGAGTTAGCGACGACCGGACGAACAACACACGACGACTTAGCGACTTAGCGACGACCTAGCGATGACCGGACGAACCTTATATATATGATGTCAAGTAACTTATATATATGATGTCAAGTAACTTTATTATGTAACTTCATTATGTAATTTCATGTAAAGTGACTATGTCAAGTAACTTTATTAATGGTACGTTTAATTAACTTTATTAACTTCCTCACGTAATATCTAAGGTTTTGTAATGTTGTAATATTTTAATAGAATGGCAAGTAACTTCGTTAATAATAGTAATGTCATGTGACTTTATTATGTAACTTTATGTCAAGTAACTTTATTAATGGTACTTTTAATTAACTTTATTAACCTCCTCATGTATTTTTTTTTTCTTGTGGCGCTACATGACAAATTGAATTCTAATATCTTTCACATATATTTGCAGAAATGGCCGATCCGAATGATAACATGGATGAGGCAATGTTGGACCTAATCAACAGCGGCGGCAATCAAAATCCCCAAGTCCAAGATGATGACAATGAACAAGTAGATGATGGGAGTCAGTACTTTGCTGAATATGAAGAACTTGAGGGAGACAATCCTGATGAGGTCTATCTACAATCTAGTATATATGTATATACATGAAATTAAAAAGAATGGCTTTTGTATTAATATATTTATACTTATTTGTGTAGCCCTACGGTTCGGCGACGACTTCGGGAGTAGTAGAAAAGTGCGAGGCCCGAAGAAGCCGTTGGAGGGTCGGTACATTCTGTTGGAATTCGACGAGGGTACAGGCCAAGTACTTGGGGAACATTCAAAGAAATTTGTTGCGCACTGTGGATACCTAGTAAGGGACAGGCTCCCGATCAGTGCTCGAGAATGGAGGCAACAGAAAGATAACCCTACTATTAGTTATGTCTCGGATCGTGATAAGGAATTGCTATGGCTAGATATCCTTCAACATTTCACGCTCGATACACAGGATGAAGCTTTGAAGGAGAAGGTTCAAATCTGGGTTATGCAGAAGATGGCCAAACAATTTCAGGCTTGGAAGAAGAAACTTCACAAGACTTTTGTTGCACATAACCGGACTCCGGATTTCACCAACAAGGCCTACATCAAGTTGAGGCCTTTTTGGGATGAGTTCGCATAGTTTAAGAACTCGATGAGGGTCGTGCACGGATGATCCGTAATCAGGAAAAATGCTAGCCACAAGCAATACCACCATCACTTGGGTTCAGTGGCTACCGCGACCGCTATTCCTAAGTGGCGTAAAACTAGAACAGAGATTATTGACAAGGGGATGGAACCAGAATCACCTGACCGGCCCGAAAGCGCCAAGTATTGGTTCTTCGGTCATGGGGAACCCTAGACCTAGAGACCGGAAAGGTAGTGTACGGCGAGAAGCCTGCAGAGAGTGGGATGAGAATGGCCTATGCCCGAGGATTAGTTGAAAGTGGCTCCTGGCAGCCAAATAGAGAGAAGGATGAGCTGACATACGCCTTGGAGACTGCTGAACACGGTGGGCGAACAAGGGGCTATGGGGAGATATCGTGGGAGCATGGCTTCCCTAAAGATAGACCCACTTATAGAAGCCGCCAAAGAAAGAAGGAAGAGGAGGCAGAGCGATTGCATAGGTTGGAGGCAATGGTGATGGAGTCACGTGAAGCGGCTCGTGAAGCGATATAGCGAGAGAAAGCACTTGAAGAGAGAATGAACGAGGAAATCAAAAGGCAAGTGTAGGAAGCAGTAAGTTCTATGCAAAGGCAAACTGCATCGAGCCTGGAGTCAACATTAGCCCCCTCCGTCAAGAGAAAAGATTTGCGCTTCCACGGAGGTGCCAACTATTCAAGACGACGTGGGGCTGCGCTTTTCAGGGTGGATGACGCCACCGAAGCTAAGACAACATGTGAGCTGCATATTCCACAGGGGCTACCACGGTCATGGTTCTTTGCCGGTGTTGTAACTCCCTGTCGACCCTACGAAGACACCAAGAATCCATGGGGCGATAGTTCCAGCTAGATATACTAGTGTCTCGGTGGATAGAGTTGTCAAAGGCTTCGAAAATGTGCAGCTTGAGATAGAAGGAGGTGATGGAGAGAAGACTCTAAGACAAGCAGAGAAGGCTTTTATTTGTTGGCGCAAGCGCTACATCATTATTCCTGGGGCTTCACCTAGTAGTCTACCACCACCTCCTCGTCATGAACCTAACCCTAGGTGCGGATGAAACTTGACGATACATTTATTCACTAAATTTATTTTGCATTCCTTTAGTTAGCGGTTTATATTACTCATATACCTCTTTGGTTTCACAGGTGGTCACCAACATGTCATAGTGCTGCGGGTGATGACGAGGCAGTGCAAGACACGGCTGCATCGCCTCTAACACCGACACCTCGGGCTGCAACGCCGCCTCCTCGGGCTCCAACGCCACCACCTCGGGCTCCAACACCACCACCTCGGGCTCCAACCCCGCCACCTCGGCTCCAACACCGCCTCCTCGGGCTCAAACGCCACCTCCTCGGGCTCCAACACCGACACCGGCTGCCCCTTCGCCTCCACGTCGGGCTCCAACCCCCCCACCGGCCGCCCCATCGCCTCCACACGTGGCTCCAGCGCCAAAACCGGTGGACCCACCATTGAAGAAGAGGCCGGCCACACAATCAAAAGTGTCGGCCGCACCGCCAAAAAAGAAGAAAGCCTCCGAAAAAAAGAAACAACCTATCATTCCTAAGAAGCTGTCCTATGAGAAGACTGCTGCAGAAATTGAGGCTTCGGTAAAGTCAGATGTGGACAGTTTCTTCAAGAGACTTAAGGATGAAAGAGAATCCAAGCGAAACCCTGAGAAGCCCTACCTCTTACTACGGCTAGAAGATCTACGGCAAAGGGTTGAGGCTCAACAAAAAAAGAGGCGTCAAGCTCAGAAAGAATCATCTTTATCAGACTATGATCGCACTCTAACCAAATCCCTAGAAGAAGGGAATACGAAAGAGAAAAGAGCGCAAAGGTGTAGCACAGCTCGGAGAACAATCAAAGCAATCAGTGCCCCCGCTAGTCATTGGGAATGAATATGGTTCAAATATCGACGTGCTAGACCAGTAGATACCTCCAGATTTGAACTATGAGGATCTTGAAACCTTTTTTACGGAAACTGGTCTTAGCTTATCCCAAATGATAGCTAGGGCAGCAATTGAAAGTGCTCCTGAAATTGATCATTGGCAGAAGACATATGAATATGGTAAGAGTCTATTCAACCTTGTGGCCCTCAGCAAACTTGGCACGCAAATGTACTTGCTCAACTAGTGGTACCTAGCAGCGTGTGGCAGAAGAGCAGATGACTATATTTGTGTCCGAATTAGAAACCATCATTACTTCCGTGGTGATGATGTTATTTATGTTCAATTTAATGAGCTACACCAGCTATGCCACATGGACGCCGGACAAAGCTCTAATCACCGCTTCGTCTACGTAAGTGATACTTTCTTTTAATAATATCATCAGAACTTATTATGTATATGTATAACTAATTACGTAAAACCGGCTATACATATGCGTAAACATGATGAGGGACCTCCGAGCTAGAAATGATAAGGAGATTGGATTTGTAGATCCTTATGTTGTATTCAAAGACCCCAAGACTCCGTATGCCTTATGGAGAGTTCAAACGGAGAGAAATCTACGAAGGTACTTGATCAATCAAAAGGATAAAAGATATATACTCTTTCCCTATAACTTTAAGTAAGTATCGTTATCGTGTGTATATTCTATTAAACCAATTAATCGATCAAGTATGAAGATATATAATTATTTTGCCTACACACAAATGCAGCTATCATTGGATACTAATTGTGATTGATATCTGGCAATGTCATTTGCAAATCTATGACTTATTGAGAAAACCCTTTGGAAGATTACCAAGAAATGATAGATATTATCCAAGGGTAACTTCGATCTCTAAATATTAATTTTAGCTCTTTAACTCGGTAATAGATAATTAATAATGATCGTTTTATTGCTAGGGTTTGGGCTGGGTCCGTGCGTAAAAACACCGCCCAGATTTGAAAGCGCCACTTTCAAAGCCTATCCTACTTCGATTGGATTCTACGGTAGCCACCGGGCAAAAATTTGTGTGGCTACTATGTCCGCGAATTTCGACGGTCTATGAAAAAAGAACAAATCTTGAGCACGTAAAAGTATGTAACATGTATATATAATAAGTTCATTTTATTTATTTATTGCTATTTAATAAATCTTTTTCATACCTCTAACTTTTTTCTTTAATGTCTACTGAAGGAGACGTGGTTGAGGCAGAAGGTGTTGGATGAAGTCCGCCTAAAAGGAATTCAGGAGACAATCGCAGGGTTTCTTAACGACCAAGTCCTGAATCCCGCCGGTGAGTACTACTTCAACCCTGACGACCCAATGGAACCAAACCAAGATGATCATTTGTACGACGCTTGAGTGGCGGAGAACAATTAAGTTGTAAATACTTTATCCGTGATGGATATGTGTAAATATTATATTATGGACCTATAGACATGTATAATATATAAATAGTGTTATATAGTATATTTATATGTGATGCTTTAAATTATATAAATTATAGGTGCTTGGCGTCTACATAAACAAAAGCAAACAATACGCATTCGAAATTAATAATAATATAATTGTAAACCAGAAATGGAAAACCAAAAGAAAAAGAAAAGGAAAAAAAAACTCTTTTAGTCCCGGTTAGTAACACCAACCGACTAAAAGGGGCAGCCAGATGGCGCACCACGGCACACCCTTTAGTCCCGGTTGGTGTTACCAACCGACTAAAGGTGGACCTTTAGTCCCGGGCCGCGGAACCGGGACTAAAGGTGGGACATTTAGTCCCGAACCTTAGTCCCGGCTCCGCGGCCGGGACTAAAAGGCCGTTTAGGCCTGGGACCTGCAGCCCTGTTCTATAGTAGTGAGAGCCAGGCCCTTTCATGCATGGGGTCCGCCGACCTCGGCGAAATTCTATAATTTCTTAAGAAAAGCACTTGATCACTACCTTAACTCCATCGTTTTTGTGAAGCAAACCCTGACGCCACAGCTATAGCAAGCATGGATCTTTTAGCATCAGTATTTTGGTCCTTATGTGGTCCGATTAGTATGCTTGAAGAAATATGGATCTATAGTCTATGAAGTTAGGGATCTACATGGCATCGTTACACAAGTTTAGGTATTTCTTGTGGCTCGTCTAACAAGTTTGGGATCTAGATAGATATGCAATTTTAGATGTTTGGTGTCATCTTAATGGCACCATCGTGCAATGTTTAAGTATTGCATCCAATATGATAGATCCATGTCAGCGGTCCATGCTGTCAGCGGTCGGCATGCCACATCACCGTATATATATATATGGGGGGAGTCAAAACCCGTTTGGAATATAGTGCTGGTGCCCTTAACAAGTTTTGGGACTGAAAACTAAAACTAGAAGTTTGGGACTCAGATGGCACCACCTCCTAAATTTAAGTACAACCAATAATGTATCTTACTCTTTCCTTTTCCCCGTACCTTCCTTTTCTACGGAAATATTATTATTGAGAGCTGTGATGAGCCGTATTTTTCTTTCAGGCATGTGACATTAGTACGCATGATTGACCGCCTATATTCAGGGTCAGTCAGTCACTTTTGCTGCAACAGCCAACAACCATTCCATCCGTGAGCGTTGTTTCCATGATGAACAACAAAGCGGGGTGATACAACGGCGTTTGTTACGCGCAAGGTGTGATGTGCGCCTTGAGCGGTGACTTCATCAATCATCATCGTGATGAACCTGTAGAGCTCCGTCATGTCAGTGCCTTCCTCCCCGACTGCCGGCAGCGGCGCCTTCCACTCGAACTCGCACACCAACGCGGCGACGAAGCTAGGCTTTGATGAAGTGCACGGCCATTGCGGCGCCCGGGCACGCCCTCTGTCCCGCGGGCACCGCACCACGTCTTCACCTTCGCCGCCGGGAAGAAACCACACTCTGGCCGGAACTCGCCGGGATCCGTCCATAGCCTATTGTCCTTCCCGATGTCCCCCAGAATGAACTGCACCAGCATGCCGCCAGCTGGTACCGATGCCGTGCCAACCACCGCGCCCTCGGAACGGACCTCTCGCGCATGATCAGCGTGAACGGCGGGTGTAGCCGGAGGCCTTCGAGAACGACGGCGTGCAGGTAGGTAGGTACCTGAGCGGTCACGATGCCCTCCGATCCGCGACATTCAAGAACTCCACGACGAGGCTCACCTCACCATCTCGTCCTCTGTGATGAGTGCACGCTTGGTCCGAGGATCGTCTTCGTCGGGGATGCTACGGTTGTCGATGAGCGAGTCGATCGAGGTAAGGTTGTCATCGGACACACCGCGCCGCCACTGTCGCCGCCTGCGCCATGCCGACCAGTCCTTCGACGACGGCGCCTCGCCGAAGCGATGAGAGTGACGAACAGCGCCGCCTGCTAGTGCTGGCTGCGGAAGCCGACGAACCATCGCCACTTCCTCCAGTGCCACGCATATTCTCGCCATGGTCGACGAGCGCGAGAGAAGCGACCTTGGCTTCGGCGATGGTCGCAGTGAACTCCAGCATCACGCGTTCCATGGAACGCACGTGGCGCGTGTCGACGTCGTCGCCGAAGCACACCTAGGTAGAGTCTGTGATGGATGATACCACACATCGCCGGCGCCGCCGAGGCCGGCGACGAGGGCGTCCACGGCATCCTGCTGTATCTCGGAGCCAGGAGGCCTTGACGCCAGGGCTGGAGCATCGCGGCGTTGAGGCTGCACCCGAGCGCGCGCGCCAGTGGGGGCCGTAGGGCACCATGGTGAGCCCATGGCTCTGGCTGCGGCGGTGCCGGCCTGTGATCAGCGGCACGAAGAAGGGCGTGGCCGGGCGGTTCGGGAACGCGTCGGGCGTCTCGGCATGGTCAATGAGCGCCTGGCGAGCGACGGCGGCGTCGCGGATTTTATTAATGGTAGTTTGCCGGAGGGAGCGTGCGGTGCTCTGCCGACGCCGGTACTTAGCAAGGGAAACGATAATAATGGCTATCTAGGATGATGAAGGTAAGCAGCTGAGATCTGCTTCCATGGTTTCTAGAATAAAAGATTGATGTGAACTATGCAATGCAAGCACGGTGCCTTTTACATGGACATGGTCGTACGTACAAATCAAGTCCGGTTGCTCACAGTGGCACATCGGCATTGTTGCATGCATCTATTTATTTATCATATCACAGCTGTGGGCACATCGGCATTGTTGAGTGGCATAAGCAAGCACAGGTGCTTCTATGAGAAATAGAATGTGTATGTGAGGAGGGATAAGAAATAGAATGAAAACATACATAACTTGACTTATAGCTAATCACTTGGCTCTATTATTAACCTTGCTCCTCAAACGAGCACAGGTGCTTCTATGAGAAATTAATCAAAATATGGTAGTGAGAAAGAAAAAAAAAAAAAAAAAAAAAAAACGATGGCGTCCGCCAATGCTCCCATTGCAAGCATAGCTCATCAAGGTATGTTGCAGAGGCGCAAGGCATCCACAAGGGATTCAAGGTAGCATGCACCGCACTCCCTCTGGCACCCTTCGCCGCAGTACGCCTTGCCGAGGCCACAGAATCCGTCCTTGCTGCAGCAGTAGTTGTTGGTGCACTGGCGCCGCCGGCACCGGAGCCACAGAGCCTATCGGCGATGCAGGGCCCGCTCTGGCAGCGCACGCCGCAGAACTCGGAGCCCATGCCACAGTAGCCGTACTGGCTGCAGCACCAGTTGTTGGGGCACTCCCTGCCGCCGGCCAGGTGGCCGCACTTGATGTCGGCACGGCACGGCCCGCCCTGGCAGCCGGCGCCGCAGAACTCGCTGCCGAAGCCGCACCTCCCGTCGCCGCTGCAGCACAGGTTGCCGGGGCAGACCGCGCCGCCGGCCTGCGAGCCGCACCTCCGGTCGGCGTTGCAGGCGCCGCTCTGGCAGCCGTCGCCGCAGTAGACGGATCCTATGCCGCAGTACCCGTCCTTGCTGCAGCACTGGTTGTTCGGGCACTCCATGCCGTCGCCCTGCTCGCCGCAGCGGTTGGGGCACTTCGGCAGGAGCTGGGCGTGCGTGCCGCTGCCGCCGCCGGACATGGTGGCAAAGGCGAGCGCGAGCACACACGCTACTAGGTGGATCTGATGCTGCTGCTGCTTCGTCATGGCTACGTTCTGCCTAGCTAGGGTTTCAGCGGGCTGGCAACCCGTGGCACTGGCACGATCTTCTTCTTGTGTTTTGTGTTATGTACTGCTTCTGATGGAAATGCCCGCAGCAAGGCTCATCTATATATAGCTCTAGTATCTCTGGATACTGGGTAGCAAATCCTCGAGATGAGATTAACCAAGTCACAAAAGACACGTCTTGTGCTGTCAACCCTAAATATTGTCTACCACTAAAACACCGTCAGATCATGAAATATTAGCTCCAACGGCTGAGGCTATATTATTGTAACCACTAGACTTTATGCATGGGCTCTTTCGATATCGTGGAGCGGTGTTTCCAACCGTATGGAAATAAAAAACACGAGCTGCAATTCCGATCCGATTCGTTGATCTGGATCGATCGGATGCGTGCATGCATGTCAGAAAATCTACTTTTCTAGAAGATATATATATGATACGATCTCTCTGTCTCTTTGCGCTGATGAGAGCTGTGCCGCTATTTGCCGTACGTAATATTTTTTTTCTATGAATGTCAATGTGACATGCATGTGTGTGTGGAATAGTGCTCATAGAGACATGGGCATCGTGTTTGGTCAGCATCCGATCGATCCGCGCGCTGAAGTGGATCGGAAGCAAGAAGAAGATCAATTCCAGGGCGTGAAGTCTCTACGAGCATGTGTTCTTTTTTCTTTGAGAACGGATGTGTGAATATGTAAAAAATGATAAATACATCATTTGAAGCCATTCGTACATAGTGTGAATCCATGGTGCACATTCTTAACTGATGATCCGTTGCTGTTTTATATATAGTGTTAAATAAGGCTTTCCATTAATAGTGAATAGAAATTTGGTGGGAAACGATCTACATAAAACTGATGGTAAAAATGACAACTTCCAATATATATCTGGAAATTTTATAATTTCAAAATTGTTTCCAGAAGTGGTCAAGTTAAACAAGTTGTCTACAAATCAATTTCTAGGGATGATTAAAGCCTGCTCCTACACATGCTTTAGTTTTTTACAATCGATGAGGCAGAGGTGTGGTTTCGATATATAATCCATTTTTAACTAGCCGTAAAGATCTTTTGTGCAGGAGTTAGCAAATTCAACTCGAGTTTAAATACTCTTTTAATATTAAAATGAGATCAGCACCTAGTTGGACAAATGCGTTTATAACAATTATATCCAGCAGCGCACCTCGACAACCGATCGACAAAATGAGCTGGTGTGTGTGCAAACGATCATCACCGTATCTCCAAATCCAGGATACTCTTGACTTTCGGCCCATTTGTTACAGATGAGAGCTACGATCAATGTGGTTATTAATGCATCCATGTGATAGTATCCATTACTTATATTCTAGAAAAGATACATCATCGATAAGCTCCCTTCTTTAATTAGGCACCATCATGTATGCGTAATGCATGCACTAGTAAAGGGACGGTTACTGAGGTCGTACAATTTGATCTTTACTGGCGGTAGTTTCGTCCTCTCCAGTATAAAAAGCTAATAGAAATAGAGGATCTACATTAGCAACATTTCTAAAAACTGCCAGTCTGCCTGTACAAATTTATCTTTGCTCCTGTTAGGCTTATACAAAGCATCACTGTACTGGAAATCATTTTGTTCTGATGGCAGTAGTATGATGTCGGCGCTATTCAAAAGTATTTCACGCGGTGCTATTAAAATAAGAGTCTCTGTGTATATGTTTTCCCTGAGGCAGCTAAATAATATAACTGACTCAAACATATTTTTCGAAGCTCAGAACTTTCCCACCAAATATTTGAAGCATTATTTGTCCATGCATCCAATTTCATTTACGCCTAACAAGAAGTTAATATGAAAACAATAATACAGTATTTCAGGTATATTAACAAAGACCGGTATATATTTCATGTTTATCAATATTCATCAATCATATGTTACATCAAATGCTTCAAAACTCTAGCCCAATTGTGAAAATCTTTGTATTCATGTTTCGCTGTTGACATGTTTCATCAAAGTATTTGCCATTGTAATGAACAACATAGTCGCATATGATGAACTAGAACATATCAAAATGTAATTAGCTATAATGTCTCTACAATGAGTCCCGCATGCAAGTTTGCCAGTTTGCCGGTACAAATTTGATGAACTAGAATAGTGTTTTTTAACGGTGCGATGGGGAGGGTGGTTGGGCTACAGTGGCGACGGTGAGGAGGTGGTAGCGTGGGCAGCCTAGGGTGGTGGCGCCCTAGGGTTTGAGGAGCGGCGGCGTGGCATAGGCCGGCGATGGCAGTGGTGAAGGTATGACGGCAGCAGCGCATGTGCGGGGAAGGGACGACAACAACATCGGAGAGAGAGGACAGAGAGTTTTCTCCTGTTTATTGCTTGGTTGATTCAGTTACATACTCCTAGTATTTATAGTCCTGCTGGGACATAGCCTACAAGCCAGAAGGAGGAATCTTTATCAAACACAGATTCATATTTTCTCTCAACCAACTCTAAACACTACAAGAGATGAGGCCTTCTGTGACCATTATAAGCTTCCGTGACCACTGCAAATAGTCACAGAAGGCCGGTCATAAAAGACCTTCTGTGACCATTTTATCAGATTTTTGTGACTATTTTTGATCTTATGACCAATTTTGTGACAATTACTCTAGTCACAGATCAAAAATAGTCACAAAAATCTGATAAAATGGTCACGAAGGTCTTTTTATGATTAGCCTTCTCGTGACCACACGTAAGCTTGATAATGGTCACAGAAGGCCCTATCACTTGTAGTGAAATTCCATCTAATAAACTGATTATTCCTAAATTGATAAAATACTAAAAAAAAGTTCACTAAAATGTGGAAGGAAAGCAGTGGCGCCGGCGAGCAGCACAGATGGCGCCCAAGGGGGCGGCGGCTATTGAGCAGCCCCCTCCTAGGGTGCGATGCCCCCACCTCCGCCCTTAAGGCAGGCCATGGGTCCACCAGAAAGCAAGCGCACACCCCCCCCCGCCCCCTCATGGGCCCTTCTTGCCTCCTTGTCGGCAGCGGTGGTCACCGCTATGCGTCAAGCGCACGACAATTTTTTGTGAGTGAAAAATACTATTGAAATGACTGATAAGCTAAAGGGAATAGGCATTCCAACAATTTTTCTTTTATAAAAAATCTGTCGTTTTAGCTTATCGATCGACTTATAAATCACACCAAACCGCTTCGAAATATGATCATTGTATATGGTAATGTGTAGGCACCATTTATGTAATTATGAAATAAAAAAATGGTATGGATGCTACGTTCTCGAATTTGTATGAATTTTGTAACTTTAATCAGTATACACACGAAGTAGCAACTTGAGTAGACGGCGAGGGTAAACCATATAGCTTTAATCAATATGCTCACTACACAATTTATCTATACAATTTGTTGACACTACTATACATAAGTTGCTACACTCTTAATATAGGAGTAGATACAACCCATGCAATATAACATAAAAATTATTCTAAAATAGAGTTCAAAGCGGACACTACAAGAGAATAAATCAACTAGTACAAATTAAAAATAACGCCCACGTGAAAAGAAAAGCAATAGGCCATTCGGTTCAGCACGAGCCGGTCCCCATAGGTTGGTACTCTGGCCGCACTGGTCACCAAATAGAATTTTCATGACGAGAGACACGGTAATATTGGGCCTTAAAGCCTGTGGGCTGAGTTATATAATCTAAAAGTGTGTGGCCCATGGATTCAAGGAAACAGGACCAGTTTTATGATTGGGTCTTGCGAGAGTATAGACAACTTAGAAGACACGTGTTTTTTGAGCTTGCAATAGTCATGTTAGTCTCAGTGATGGTTTCATATATTGACATAGTATAATAAAGATAACAGAAAGATGATGAAAGTTTATTTAAATATAATTATCTATGTTTTATTATACTAACAAAAGTGCCCATACATTACAACGGGAAAAACTATTGAAAAAGCAAATACATGAGTAGTACATTTTTATTTATGTTTTGTTTTTTCTATAACATTTATTAAACTTGTCTCTGTATCTCTCTCTTTCTCTATGTTATCCTTTTAATCAGAATTTAGAGACCTTTTTTTTTCCTATTTTCTTGGCAATTCTTACAGCTGCTGCTATACATCTTGCTCCAACCCATGCGAAGTTTAGCCATGCTCCGCCAAGTCAAGATTAGAAGCACACAATACGGCTTAGGCTACGACAGCTGTACGTCGAGACTTAGGGTTTGGCGGCACGGTTCGCACCTCCGGCGCCGATGGCAACAACATCAATAGGCCGAGGAGTTCAGCGGAGCGTTGTGTTGAGGTGATTCTCTTTTACTTTTTTTATTTATGCCACTCGAAAAAATGCATCAATATGTTACTAGTTATATTTTTTTTTTCACAATAATAATATTTTATATTATTTATCTTATATTTTCTTTACAGTGAAAATAGAAAATGTGCATGTTAAGAAAAAAAAAAGAAAATGTAACGATAGAAAACCTAAATCGATGGTGCGTGAATATATTAGTGGAAGCTAGCCAAGAAACAAAAAAAATATTTAGGACTCTAGCCAATGAAAGCAGTCTAGACTGGTACGTTCATCTTAAAGTAAGGAAATCAAATTGCTTATTTAGTTAAAGTTGGATATGACACTGTGTTCAACGTGAAGAACTAATGCATGACTACTATGTAATTTGCGGATCTAATATATATCTTGTAATTAGATTTTATGTCTTGTTAGACGCGAACTATTCTAACTCGTACTTGTATATACACAGGTTTATATAAGTCTAATTATAGATGTAGACGAGCAAGACAACTTAGACTTTACACAGTTACACTAGTACAGAAAATATTTGTAGTGGCGGTTGGGCAGCCATTTCTACTGGCGTTTTTTTCAACCACTAATGGGAAAGGCCAGTGAAAATGGTCCATTTTCACTGGCGGTTGGTTGAAAACTGCAAGTAGAAATTGGTTTCTAGAAACCGCTTGTAGAAATGGTTGTCCAGAAAATGCGAAAAGAATAGCAAAATAATATTTTAGAAACATCAATATTTTTAAATAGCAAGTTGTTGACGGTCATTATTGCATAAAATTACCCGCCAACTAGCCTTGGAAAGGAGACAATTGAGAACACCAAAGTAGATATAGGGTTACACTAACCGAATTCCACGAGTTTTGGTGTTTCATTATTTCTGTAGGCGTAAACCGGAAAAGACGCAACCATAAGAGCTTATCGGAGTAAGGAAACGGAAAACGGACTTCACGGCAATACTGAGAAACATTCTAGAAGGAATGAGAAGGCACCACGCCCACCGGGTGGCGGGAGGAGGGCACCGCCAGACTGGCCGGTCAGGCTGCAGGACCGGCCCGGTGCTGGTCCCGGCTCCTCTCGGGGCCCGGTTCGCTCCACCGCCTTTGAAGATCAATCTCGGCCGTCCGTCAATGTCGGTTTGATCCGAAGGCTCACGATCATCGCCTGGGGCTATAAAAAGGAGAGGCACCCCCCTGAGAGAGGAGCCCAAAAAAAACCCTAATTCATTATTTGCTCTTTCAAGAGAGAGCAAGGGTTCCATCCTCAGAGAAGTAGATTAGAACTCCAACACTTCAAGTTCTAGTTAGGCATTAGCTAGCAAGGTTTCAGTAGAGTTGAGCTACACTCAGAATTTTAGAGTCGTCATCCAGGAGGCTGGTATAGCTTTGTATCCCTCTCATTTATGACTTTATTCTTAATTATTATGTTTCAGTTTATTAAGCTCCTAGTTTATTCTAATGTTTTGCTTGATATAGTATTGATTGATGATGAACTATTTCATATGATCGTAAAGCGCTTAGCTCATTACTCGAGTGGGTTAAGTGGTAGAAATTATGTAAGCATGGTGCTTAGATATGCTCTACCTACGAATACACCTTGTAGGCCGGGTTTGGTTGTAGATCGCGGGTGTGACATTCCTGTTGAGTCCTTTGTATTCCATCCCTCGTTTATAAGACTAGCAGAACGTAATTGCGAAGGAGGAGAGTGTTTTATTCACAAACCTCCCTAGTAATGTTCCTTGTGAGTACTTTAGAGTCATCAATACTATAGATGAGAGTAACATGCTAGAGTAGATGCAAAGACTTAGTAATTCGACAATACATAGGAATTCAATCTCTTAACTAATCTCCTGTTTCTGCCTTGCTACATTAGAGAGTTTCTACTTCTATCTCGAGTGATTTATCATTGCCCTACACTTATCATATATATATTTATGTGGCTTACCCCTGTATAAGTATGTCCTTGTCATGTAGATTCTATCTAAGTATGTATACACATCAATATTCTCCAGCTGTCCTTTCCCATGGGATTAAATAAACTCGACAATTGGGTTCACTCCCAATAAAATGCTACAATGATATTTTATCTGTGCGCTTGCGGATACTTATTTATATTAAAATAGTTGCATGATTTAATACCACACCTTTTATGTCGCTGCTGGGGATGACAACCCGGTGTAAGGTATGGTGACTTAAGAGGTGTCAACAAGCATTTTTGGCACCGTTGCCGGGGAAAGGCTAAGCTATAAAGAGATATTGATCAAATGCATACTTATAGATGGAACCATGACTAGGTACCTCTACTTAAGCAGGCTTACCCTTGTTTGTCTTTGTCTATATCATACACAGGGTATTGCAAGATTGGTCTTGATTCATCATCATCTTCCATCAATTTCAATCAAACCAATCAAGAGTTCGTTTCACACCAGTTTCTGAGCCATGGCTGACAAGACTCTGCGAGAGTTCTCTGCTCCAAGCACGAAGGACATTCGCACTGGACCAACACTTCCAATCAACAATCTTGAGTTTGAGCTCAGGCCAAATCTCATTAACATGGTGTAAGCAACTCCATTCAGTGGAAAGATCAGTGAAGATGCTAGTGCTCATCTTCAGATTTTTCTGGAGATTGGTAGCACACTTATCATCAAGAACATCACTCAAGACATCGTACTTTTTTGTTTGTTCCCGTTCTCATTAACTGGGAAAGCGAAGCAGTGGTTCTATGCAAATCAAGAAAACATCAAGATATGGGCAGATTGTTCGAAGGTCTTTCTGGAGAGATTCTTCTCTTCAGGTAAGACCAGTGCCTTAAGAGAGAAGATTACTGGCTTCCAACAGCAGAAAGATGAACCAATTCCAGAGGCATGGGAACGCTTTTAAGACTATATATCAGATTGTCCCCATCATGAAATAGAGGATTGGTTGCTCATGCAAGGATTTTATCATGGATTATCCAAAGGAGCACAAGGGCAACTAGATGCTACTACTGGAGGAACATTCTTGTCACTCACTATCAATAAAGCCAAGTCACTCATGGAGACGATAGCCTCTAATCAGGGCTGGTCGTTGGACGATGCTCCGCACTGCAAGATGAGTGAAGAAGCTGACATTGAAGAGTTAAGTGCAGTTTCAGCCAAGATGAATGTGTTATTAGACTGGCTCGAACAGCGAGACAACTACAAGAAGGATCGTCAGGCTATTCAGGATGTTATGGATTCTCAAGTAAGGACTGAAAGATATTTAGGAATCACATATTCCCCTGATCTACCGGAAGATCTGAGCATTATTGGCAACACCCAAGGAGTGGATCAAGTCAAACAACCATCCTTGTGGAATATGATCGACAGCAGCCAAAGATCAATGAAGAATTATCACAAAGGCTCGCTTCTAATGAAAAGATCATAGAGAGTATGAATCGTAAGAAATCATATTTTTACTAGCGGTTTCTTAAAAAATCCGCCACTAGAAATAGGGCTGATTTCTACTAGTTGTTCTCAAGAGAAACCGATAGTAGAAATAAAACGCTAGTGTCAAGAGAAATTATTTGTGTACTAATGCTAGTTGGAGGGGGGGCGAACTAAAAAATGGGTGAAGAGAAATTTGCCTCTTTATTATTAAGTTAGATAAGAGTTTTGAAAATTAGGACATAAAACCTTCGCTAAAACTAGCCTTACAGATTACGATTATGTGGGAACAACAAAGAAGGCTGTGCTACTGGTCTACTGCTAAAGTTTGGAGTCAATTTCATTCAAACAGGGCATATTTCTTACAATATTACCCCTAAATTCTTATAACTGCAACCGTTTTTTAAGGTGGCTGGTTCCGTTATTCGTTTCCTGGTCGTGGAACTTAAGTCCTTGTGTAGTCTCTCTTTTATTGAGTTTTCCTGTAACTCCTTGGGTAGAGCTGCAAATAGGGCAGCTCACGATGAGTTTAGGTTACTAGGACATCAGGCGCCCTTCGGGCGCCCTACCATGACTTATCTTTTACAGCCATAAATCCGAGCAAGTTAATTGTGTGTAAGAGATTAATTTCTGATGAACACTATTGTAATGCCTGCTTTGCAAAATGGTGCTTCATGTTCATTGTCTCAAATGACAAATCCGATGTCAAGACAATAATTGTGTGCTAGGAATGATTCATTTCACTTTAAAAAAAAATCCTGACACACTGCTTGCCCCTAGCGAACATAAAAAGCTAATCTACACAGTTAGCCACTTATCCAAAAAAGGATCCAGAAAGATTTGTACGTGGAACACCCCTGCTAAATTTGGTTCCTCATAATTTAGTGCATCAAAAAATGATAGAACACTGCATCAAACCAGAGTTCTCCAATTCCAACATGGGATATTCAAACCTAGCTGGTTAGCTCAAAAACTAATAAATGCATTTTACAAAGCACAATCATCTTAGTAATACATTAGCAGTCCAAATACTCCACTTTTGTGGTTGGCTTCGATGGAGCACCACGGAGCAGTGCCGCAGTTCCGCTCTGCCCTTGGCCCTTAGCGATGCACTTGTCGTTGTGTAGTGAGGATGTGTGCCCCTGTCATGATTGGACAACATTTAGCACGCATCATATCTTCTACAGTTATGCTTAGAAACGTGTAGTAACAATTTAATCACCCCAAACATCTACTTTGGACTTCAGAAAAACAAATGTGGCACATAGTAGGCTTCAGTTCCAACCCCAAATTATTATGGCGGCCTCAAGGACCATATGAGAACATATAGTGAAAACTACATCATTTGACAAGAACTCTCAAGAATTCTAATTGTATATCACTTGTTTGTTCAAAGTATAGAGCTTCACAAAATCATTATTTAGTGAACATGGCAATACGTTTATCAGGTTATTACCACTCTTATCAAGAAGGAGCAGCATCCAATCAACATACAACAGGAGAACATGACATCATTTATATGTGACAATTAGTTTCCAAGCTGGTAGATCGAGCATCTAAAGTGATAGCAACAGAGAGAAAAAAAATACCTCTGGCTCCTTGTCCTCAATTTCATCCAAGTATTCTGCCTATGATCATCAGCACCCTACATTAAGCACCTATGTGAAAAAAGAGGACCATCAAGGTTTTATTCAGCATATTACACAGAAATAATTGTCAAAATAGATAGATTATATTCAGTCAACCAATCTAAGATATAATAGCTTGAATACACAAAGAACGGTCTACTCCAATCGCAAAACAATTTACCCAACAATGGAGAGATAAGCATTAATAGAGTTCAGAGCATCCTGTGCACTACTATTTAAATGGCTTGCTAGTACATCCTACCCGTAGTACATAGCAACTAAATTAACAGCTAACTGAACTGAACTAATTACAGTGGGTACATGAGCCAGCTCTGAGTTTTTTTCTGCATACATAGAAAGGTGTGACAGCTGATTAGAAAGGCAAATTATTTCTCGTTCCCTATTCTGTCCAGTTAAACCATTTTGTTGTCCAATGAATTTGTGTGTGTGTGGCGTTTGGGGGGGGGAGTGGGGGGATGGGTACAAACAACATATTTGTGAACAAACACTGCACCTGTTATTCACTTATTCTAGTCTTGATGTTGTGCGGCATGACACACCTATCATGTGTTGGAACTCAACCCTCTCACCTCGCATGATTGCATCACATTAATCCTCTTTTGCACGAGAACACGAACATCATGTAAACCAGACACATGCATTTGTTGCTGTCTGTTAGAGCTTACCATCTTTACTCCAAATTTCCAATCATCCAATAAATAATGGCAATGGCAATACAGTTCAGTGAGTGTGCTTAACTCACATGGCACATCGCCCATGAGCGTCCAGCTGCCCGCCCTCGCCATCCTTGTACACCACAGCATGCTCCCAGTCGTCATACCTATCCATCAACCCTCCTTGAGACAAAAAAGAAAACACCATTCTTCTTCAGTTTCCATTCTCCCTGTGGCTTATACATGCAAGCGTCGTCCATCTATGTGAGTATATGATCGATCTCATGCAGCATAGCAGCAAGCTTACCGATTGGGCAGCAGCAGAACATCAGGGTAATAGCGTCCCGTCCATGCTCACC
This sequence comes from Chrysopogon serrulatus, assembly GCA_015844335.1. Classification (NCBI taxonomy): domain Eukaryota; kingdom Viridiplantae; phylum Streptophyta; class Magnoliopsida; order Poales; family Poaceae; genus Chrysopogon; species Chrysopogon serrulatus. Next base: position 184,161 of record JADLZL010005202.1, read on the forward strand.
TTCATATCTACGACAAGCCACCAGATGAAACTACCAATAAGGGATCGCAGGGAACAGAGGTGACAAAGGCAAATGGATGGCGCGAGAGAGGAAGAGACCAGATCTTTTCACCGCCACTGTACCACCAATATCCGATTGGATCCTCTTGTACCTCAAGATCTGGGGAAGATCCTCACCCATGGCTGCAGAGAAGACCTAGGATGGGGAGGGGCTGCTGCTCTCCTTCACGGATCGAGGGTCCATGGCTGCAGAGAAGAAGGCCTAGGATGGGGTGGGGATGCCCTCTCCTTCACGGATCGATGGGAGGGACGGGACCCAGGGCCGCTTGGCAACTCCATCCCACAGATCCATAGGAGGCTGGTCCTCCCTGGGCTGCCATCGTGCTTGTGGTTGCTGGCGGCGGCGCGACGCCCGGCAACCGAGAGAAGACAGGAAGGAGGGGAAGGGGAATGACGAATGAGTGGGGAGGCTGTGCTCGGGTCGACGGGGGTCCAGCGGGGGGTTTATGCAAAAAGAGCCGATTCTCGATTTTTCTCTTCTTCGTGTGAGAATAAATTTGCAGTAAGGACTTATATAAAAAAGTATAGACGTGGGTACTATTTATGGACGATGAAAAGGACGGCGGGTTATTTTCTTTAAGGATGAAGGGTTTATTTGCAAAACGGACAAAGATACGTGTCACCATGCGGAGAGGCCACCAATGCTCCGAATTCTCTCGTGCGACCAAACTCAAGTGGGTTTAAATCAACCCTAATGAGTGCATTCAAGGGGAGGCAGTGATCTCGAGTGCCGTCCCGGACGATGTATTTGTAATTGTGTCTAATGACTTGTCAGATGAGTAATGAATTAGCCAATGTTCAAAAAAAAGTTACTCCCTCCGTTCTTTTCTGCATGTCGCATTAGCTTTGCCGCAAGTCAAATAATATTATCTTTGGCTAACTGTTTTCAAAGGTTCTTATATTTATTATCAAAGTATTTCTCACGGTGAATCTAAAAACTTGAATGTTGTGACAAGAGCCTATATAAACTTTTTGAAATTAATGGTGAAATATACAACTATTTGACTTACAACAAAGCTGATAGGACACCTAACAAAATAGAGGGAGCAATAGATGAATGAGTTAATTAAATACATAAAGTTCCTAAACTTATTTGAGGGGGGGGGGGGGCGTTTAGGTCTAAAAACTTTAAAAACATATTTCTAGATCACAAAGTTTATTAAATGGTGCACCGTACATCCCTAAACTGGTTAAATTACGAGAAATATGTTTTCAAGATTTGTGAAACGTAGGTGACACAAATTTAGAAGATTTTTTGCTTTTGCATTTAACTTTTAGCTTTGGATGAAAAACACGCCCGTACTAGTAGTACTTTTGAAGGACCTGGTCCAAAGAAGACATCACACAACGGTTTTGACCAAACGAAGCACTCCACGACGCGCAGACCTGACTCCTGAGATCAGATCAAAATCCGGCTGGGGCGCCAAGAAACGCAGACATGGCTCGCTGGAGCTCTGAATCTCTGAGCAAGATGTGCACTGCAGATTGCAGAGCAGTGCAGGTTCAGGTGCGGCACAACAATGTCGGAGGACGAAGCTACTGGACTGGACTAGACTACGGTGTCCCGTCCCTGTCTCTAATCTTGGACGGTTGGACCACCCCCCCGCCACCTAACGACGAAAGCTTTTTGCTTTTTTTCCCTGTCTCGGATCCTTGCCGAGATCTGGCCACCCATCTATCCCCAACCTCTTCTCTTCCCCAGGAGCAGGATCTGAGGCTAGCTGCCGGCGTACATTGCCTCTGATCCACCGACCCCGCTTGGTCCGGCATTGCCGTTCCCCATCCGGCGACCCGAGGCCAGCTCGCCGGCGCCGAGAGCCGAGACCAAATGGGGTCGTTCAACGGCCACGTGCTGCCGGGGACGCTGTTCCTGGCGGTGGGCCTGTGGCGGGTGTGGTCCGCCGTGGCGCGCTTCGCCGCCGACCCTTCGTCCTTCCGCGTCCGCGCGTGGTGCCCGCTCGAGCTCCCCGGCAGGATGCCCCGCCTCCTGGAGCTCTACGTGGTGGCCGGCGGCGCGTTCGTCGACATGTGCCTGGAGCTCGGCGGCGGCGCGCTCGCCGGCCGCGTCGGGGAGTCCAGCCTCATCTACCTCGAGCACGCCGGCATGCTCCTCATGTTCTTCCTCTTCGGCGCGCTCGCACTCCTCTCCCAGAAGTGCACCAGGTGTGTTTGTGTTGCCCGTCGGTCTCCGTACTCCATGGATCTGTCCACTCTGCTGTTCTTGACTTGGTGTAACTAAATTGTAATGCCATTCTTTAGATAGCTCGAAATTGGTAGAATTTATGCGAAATTCGTAGCACTGAAAGTCCAACTGAGACAAAAAATTTGGTAAATGATGGTTGTCGTTGCAAATCTTGTGTTAAAGGTCACATTTTGCCTTCAGTTACCAACTGAGACAAAAAATTTAGTAATAATGCAGTTGATGATCATCTCACATACTAGATTAGACTGTACTCAATGTTATGAGCTCACTGCAACGGTGATCACCGCAGGTACATGCCCCTAACCGACGGCGAGCTCTGCCTCGTCGCGGCGGCGGCGTTCACGTCGGAGTTCTTGCTCTTCTCCTACCACTCCGCGGCCCACACAGGCCTTGAGGGCTACTACCACCACCTCCTCGTCATCCTCATCGGCCTCTGCATCCTCGCCACCATCCTCGGCGCGCTCTTGCCTCAGAGCTTCCCCGTCGACGTCGCCGCCGGCACGCTCGTCGCTCTGCAGGGGCTGTGGTTCTACCAGACGGCGCTCACGCTGTACGGTCCCATGCTCCCGGACGGGTGCGACCGCAACGCCAAAGGCGACCAGGTGGACTGCAGCAGCCGTGCCGCGGAGGAGCGCGCCGAGCAGCTGGCCAACTTCCAGCTGTTCGGGGCCGTGTTCCTCGCCTTCGTCTATGTGCTTGGGTGCTACGCCGTCGCTGCGGCGAGGTACGGGCACCCGGACCTCGCGGCGGTGCATGAGGAGCACGTCGCCGCCCTGGAATGCCGCGGCGGCGGTGGCACCGGCTGCGCTGAGGAGTGCGTGGTATAGTGGCGTCTGATGATGAGTATATATCTGCAGCTCTGTTCTTGCGTCAGAATACTATGTAGCAAGTCCAAAACATGGTGTAATATGTTGTTCTTAGTGCTGTGTCAATTGTGAGCGACGTTTGAAATGAAACTTTGCAAATAGAGAGAAGTTTCAAATGGAAAATACTAGCTGGATCAAAAGTTTTGCTGCCTTTGCTGATGCTTAATGATCACATCCTATTACAAGTCAGTCAGTGCCTCACTCCCTTCTGAAGGGTGAAGCGAAGTAGGAAACATACATAAAACGGCTAAAATATCAGAAATTGTTTTGGCTAAAATACCAAGAAGGTCTGAAACACACAACTGAGTGGCAAACTGAAAACAAAACTAAAGATTACGGTGCCTTCCTTGACAACTGAAAATGACATGTCTTCCTTGGCAACCCCTTGCGAGCAATTTGTGTGCCATCATTTCCCCATTCCACGTTGTTGACCTGAACCTTATGAACAATAGCCTAACGAGTTACCAAATTTCATCTCTTTAAGTTCTGAACATTTGAATGCAACGCCGTTGACAGTTAGCTGCTTGATGATCATGTCTACCTGCCACTGCTAAAATCCTCTGCACCATGTCGCTTGGCTGCTTCATTCCTGATACCAAAATTTAAAACAAATTAACGATTGACAGTCATGCAGAGCATTATTAATGCCATGCAAATTATTTCTTCTCAATAAGATACAAATTAGTGAATGCCTACAGGCTTTTTATGGAACTAATTTGCAATATTTCTTATGCCAACGTTTTTTTTATTAATTTATGTAATCTGTATGGTCATTTTGCCTTTCCAGTTCTCCTAAAAACAAAGCAAGAACAGAGTTTTCCATACGGAAGATGAGATTAGTACTTTTTGAATACTCAACCTATATTAAACTTAGCATAGTTTAGTGGAGTAGCAATTGGAGAACTACATTTCCTTGGCCAAACCACAAAATAAACATGAACATCACTATTGACAAGATATACAGGTACAATAATTAAGGTAGGATTCCTTTACAAATTGCAAGTGTTACCTGAGCAATGCAAGATTGAGCTATTTGCTGGGTCAGGGTTGTTGGTTCTGTCCACGGGTGAGCATTTTACTTCCTGCTGCTTGGCAATCAACACTACAGTAGCTTGAAATGCTGTGTCTGATCTAGTACATCAGACTTCTAATTCTGAGAAGTAAAGAAGGTGAAAGAAAATGTCAGAAGAAAGGGTAAAGCAGAGAAGCAAGAACAGCTAGAGAAGAAACAGGAGGCATTTACGTCATAGGAAAGGGGAAAAGGAGAACAGGTGCGCCTTCATCTTCTTCAGTCCATGATTCATCACTCCTCTCGAAATCTGCGAATCTGAGAAGAAACAAAGGATATTTAGGCTTGAAGAAAGGGGAAAAGGAGATAAGGGAGAAGTTATAAGCAAAGCATAAGCCTCTTCTAAATCAGAAGTTGTTTACCTTGAAGCTGGGATGATTGGGATGGACTTCAATTGCGTGCCTCACCGCAGCATTTGCTTCCTCCACCCCTCCTGCTTGCGGTCGCCTCCAGGTAGGAACGTAATATTGACATCCTGCAGCGACGGCAGGTTAATCCACCTTTTGTTGTAGCAGCACCTCAATTGCCTACCACCAAGACTTGGTACGAAGGACTTTTTTTTTTCCTTCCTGTAATCTTGTCCAAATATCTTGTGAATGCAATCAGGCCTATAATACAAACTATGGACTTCAATGGCGTGCAGAGAACAACTGGAGAAAACAGGAGACTGAGAACCAAAGAGAGGGGAAGAAAAGGCCACAGGAAAGGGGAAAACCAGAGTAGCAAAAACAAATGGAGATGACACAAGGAAGAAATTATTTAGCTCAGAAGAACGGAAAAAAAAAGAGAGAACTGGCACACCTTCATCATCATATATATGTCCATGGTTATAGTTTCCGGAATCTGAGAAGAACAGCAGACATTTAAGGTTAGAAAAAAGGGGGTCAACGGATATAATAAGCGAGTAAGGAAGAAGCAAACAAGCAGCACCTACATTCTGGTCACGAGAAGTGAATAGTGGGATGATTGGGATGGCCTTCGAACTATTTCCGCTGCAGATGAGTTTCCGACATTATCCTGTATAGCAACAAAGTTTTCTTCATTTGACAAGGAACAGATAAGATCGAGCACCACATTATGTCGCGAATCTGTATAGGACAGACATTTACTTTGGGGATAAACTGAACAGCCAACTGAAATATATTTTCCTTTTTTTAAAGATGCAGATACAAGGACAGCTTCAATAAATACCAGAATCATCGATGCTCAAATAACTTGAACACAGGGTATTTTTACAAGATAAAATGGTGACCAAGTGGTCATCACACTAATGAAATCATGTACTACACATACACACTACAGCCGGCTCACAGCTCATCATTACAAAGCGCTAATCCATCTCAAATGTTAGCTACTCTCACGAGCACTTGAAAGTAACTTCAATTTTAGAGCTAGGCAGGCGTTGTTGGCTATAAAAATGCATCGCATGTATCAAACAACCAAAAGAATTACACGTACACATCAAACATTCCACTACGGGCACTAGGAGAGGAACCAGAATAAAAAAAAAAGAGTAAAATGCATGGTTAGTCCTATAACTTGTAAGGCATGATCGATTTGGTCCATCAGTGCGAAAAGTGCATTTTTTTGGTCCAAAACTTTGATTTGTGCTACACAAATAGGCCACATCACGTTTTGTCTTGAATCCCGCCGACGTGAAACGCCACCGTGGCAGCCACGCTAGCTAGCGGCAGCGCTGCGTGCGGTGCACGTGAGGTCCCTGTGGCGCGGTACAATTTGCGAAGAGCCCCCCAAATGATCTCCCCCCTTCATTCCCCGGTCCCTCGCGTCCTCCCTCTCTCTCTCTCTCGTTCTCACGTTCTCGAACGGCGGCGGCGGCGGCGTGGGCATTCTCGGCTCGTCGGCGATGGAGTGACTCAAGGGCCCGTCTTTGGAGTAGGGCGGCGAGGAGGGACGCGCTGGTGGGCAGCGGGCGAACCCCCGGCGATGGTGGCGACCTTGCGGCCGCTGAGTCGGCCGCCGCCTCGCTATGGTGAGTGAGCTAAAACATGGTACCCTTCTTGGATTAGGAATTAGGATGGTAGGTAATTAGTTGACCGGAAGTGCTTGTAGCTTAATCGGATTTTTATCGTGGTTAGTGTTTAGTGGTGCTTTGTTAGGGTTTGGATGTAGGGTTTGGTTAGGGTTAGATAATACTCTATCTGTTTGATTGTTATGGTAGTCATGTTGCTTTGTGGCGGGGCATGCAGGGAATGATGATGAAGAGTTCACAGTTGAGGTACATCATGGTGGGTTTTTTGTTGGTCAAGGTTTGGACAGAGCTTATTTAGATGGCAAGGTGCGCCATTTTGACCAATGTGGAGGTGGATACTTGGTCCCTTGATTCAATACATGACTTCTTTGTGGAAATTTGCATTACCCTAAGAATGGACTCTGAAGGTGTATTGGTTATTACCGGGCAAGGATCTTTCAAATGGGCTTAGGATTGTTAGTTCGGACAATGATATCATTGTAATGCAGTCCGGGTTCACAAGGTGAAGAACTTTGTACTATATATGGATCATGAAGACAATGCGTTTACGGGCTTAATTGGGAGGACATTGTTGCTAATCCATTGGCATCCTTGCCAAAGGTATTTAGCCCTCACAAAGTGCAGAATGTAGGAAAGATGGAAGATGAGAAGCTACCGGACTTTTACTGGTGATTTAAAGAGAGCTCATGAAGAGGAGGATCCATATGTTGGTGATGAGGACGGTGCGAGATGAAGATGACCCCGACTTTGTTGATTCGGACTATGAGGTAGATCTTTGAGGATGATGATCCGTTTTGTCGACAATGTTGATGAGGGAGTCATAGAGGATCTTTGTGGGTACAAGCAACTTGTTCAGAAACGAGAAGAAGAAGGTTGACAGTACATGGATGGGGATGCAGATGCTTCAACCGATGAAGGAGAGGAGCTGAAATTACGAGTCGGTCGATGCGAAGGTGAAGTTAGGATAAAGTTTCAGTCCTTGAGGGGAATCGACCTTAGCAATCCAAGATTCAAGGTGGGCATGTTATTTGACTCTGTGGTGGATGTGAAGAGGGCTATAACCTGAGTACAAGTGTGAGAGAGAGGGTTGACATCAAGTACATTAGGAATTCACGGACAAGATTTCATCTTTGTGTGTGACAAGGACTGCACATGGGAGCTGTATGCTTCGAGTTGATGCTAGGTCTCTGGAATGACCATCAAGAGATACTTGTGGTTCCCATAATTGCCAAAGGAAGTGGGTTGTGCAGAGGTGTACTTCTAGGTGGTTAGCAGAGAAATACCTAGAGTCATTCAGAGCAGATCAAAAGATGTCTTTAGCCAACTTCAGTAGGATAGTTCAGAAAGAATGGAACTTGACTCCATCAAGGACTAAGCTTGGTACGGCCCGGTAAGGTTAGCAATGAAGAAGGTGATGGGAGATGAAGCCGAGCAAAGTACTCCATGCTATGGGACTATGCACATGAGGTCAGAAGGAGCAATCCTGGCAGTACCATGTTCATCAACTTAGATAACAATTTGTTTACCAGCCTGTACATGTGCTTGGATGCTTGTAAGAGAGGCTTCATGGCAGCATGTAGACCAATCATTTGCTTGGATGGGTGCCACATAAAGACCAAGTATGGAGGCATACTGCTTGCTGCTGTAGGCATAGATCCTAATGATTGCATCTATCCAATTGCTTGGGCCATAGTTGAAGTGGAGTCACTGGCCACATGGAAGTGGTTCCTTCAGACCTTGAAGCAGGATCTGGGAATTGAAAATACATATCCCTGGACAATCATGACAGATAAGCAGAAGGTATGTTCCTGATTACTTAGTAGTCTTTCTATAGCAATTGATGACTTAATTAGATGTATTTTGATGTGTTGTAATGGTTGGCACTGTAGGGATTGATACCAGCAGTGCAACAAGTGTTCCCAGAGGCAGAGCATAGGTTCTGTGTGAGGCATCTCTACTCTAATTTCCAGCAACATTTCAAAGGTGAGAACCTCAAGAACTTGCTGTGGAGTTGTGCTAGGTCTAGTTCAGTTGTCTTGTGGAACAAGAACATGGATAAGATGAGGGCTGTAGATCAGAAGGCACATGCTTGGCTTGAGAAGATGGCACCACAGACTTGGGTTAGAGCCTTCTTTAGTACCTTCCCTAAATGTGACATATTGTTGAACAATGCTTGTGAAGTATTCAACAATTACATTCTAGAAGCTAGAGAGATGCCTATTCTAAGTATGTTGGAGGTCATCAAGTGCAAGCTCATGACAAGGTTTTACAACAAGGGGAAAGAGGTTGGAAAGGACTGGGTAGGGTCCATATGCCCTAAAATTAGAAAGAAACTGAGAAAAACTTGGAGTGGGCAAATACTTGTTTTGCTCTCTGGCAACAGGAGACAGGGGCATATTTCAGGTGCGAGGATAGGGACTACTCCTTCATTGTTGATCTAGGTGCTAGGAAATGTGATTTGTAGGAGGTGGGACTTGACAAGGGGATTCCATGCTCTCATGCTATTTCTTGTCTTAGGCATGAAAGAATACCAGCCAGAGTCGGTCCTACCAGAGTGCTACTCAACCGCCACCTACCTTAGTGCTTATGGTCGGAACATTTGGCCATGTAAGGACTCGATGAATGGATCAAAATTGATGCAAATGTAGATTCAGCCTCCACTATATGAAAAGAAGGTTGGCGGACCTCCAAAGTCTAGAAGGAAGCAACTTTGTTGAAATAGAAGGCCCTAATGGACCAAGACTGTCCAAACATGGTATTATAATGACATGCTCATATTGTGGAGTATTTGGACACAACAAAAAAGGTTGTGCATCGAGAAATTTGGAACCATCCCAAATGTGCCACCAAACAATCTTCTTCTTTGCATCCAATGTAGAGGATGTAGATGGCCCATCTAATATGGAGTATGAGGAACCTACACATGCATGGGTAATTGCATCTCACACCTGGATGTTCTTGTCCTATGAAAATGTATTCTATACTAATTACACACCTATTCTCAGACTACAATGTCCTATGACGATGCAGGCTCCACCTCTAAGCCGATTGACTCAAACTATGGTATCTCGGATGCAAAGCTGAGGTAATTTGGATCTTGATTTGCCATTCAAGCACACACTTTGTTTGCATGTATGCTTACCATTTACCAATGCAGGCAACTACTACCAGAGATGTGGACTTGGGGCCTCTACCCGACTCCACCTTCATTTCCTCCAACCAGCCCAAAGAAGAAGGCTAGTTCCACCTATAACCGCAAACCGAGTTCGTAGGAAGAGTGCAAAAAGCCCGGGCAAAGCGGTGATGAACAAGGCAAGAAGAAGGCAACAAGCTCAAAGAAGACAGGAGCAGTGAAGAAGAAGGCTTGAACAGCAGTGCAACAAGTCAGGACTTTTGTGTTTTGCTCTGTAATAGGCTACTGCAGCAGCAAAAACACATGGAACCTGTTAATATTTTTGTGTAGTAGGAGCAACAAAACTGTGATGTTGCTCTTTTCTTTTGTAAAGCTCCCTCCTTTTGTGTTGTGGAGGTGATATGTTAGGAGCTTAGAGATTCATTGGTACAAAACTCAAAGTACCACTAAATGTCTCACCCTTTTGTATGAAATTAGCATGCCATAGCTCAGGGCTAAAAGCCAAAACACTGACTTTGGATCTGTTATCCTAAAAGCCAACAAGGTTTCACAATTACATGTGTCCGCTTAAACTGTATGCATGTTACATTTTGTTCTCTATTATCCTGTTAACATATACACCTTGTCAAAGTTACTTGTCGCTCATCTGCGCCTATTTTCATCCAACAAGTTCACAACATGAAAACATTAATAGAGTGGCAAAAGAGTACTTGCCGCTAATTACATAACCAACATGAAAACATTAATTGAGTGGCAAAAGAGTACTTGGCGATACATTGATTTTTTTCGACTACTTCGGGAACATTACAAACACCATTACGACCACCAACACAAACAGAATTGACCGGTGACAACGAGAATCTGAACTTTCATAAGCTTAATTAGCTCACTAGCCACTACTACAAGTGCACTTTGCTATCATTGGACAGATCAGGTTCAACCACTACACTACAGGCAGGCTCCTTCATCTTCATCTCCTTGAAGAACTCTGAAACCAGCTCTGCATCTTCTTGGCCTAAACCCGGGGACTGCAGAACCTTCAGGTAAGCCTCCTCCCACCTAAAGAATGGGCACCCTTCTCCATTGCTCTGCAGCAAAATCCAACTGATTCATTTGGCACCCTATACCCGAAAAAGAGCAAAGACAGTACATGCAAAGAACAACAACCCTACCTTGTGCGCCGGGCAACAAGAAAAGACCTCCCCTTTACCTGGGGTTGCTTTGAAACCCGCCTCACCACCTTGAATCGACCGCAATCTTTGCAAGTGATCAAGGGAAGGGGACCAAACCTACCATTGCTCGGCCGCCAAAGCCGCGGATCCGCTTCCACCGCCACAGATTGGCGCCCGATCCGCCGCCACCACATCCGCTTCCACCGCCGCCCGAGGCAAGTAGACCGCGTGGATCCATGGCACCAGCGCCACCGGTAGCGTCCTCCTCGCTCGCCCTACTCAAAGACGGGCCCTTGAGTCACTCCATCGCCGACGAGCCGAGAATGCCCACGCCGCCGCCGCCGTTCGCAGACGTGAGAACGAGAGAGAGAGGGAGGGCGAGGGACTGGGGAATGAAGGGGGAGATCATTTGGGGGGCTCTTCGCAAATTGTACCGCGCCACAGGGACCTCACGTGCACCGCCGCCGCTGTTAGCTAGCGTGGCTGCCACGGTGGCGTTCCACGCCGGCAGGATTCAAGACAAAACGTGATGTGGCCTATTTGTGTAGCACAAATCAAAGTTTTGGACCAAAAAATGCACTTTCGCACTGATGGACCAAATCGATCATGCCTTACAAGTTATAGGACTAACCATGCATTTTACTCAAAAAAAAATATAAGAAAGGGAGCATATGGAAGAAGTTTTGGTGATACATAATGTTTGGCACCTTCTATTTGGTTTAGCTAAGTTAGCACTTGGCACTTGCCATTCAATTCAGTTGACAAAGATAAATAGCAACAGAAGTGCTTGAGACAACTCATGGTCGGCTAATCTCTCTCAATATTTTTTTTAAAAAAAATAACTATAGTTAAACTTTGTTAATCTCTCCCAGTATTTTTTTTAAATATCTATAAATGCTTTGAAACAACAATATTTCCTAAACATGTTGCTTACAGGACATCAGTTCAAGTTCTGGCAACCTCTTTGAGCTTACAGGAGTTAAGCATATTTACTATGGCAACTTTTTTCAGCTTACAAATAATAAGTAAAAAATTCCAGCTAAGCATCATCTACTGCACAGCATCATCTAACTGGACATTCTCTTCCAGCAGCCCAGTCTTTTGCAGCACTAGGTGTAAAATTGTAGTATACCTGAAATATAGCCTGATCGATGCGTCAGATTACATTAACTATGAAGCCAATATGCGGCCACTCCCTAAGTGTTTTCTCATACTCGTAGCTCAAAGACAGATATTTCCATGTTTTTTCAAGAAAAGAATGGCAGTGTTTTCTCTATGGGACTATCTAGAAAAGAATGGCTGTGCAGTGCAGTACCCTACTACTGGGACAGTAGGATACTAGAGGGATATACAGTTCACTGCAAAAAAATATAAAAGCAAAAAGTGACCTGCTGCAAGAAGTCAAAACTGAGACTGATCACTAGTAGTCATCAAATAAGAATTGCATAAACATTTCCTGGAACTCATCGCAGATTTCCTGGAATGCAGGACACACCAGAGGTTATGAACCACCTTCCCTAACCTACTACTACAGAGTTTAAGTTTCTTGTCATCCCAAATTTGAGACTGTCAGTGCTGCAAAACATTAATACCCTACTACTACAGAGCAGCAAGAGAGACCAGCTCTACCAAATGAACTCATCGTCCAACCCAACACAAACAAAATGCAGGTTAGGGTAGTATTCAATTGAGTCATAAAAATCAATCTTAGACTACCGAGTCATGCAATATTCAATTGAGTACAAAGTGGCCATAAAAAATCAGTAGTCAAATTTAGACTCAAATGGACAGGATAACTGTGGTCTGGGTTTTAGGGAGAGCTACACAATTTTTTAAATGAACGAAACATACAGCTACTTTTAGATCAACAGTTAGCTACCACATCAAAAGGAAGAGATTGGTAGAGTTTGTAGTTGTTGCTGCAAGAGCTGTTAACAGAAAAAAGAAGTGGGGCTATAAAATCAATTTCCAAGCAATAGTATTACTACAAGTCTAACAAAACATTGTATATGAACATTGTCTGGTTTAATAACTGCATTGCCTTTTGGTCTGAATCTGTAGAAATTAAGTCACTAAAACTTAATGCATTGATTGACATGTAAATAAACTTGCCTTTTTTGAGTAATAGATCTAAATTTCAGTCAATTCAGACTTCAGAGGCTATTGGTAACCAAATTCAGTCACTTGGAAAGATGTAATACAACTCAGAATACGCGCAGTGTACTCTCTAAAGTGCAGCCACCACGCGACGGCGGCGCGCGGCCATCCCCAGAGCCCCGGCGCGGGCGAGTCCAGCCCCGGCGGTGGCCGCGTCCAGCCCCAGGAAGGACAGCCGCGGCCATGGCCCCAGGCCCAGGCAGGAGAGCCATGGCCATGGCGGGAGCGCGGAATCTCTGCTGCTGTCGGGCCTAGGCGGCTTGCGGCCTCTCCTTCACCGGCAACCACTGACGGAGGACGCTCACCCTCTTCCTTCCTAGCTTCTTCCCCTCGTAATAGGGTGTGGCCAGGTGGGGCGGAGGTGAACAGGAGAGGGGGCTCGCCGGGATTTTTCGCTGCTGCCGGCGTTCAGCAGGACGCAGAAAATGGCCTGCAGTAGTGGCAAATCAGGCGGGCAGGACAGGACAGGGAAAAGCAGACTAGCAAAAACAAACCGAGAAGACACATGGGGGCAAAAATATTTAGCTCAGAAGAATGGGGAAAAAAAGAGAACTGACGCACCTTCATCATCACATCATCATCTGTCCATGGTTGTAGTTTGCGGAATCTGCGAAGAATCAGGTGACATTTAAGGTTACACGAAAGGGTGCAACGGATATAATAAGTGAGTAACAAGGAAAAAGCAGAACAAGCTAGCAGCACCTACATCCTCAATACTCAAACATGTCAAGCGTGGGATGATTGGGATGGACTTCAATCTCGTGCCTCAGCGCAGCCTTTGCTTCCTCCACCTCCTGCTCGCCGGCGCCTCCAGAGTTGAACCAAATATGAACTCCCTGCAGCGACGGCAGGTTCCCCAGGCCCAAGTCGAAACTGCCGTTGATTTCTCTCATCCGCTGCATTGGGAATGAAGTCAAAAGTTTCAGGAGCCTTGGCATGGCTCCTTGCTGAAACACCACAGGCACTCCGAATCCGCGAAAGTTGCAGGACAGGAGGCATGGGAACGAGCAAGCACCAACAACGAACATCCCATGGATTCCAGGATCTTCATGGTGCACCATCAGCTGTAGATAGCCGAGAGCAGGCAACCTCCCTAGGATTTTGAGATCCTCCCGCCATAGCTCCTTAACACTGATAGAGAGGATGGAGAGGTCCCGAACGAGCGAGGGATCCAACCATCCAGGCAGCGCAGAAAACAAGCAGCTCGGTACAACCAACGAACGGAGATGTTGAGGAGCGGCGACGACCCAACCATCCAAGTTGCATTCAACCGATTTGATATGGAAATAGAAGATCGAGATATTCTGGATTTTATGCAGCTTGTTTAGGCATTCCACCAGGGATTTTTCCAAGCACTTGATCTCCCTGTTGGTTAGTTTACTGATACCAATTTTCAGTACCCTCAGCTCTGCTAGATGGCCCAGCTCTTCTACAATGTCTATGGAGTTGCAGCCTTTCTTAATTCCTAGAAATGAATGCTCTTCAAGGGATGTCAACCTCTCGATCCCTTTCGGCACTATTGTACGACCATTTATGTTTAGGCACTTCAATTGTGTTAGCTCAATAATACTCGACGGCAAACTATAAATTCTACTGCCTTGTATATCTAATATTTGTAGGAATTGCAGGTTTCCTATTTCTTCAGGGAGCTGATCAATAACTGTACCTCTAAGCCTCAGGTACCTCAAATGAAGTAAATTACCAAGATTCTTAAAGCTATTGCTTTGTGAAAGATCACATCCTTCTAAATCCAGTATGCGCAAAATGCTGAAGTTTACAAGTACTGTTGTTATGTACTCAATAGTTGGCTGAAAGACAATAACTGACCTCACATGATGCTCCTTGCTCAATAATGTAGCTACATGTTTACCATGACTAGCCTTGCCATTTTGAAGGGATAGCCTCCGGATCTTTTTTGATGTGGATGTATGACCCATATTGTTCTGTGTAGTAATAAAGTTTTCTTCACTTGACAAGGAACAAATAAGATCAAGCACCATATCATGTACACGACAGGATTTTTATCATACCAGTCTGCTTGTCATGTTTGGGTTGGATCATGCTTCTATTTATAAGCTCATTGAGGTAATTCTCACCTATTTCAAATAAGCTCTTGTCTTGCTTTTTAGATTGGATAAAACCTTCAGCTATCCACAACCAAATCAAACGATCTTTTCTGATATCATAATCTTCTGGAAAAATGCTTAAATATAACAAGCAGATCCTCAGATGAGAGGGCATATCATAATAGCTAAGTGACAAAACCTTTCTCATTTTCTCTACATCGTTGTCCTTCTCTAGTCCATCACCAATAGAGTTGCACACACCAAACCATTCCAATTTATTTCTTCCTTTACGAGCCAACAAACTAGCAATCGTGATAATAGCTAAGGGAACACCATCACATTTCTTCAATATTCTATTTGATACTTCTTCTAGCTGTTCATCAGGGCATTTGTCTTTGTCTTCTTTGCCAAATATTCTTCCATACATTAATATCCTAGAGTTCTTCAGAGAAAGGGGCTTCATCTTGTAAGGACTACCAATTTTTTCAGCAACTGTGAAAATACGAGTAGTTGTGATGATCCTGTATTCAACACTGTCATCGGGCAGAGCACATCGGATCATTTCCCAATTTGAGATTTCCCAAATGTCATCAATAATGACTAAATACCTGCACATATTGAACAACAAAAAAGGCCATGTGTCATGTATGTCACTAAGAAAATTTATAAAGAAAATTATAATGTTTTTCATGTGCGTTGTGCATGTTATATAACTGAGGAATAAAAGGTTTATTAATTGGTATTCGGTACCACAATCATCAGCAAGGGGAAAAAAGGTACGTAAAAGCATCAAGGCAGCCCTTGCCTACTGTCTACCCGGCCTATTGATCATTGCACGTGTGTGAGAAATGTAAAGATATTGGTGGGCTCGACATGCCAGCAAATAGTAAGTAGCCTAGCCCAATACCGTAGCTTTTCCATTCCTGTATGTTTTCTTTTCTTTTCCATTTAAAAACATGTGGACGATTACTTGAGGACGATCAAGATCAGTTAAAAGTTGAATTTTACATATATTAGGCTAATTCTTCCTTCAGAATTCTGCAATCTTATATTCCTTTGATACAAATTCTGTAGCTATGCGCATGTGTTGTATTGATAATTTGATATTCGATAAACCTAGCTATGCAAATGGAAGTAGAGGTTTTGGAAGAGTGGATGACTGTTTTGTTCCCTCTGAGCACTGCACATTGCAGGTACATGTACTGTTTTGTAAGTGAAAGGAATTTTTTAATTGATTGCTTTTCTCCTTAGACAAGCCCCACCAAAACAAAGCTTCTGACTTTGCTTACATAGAGTTAATGAATTAGTCTAATAAAAGGCGTCATCCAATCCACTTGACACCAAAAGTCTCTGTTCTGCATCTACAGAAGGATCTCCGGTTGTCGAAGATCATAGACACAGAGAAAAGAACTCTACAGTACTGAACCACAAAGACTAGACCAGAGGTAATAATCGGTTCTCACTGGGAAGCAAAAGCCACTTAAAGAGACGGTATGACATATAAAAGAAAAGAGAGAAACTTGAGTGGCACTACTGTGATCCTCATATAATATCATATTTGTCAAACTTTCTAAACAAAAACTCCAAGGGATAAATTAATGACTAATTTTTTTGATATAACCATACCTCTTCTCCCGAAGAAATCCTCTCAGCTCACCAATAATAACATCAATACTTGCAGTACTGTTCTTGTTGGTTAGTTGACTCAACATGCCCTTGAATAATCTATCCATATCAGGAGTTTGAGACACCGATACAAAAGCTGAGCAATCAAACTGTGCTCTAAGCTTTTCATACACAGCATTAGCAAGAGTTGTCTTTCCCAAACCTCCAAATCCCACAATGGAAATTATCTTCTTTTGCCCCTTGGATGCTTCATTGCCTTCCATCAGAATCTTGATTACCTCGTCCCTTGACTCCTCAATGCCAACTAGCTCCGTTGGATTCTTATACCGAGCCATTGCAGCCAATGCAAGGGGATCAACTTTGACAAGCTTATCAACACTGTAGTCAACCTTGTACCTGCAGCGCAGCTCATGCACCTCCTTGACATGATTCTTAATATCTCTGATGCCAATAGCAATCTTGCTGCGAATCTTGGGCTGCATCAATGAAAAACCAATGGTCTTCTTGATGAACTCCTTGAAGCCATGTTTTTTTTTAGCCGGCTGATGGCCCTTGACTTGCACCATGAATGTGTCGAGTTTGTCCTCTATGTCATAGGACAACTCTCTTACATTCCTGGCCCAAATCTTATCAGCACTCGAAAGCTGGTCAGGTGGAGTGTTGGAGATATCCTCAAGGGCACCCTTCATGCTCTCAAGCTCAGTTTTGAGGAACCTGATGCCCCCTTTCACCTCCTTTTGCAGGTTATACTCATCGGCATGCAGCCCACCAAGTTTGGGGAGGAGGCTTGGCAATGCCCCAAGCACGACCTCCATTGGTCCTCTTGGAGCAAGGAGCAAAAGGTTGTAGGTATGTGTGTGTTTGTGGACAATAATGAGCAGTGGTGCTTGTGAGTTGAGTAGTGGTTCCCAAGGTAGCTTATAACAGAAACATGGACATACAGGAGCTCTCGGGGATGTTGTCGATCCATGTTACTCGCCTTGGATGCAGCTGCCTGAAGGACCGAATACGGCGACGGGGGGGGGTGAATGGGAGCCGATCAAAATTTCTTTCGAATGGCCACTTTCCCAATCGACCCTCCAAAAACCCAAAACTCACACGTGAGTAGTTCTCGAGTCAACAAGTGACTGGATGTTCTCCGGTAGTCCCCGGGAACACAGCGAAACACTCAAGGCAACGAAAAGCCAAGCGAAAACAAAGAACTCCTCAAGACCGGAAACTGCAACAGACCCCTGAGGTTCAGCGGTTCAGTGCTGAGGTTCAGCAGAAACAGACTCAGACAGCAAAACGCTACAGACCGCTGAGGCTCAGCACCTCTAGTGCTAAGGTTCAGCACTTCTCGGTTTCGACAGAAAACGCTTCTGCATCGCCGAGGCTCAGCGTCTCAAGTGCTGAGGTTCAGCACGGGCTCCAGCACAAGAACACCAAGAACGAAAATCGCCATGATCTTCAATCCGCCCGATCTCCTCCAAATCTCAACCAACTGCACCCAAATTTAAACCGTGTGTTCCCAAGGCAGTGGAGAAGCTCCCTCTAAGAGATCATAGCTTAAGATTGGACGAATCAACGGGAATCACAAAGGGGACGAAGAAAACGAGCAAAAACAGGGCGTCACCAAGAATCGCTTTGATCTCCTTGCACGGGACAAATTGGAGGAAACCCTTCGGTGGAAGTGTTCTCCTACAAGCAAGGATCGAGCAGCAACAAACGGTACGCAAAATGATCAACCATAGCTCGAGAAATCAACTCGGGAACAAACGGGGGAGAAGAGGGAAAACGAAGAACGCGAAGAACACCAATCAAAACGCGAATCAACACATCAATCTGACCCAACGAGGAAACATGGAGGATTCGGGACCTCCATTCCCATGAGTAAACTTGGTTCTTACACTAATTGTAAAGATTAGTGGACCTCTCTCTCACTTAGCACCTAGAAGAGGGAAACCCTAGAAAGGAAGAGGAAAAATGCAAATGGGAGAGGTGAGGGAGATGGGGCTCCCTCCACCTTACTTATCGACCGGGCTTATTTCATTTTCCAGTTTTTGCCCCTGATACAACTCTGAGCAAACCGCCTAGCCCTAGGGACATTGCGGTCTAACTCGAACCGACTCGATGCAATCTTTGATCCGACGGCCACCGCGCCTTCTCACCGGTAGCTTCGCCTCGACGCGAACTCCCCGATGCCGCCATGTGCCGTCCGTCCGCCTCGGGACCTCCGCCCGTGGTTTTGTGGCTCAACCTGGAAACCCGCCGGTGGTTTTAAGGCCCAAACCACCGAAACCCTCCACCGTTGGTTTTGAGGCCCAAACCAACAAACCGCCCATGTCCTTGCACTTGTCGGCCAAGTGCCAGCAACGCGATCCCGCCCCGGCGATTCCGGGTCCCTCAGCCCAAGTCTTGATGCGGCCCGCCCTTTCACCGCCTCCTGGTCCATTCGGGCGGCGGCCCGCCATCACTTGACCTTCACCTCGCCGTCGGCCACCGCCTCCATGCTCGACACCTGCACAACACAAGCCAAGGCACATGTGGAACTCGTGGCTTTCACCACCGTCAGTAGTACCCCATCCGAGATGCTAGTAGTTGAATCAATCACTCATCATGACAACTGAACTACAAGTATAAACCTTGTGTTCGCAATCTCCCCCTTGATGAGTGCATTGTTCAGCACCAACACACCACGGCTGAGAAAAAGAAATAGAAGAAGAAGAAGAAAAGAAGAAAGCTCACCAAACAACCAAAAGCCAAAGAGAAGCCAAATGTGGTCATTTGAAGCAAGCACAACTTGGTCCCCAAAGACATGGGCAACGGCTCGACACAACCAAGCAAAACATGGCTAGCCCTCAAGAAGAGGCAGAAAGCGGGCTCAACACCACTAGCCAAGCAAGAAGCACTCAAAAACGCTAGATCCTCCAGAAAGAGGCAAGGCTCAACACATCTAGCAAGAAGCAATGCAAAACAACTCCCCCTAAGCAAATGCATATATGAGTGCACACAATCTTCTCCCCTTCCACCCTTGAGAACTAGTCTCTCCCTCTAAGAAGACAACCTTCCAAGACATGTCAAGTGACTCCCCCTTGACATAAGCATGTGATGTGTCAGGCATATGTGTGTGTGTGTCAAATTTCTCCCCCTTGTTGAATAATGCACACAAAGCAAGCCTAAAATGCAATGACATGCACAAATATAGAAGATTCAGGTATATAGCAATCAGAGTGAATAGATGCTCTAGCCGGTAAGACAAATGAGTATAGCAACAATATACAAGTGCTAGCAAATGCTCAAATTGATCAACTAATATGAAATATAAAGTGTAAGCAGTTTTGAGCAGTTTTCAAGCATGTCAAAGAGGGGTTCACCACCAAAGATAGCACATAGCAAGCATAAGCTGGAAATCAACCTAGTGCTAACAAGGATATACAACGTGAACTACCCCACACAGCGGTCACACGTCATGTCAAAGACGAACCTAAGACTTGTGTTTTTCATTAAATTTTATCAGAGTTTGCAGCTTAGCACAAGAATTAGTCAAAACATGTGTGTGCGAGAGGTTATCTGTATTGTCAAGCCTAACTTTTCAACCAAGCGGAGCCTATGTCAAAAGACAATCAGGAGCTCAAAGCAATGGCTTCGGTCATCCACTATAAGGCTCAAGTTCATCCAAATGTGCAATTAGAAGCGGTCTCGATACCTTGATGTGGGACAATACAGACCCATCTAGATCTTTTCATCTCACTTAGCTTAGTTATCAAATTTTAGCACAAGTAAAGTGTCTAAGCAAGTGAATGACTCAAAGCATGAGACATAGCAACCTAGCATATACAAGACAAAGCATAAAGGGATCTCAACATCCTACACATGCTAGGTACCATCTCAAGCGGTGAACATTTTCAGATTTCAAGTAAAAGCTTAATCAAGTTCACATTAGAAAATCATGCTCAACTCATAACATATACCAGATGATCAATAAGAGCCTAAGTCGACAAGCACCATAAAGTACTCACAAGGCATACTAACAAGAGCATAGTTTCATTCCAAATGTTATATACATGAAGCTCAAAATGCAAGTATATCACAAAATGCAATGCAAATGCACTATCATACAAAGACAAATCAAAACCTAGACTACAAAAGAAACTAAAACTAGTGTACAACAAACAAAGTGCTTCCCTCCTCTAAAAAGGGAAACACACACCCAGTTCTCCTCGCAAGCGAGCAAAAGTCGCTTGATCGAGGGGCTTAGTGAGAAGATCTGCAAGGCGATCCCGGGTGGCTACGTGATGCAACTCAATGTCGCCTTTCTCTTGATGATCACGGAGAAAGTGAAAGCGAACATCTATGTGCTTGGTCTTAGAGTGAAGTACTGGGTTCTTAGCAACACTGATGGCACTAGTACTATCACACAGTAAGGGCACTCTAGAGAACTCAAGACCAAAATCACGTAGGGTGGCTATCATCCAAAGCAGCTGGGAACAACAAGCGGCAGCAGCGACATACTCAGCTTCTGTAGTGGATTGTGCAACGCTAGACTGCTTACGGGATGACCAAGACACAAGGGACGAACCCAAAAAGCCGACAAGTCCCCGACGTGGACTTCCTATCTAAGCGGCAACCCGGCAAAATCAGCATCCGAATAACCGCAAAGAGAGAGCGAGGAAGAAGCGAGTACCAAAGTCCAAACTCAGGAGTGAAGCGGAGGTACCACATGATGCGTTTCACCGCCTGACGGTGAGAGGTGCGCGGCGACGCCTGAAAGCGTGCACAGAGGCACACAGCAAACTGGATGTTGGGTCTTGTCGCCGTCAGGTACAGCAATGACCCGATCATACTTCGGTACTCCTTCTGATCGACTGCTTCTCCATCCTCGTCGGCGTCGAGGGCCGTCGTAGTCGACATGGGCGTCGAAAGAGGCTTGGCCTCGCCCATGTCAAACTTCTTCAGGACGTCCTTTGTGTACTTGCCTTGATGCACGAACGTCCCATCCCGTGTTTGCTTGATTTGTAGGCCGAGGAAGAAAGTCAACTCGCCCATCAAGCTCATCTCAAACTCCCTGCTCATAAACTCTGCAAACTTGGCATTCAAAGCATGAGAAGAACCACCGAAGATGATATCATCCACGTAAATCTGAACCAAAAGGATGTCATTGCCTTGCTTGAGGAGAAACAAAGTCTTATCTACCGATCCCATCCTAAACCCCTTCTTAAGCAAAAAGGTTTTCAGCCTCTCATACCACACTCTAGGGGCTTGCTTAAGACCATACAAAGCTTTGTGCAACTTGAAGACATGGTTAGGATACTTGAGATTTTCAAAGCCTGGGGGCTGCCTAACATACACTTCCTCCTCTATGTACCCATTCAGAAAAGCGCTCTTGACATCCATCTGAAACAACTTAAAGCCCTTAGCAGCAGCGAACGCTAACAGAATGCGGATAGCCTCTAAGCGAGCTACAGGAGCAAAGGTTTCCTCAAAGTCTATCCCCTCTTTCTGGCAATACCCCTGAGCAACAAGCCTAGCCTTATTCCTAACAACCACCCCATCTTCACTCTGTTTGTTCTTAAACACCCACTTTGTACCTATAGGATGACACTCTGGAGGTGGAGGAACTAAGACCCAGACTTGGTTTCTCTCAAAGTTTTCTAACTCCTCATGCATGGCATTAACCCAATCAGGATCAGATAAAGCATGTCCAACATCTCGGGGCTCAAAAGAAGCTACAAATGCAGAATGAGCAAAGTGAGAGATGTGATACGACCTGGACCGCGTGACTCGCTGGTCAATGTCACCGATCATCGTCTGAGCGGGGTGACGACGCTGAATGTGTCGTGGAGCCTCTCTGGAAGAAGTCGCCTCCCCCTCAACAGCAGCTGGTGCCTCCTCAGGTGCAGCCGGCGCGGGCTGAGGAAGCTGCTCGAACGGTGCCCAAGAAGTGGAAGTAGATGGGTCTGGACCGTGAGCTGAAGTAGTCGTCGCAGGCTCGATAGGGGCAGCCGGTGGAGTCGGCTCGGGATCACCCCAATCGGCATCGTCCTGCTCCTCCTCCACAAAAATGCTTTCTCCAAGCTCTTCATCACCTGCACGCTCAAAGACAGGGGTTGTACAAGGCATAGTTTCATCGAATGTGACCTCACAGGTCTCCACAACACGGTTAGTTTCAAGGTTAAGTACTCGATAAGCTCTAGAATGCAAAGCATAACCAAGAAAGATACCGTCGGAAGACCTGGACTCAAACCTGTCTAAATTACCTTGTTTCAAGATGAAGCACTTACACCTAAACACCCTGAAATGACTCACCTTGGGTAACCTCCCAAATCGCAACTCATAAGAAGTTTTCTTCGTAAAAGCACGGAGAAAGATGCGATTGGAAACATGACAAGCAGTGTTGATTACTTCGGCCCAAAACCTCCTAGGAGTCCTATGCTCATCGAGCATCGTCCCGGCCATTTCAACAAGGGTCCGATTTTTTGCGCTCAACAATGCCATTTCATTTGCGGAACATAAGGTGAGGAAAACTGGTGCTCAAGACCCAAAGACTTGCAAAAGGTTTCAAAATGAGTATTCTTGAACTCTGTGCCATTGTCACTACGAATAGCTCTCATGGCATTCTTAGGGAACTCATTTCTCAACCGAAGAATCAAATCTCGAGCATGTGAAAAAGCCTCATCCTTACTCTCCATGAAAAACACCCAAGAGTATCTCGAAAAGTCATCCACAATCACTAGCACATACCACTTCCCACCTTCTGACCGAACCCGAGCTGGACCAACT
This sequence comes from Chrysopogon serrulatus, assembly GCA_015844335.1. Classification (NCBI taxonomy): domain Eukaryota; kingdom Viridiplantae; phylum Streptophyta; class Magnoliopsida; order Poales; family Poaceae; genus Chrysopogon; species Chrysopogon serrulatus. The sequence goes on from JADLZL010005202.1 coordinate 207,267, forward strand.
GTGTCCATGTGAAGTAGCTCGCCGGGTTCCTTGGTCATGATTTGATTCACGTGTGAGTGAGAAGCGGCTACCATCTTTCCATGACGACAAGGGTGGCAAATAAGATCCTTCTCAAATTTCAACTTGGGCAATCCTTGGATTAAGCCAAGTGAGCTCAACCTAGAAAGAAGGTCAAAGCTCAAATGACCAAGTCTCCTATGCCACTTCCAAAGCTCAGAAGAGGATCCGGCCACCAAACAGCGGGAAGAGCCAAAAGAGTGAGAAAAATCAGCTCGAAAGACACGGCCAAATGGGACGATCCGACAAACAAGATCTCCCTGAGAATCGAGAACTCGAGAAAAACCATGTTTAAAGCGCACTTCAAAGCCATCCTCAAGGAGTTGCGAAACAGAGCAAATTAAAATGCAAGTTCGAGACCAAAGCAACATCCTTGAGAACAAAGCTCGTTAACCCGAATGGTTCCACGAGAGACCACTTTACCTCTACTATTATCCCCGAATGTGATGTACTCTTTGTGTTGCACGGGGTCGAGGCTGGAGAACCATTTAGAACTTCCGGTCATGTGGCGCGAACATCCGGAATCAATGAGCCATGTGTTCTCCAAGCTTCCATCCTACATCAATAGAAAGACATAGGATGAGCAAATGGCACACCACTGGGGTTAGTAAACCGAGAAGGATACCAGTGATGCATCATTTGCCCCGAAAAAGTGTTAGGAAAAACACCAAACATGCCATGTCCCATTTGAGGAAAGCGATCACCACGAGAGGGAAAAAACGTGGTCCGCTAGAGCCGTGGGACTCAAAAGCACCACCACGAGGTTCATAGTCATATTGACCACGACCCGAACCCCGCCGTGCACGACCACCACGTGGTCTCGCAACCTGAGGCCTAGCACCTTGAGGCATTGCACCTCTAAGCCTAGTAGTGCGCCTCTGAACAGGCGGTACATGTACGCCATGGGGAGGACGGTACATGTTCCGGTTGTTCAACTCAAACTCACGCTTCTCATCTCTCTTCCTCCTAAAGCAAAACTCAGCCAAGTGACCATCCCTATGACAATACTCACAATGGTACACCTCTCTCTTAGGTGTTTGGCTCACTTTCTTGTGGGTATGGTTCACTCTTGGAAGTGGCTTAGCTTTAGGAAGGGGTTCCTCAGAGATGGAAGGGAGTGTGTCAAGTGGGTTCCTTAGATGGTTCGGTTTTGGAATCCACACTTGTTTCTGAGGTGGAGCTCTTGGAGGTTCTTCAAACACTCCATCTTTGGTGGGAGGCACAAATGGCTTAGGTGGAGTGATTTTGAGTAGCTTGGGAGTAGTGGAAGGTTTCTCACTCGGGGGCACACCACTATACTCACCAACTTTGCCATAAAGATCATCACCCTTCCCACCTAAAGCAAAGCCAAATCCCGGTCCACCAATTCCCCTCCTGAATTGGTTGACCATCATGCCAAGTTGCGGCTCTCTCCCAGACACCCAACTCAAGATGGTCCGAAGGTATGTGTTTTCCTCCTCGGTATGCACCTTGTCATGCCGGCAATTGGCAATCTCTAGCTCCAAACCCTCACAAAGAGCACACTTAGCCATACTAGTGCTATCTGAGTTGGCCTTCTCAAGCAAGGCAAGCTTGGCATTCTTCTCTGCCAACTCAGATTGCAAGTCCGAGCAAGACTTGCACACACCTAACAAAACAGGTGAAGCACGCACACTATCAAAATCATCAACCAACTTAGCGTACTTGGACTGCAGACTAGCAAGATCAGCCATGTAAACGCTACAAAACTCACACTCTGGCTCGTCAGACACTATGGGAGTGTTCTTAACTAGCTCAAGCTCCTTAAGCGCATCTTCTAGCTTAGCCTTGTACTCTTTTCTATCCCTAGCAGCATGCTTAAGCAACTTATCTTGACGAAGCAAAGTGGCAGTCAAGTCATCAACCTCAGCGACAAGAGCATCGACGGAAGGTGATACCTTAGATGGGTCGTCGTCGTCGTCGGGAGCATCGCCGTTGCCGCTCTCCACCTCGTCACCAAGTGCCATGGTGCAGAAGCCTCCGTGGGTGGAGTCGGCGAGGAAGCAGAGTCCGTTCAGCTTGTCCTCGACCTTCCTCTCGGACTCGTCGTCGCTCGAAGAGGAGGAAGCATGCTCGTTGTCGGAGTCGAGGTCGCTGAGGGAGGCGAGGAAGGCGCGCTCTCTTGCCTTGAACTTCTTCACGAACTTGCGCTTCATCGCTTCCTTGTCAAAGCCTCCCTTGGACTTGTACTTGCCGGAGGTGTACTCGCGCTTCTCCTTGTGCTTGTCGGAGGTGGACTTGCCGAAGGAGTGCTTGTTTCGCTTGGGACAGTTGGCGACGAAGTGGTCGGGGTCGCCGCATCCATAGCATCCATCCTTCGGTCCATCTCTCCGACGATTCAAGCGGTTGTTGTGGAACCGCGAGAACCGGCTGATGACGAGGGCCAGCTCATCGTCTCCGAGCACGTCCAACTGCTCCTCTGTCATTGTGATCAACGAAGACAAGGCAACATCGCAGAGGAGGGGTTAGTGAAGAACTAGTGACACCGTTACCCGACACCCGCCGCCATAGTCGGGAGCAGAGGGGTTGTGAAGTTTGGCCCGGATCCGGTGGTCGATCTCACGGACTTCAGCTTGTCAAGAGCTCGTCCACGTGAGGGTCTCGTAGTTCTGCGACTCGAGAAGAGCTTGCACCTTCGCATCCCAAACCCTCCGATCAAGAGCATGTAACAACTTCAAAGCTCTCTCATGATCGTCATAGGGCAAGTTTGGCTTGTTCGCACGCATCTTGTTGACAATGGTCTGAAAGCGTGAGAACATAGAATCGATGGTCTCGCCATCAAGCTGCCGGAAACTCTCATACTCCTGCTTGTATGTGTCAAAGAGTCTGGTCTTAATTTGGGGAGTCCCCTCGTGATAGCTCAGTAGCTTCACCTGATCTCTCTAGCAGTAGTCAAGTGTCCGACACGCCAAACTCGACTTCGAAAAGACTCGAGAAGAGAGCATTACGTGCCTCGCTATTGGCATCGTGTTGTTCCATTTGCTCCCGACCAACACGAAAGGGGAGAACAACGTAAGCCTCATTCTCACAAATTTCCCATACCCTCGCACCGAGACTCTGGAGATATGCAGACATCCGAATCTTCCAGTACGGGTAATTGGTTCCATCGAAAAACGGTGGCTTCCCTGAACCACGAGCCATGTCGCCTTCTGCGGATCAAGAACCGGTTAAGGTGGAATGATCCTTAACCTGCTCTGATACCAATTGAAGGACCGAATACGGCGACCAGAGGGGGGTGAATGGGAGCCGATCAAAATTTCTTTCGAATGGCCACTGTCCCAATCGACCCTCCAAAAACCCAAAACTCACACGTGAGTAGTTCTCGAGTCAACAAGTGACTGGATGTTCTCCGGTAGTCCCCGGGAACACAAATAAACACTCAAGGCAACGAAAAGCCAAGTTTAAAAACAAAGAACTCCTCAAGACCGGAAACCGCAATGCACCCCCGAGGTTCAGCGGTTCAAGGCCGAGGTTCAGCAGAAAATGCACTTGACAAAGAAAAAAACGCTACAGCATCTGCCGAGGCTCAAGACCTCTAGTGCCGAGGTTCAGCACTTCTCGACTCTCGACAGTAAAAACGCTACAGACTGGCCGAGGCTCAGCGCCTCAAGTGCTGAGGTTCAAAGACGGGCTCCAAAGACAAGAACACCAAGAACGAAAATCGCCATGATCTTCAATCCGCCCGACCTCCTCCAAATCTCAACCAACTGCACCCAAATTTAAACCGTGTGTTCCCAAGGCAGTGGAGAAGCTCCCTCTAAGAGATCATAGCTTGAGATTGGACGAATCAACGGGAATCACAAAGGGGACGAAGAAAACGAGCAAAAACAGGGCGTCATCAAGAATCGCTTCGATCTCCTTGCACGGGACAAATTGGAGGAAACCCTTCGGTGGAAGTGTTCTCCTACAAGCAAGGATCGAGCAGCAACAAACGGTGCGCAAAATGATCAACCATAGCTCGAGAAATCAACTCGGGAACAAACGGGGGAGAAGAGGAAAAACGAAGAACGCGAAGAACACCAATCAAAACGCGAATCAACACATCAATCTGACCCAACGAGGAAACATGGAGGATTCGGGACCTCCATTCCCATGAGTAAACTTGGTTCTTACACTAATTGTAAAGATTAGTGGACCTCTCTCTCACTTAGCACCTAGAAGAGGGAAACCCTAGAAAGGAAGAAGAAAAATGCAAATGGGAGAGGTGAGGGAGATGGGGCTCCCTCTACCTTACTTATCGACCGGGCTTATTTCATTTTCCAGTTTTTGCCCCTGATACAACTCTGAGCAAACCGCCTAGCCCTAGGGACATTGCGGTCTAACTCGAACCGACTCGATGCAATCTTTGATCCGACGGCCACCGCGCCTTCTCACCGGTAGCTTCGCCTCGACGCGAACTCCCCGATGCCGCCACGTGCCATCCGTCCGCCTCGGGACCTCCGCCAGGGTTTTGTGGCTCAACCCAGAAACCCGCCGGGTGGTTTTGAGGCCCAAACCACCGAAACCCTCCACCGTTGGTTTTGAGGCCCAAACCAACAAACCGGCCCATGTCCTTGCACTTGTCGAAGCCAAGTGCCAGCAACGCGATCCCGCCCGGCGATTCCGGGTCCCTCAGTCTAAGTCTTGATGCGTCCGCCCTTTCCACGCTCCCAGTCCATTCGGCGCGGCCCGCCATCACTTGACCTTCACCTCGCCGTCGGCCACCGCCTCCATGCTCGACACCTGCACAACACAAGCCAAGGCACATGTGGAACTCGTGGCTTTCACCACCGTCAGTAGCACCCCATCCGAGATGCTAGTAGTTGAATCAATCACTCATCATCACAACTGAACTACAAGTATAAACCTTGTGTTCGCACTGCCAGGTATTCTGAAGAATTTGCGTCTCCAGCCTGTGTGCACGTTGCAGGCCTTGAAAGGCGCTGGATTGGATCTGTTGTCTCACATTGTCAACGGAAGCAAGTACGCATGCGCTACACGCCTACACCCCAGGTCACGACTCAGCTCATGAGAGCCAACAAAATAACAATCAAAGATACCGAGGATCATATATATAGCTATTTAAGTAATGATCGGATTAGTACTAGTAGCAGTACTGAATCACCCACTTGTTGCAACCACTCTTAGTTGTCAGTACGTCGGCGCGGCCGGCGGAGCTGGATCGATCACGTGGGGCCGAAACTTAGTTCATATTGCCAAAAGAACAAATCCTATTTGCGTTCAAGGTCACGTTTTGCCTTCAGTGAGCGATCATCATCCCCGACAGATGTTATTCATTGTTAATTTTAGTAATATTATCGGCTGAGTTTAGAAATACACTTGATGATTTTACCCAAATATAAAAAGGGCTCTGCAACGTACGGTGATCGCCTCAGGTACCTGCCCCTGACCGACGGTGAGCTTTGCGCCTTTGCCTGGTGGTGGCGACGGCGTTCAGAGCTCGTGCTCTTCTCCTACCACACTGGCACGGAGGGAGTAAGTAGTGTTTAAGGTACTCTAGCTGTTGAGTTCGTCACGGGCCAGGAATGTGGCCGATGCACGGTGGTCTGCTGTTAAAAAATTGCAACTCCAATGGCGAGAACGTGCTTGCACGTTGCAGCCCTCGAGAAAGGTGCATGTCGTGTGCCCGTCCAGCATCAAGATTGGATCTATTTTGGCTCTGGTTGTTAATGTAGTACGGAAGCATATGCATTGCAAGCACCCGCACTAGACATGATCGCATTTCTCTCCCGACAAGTACCTGGGTCCGCTACCTAGCTAATAAGTACTATAATAAATAACGTTAAGCTCGTTGTGTTAAAGTACTCCTGACTTCCTGAGGCCTAATCAGATGCTGTCGCCAAATAATAAGTGACCCGACGATTCCTTTCGCTCCAAACGAAAATGGTACAAAATGTCTGCTGTAATCTTTATTGCGTAGCTAGTTTGGTTTTGTTTTCATGTAGCTGTACTATTGTGTCCTAATAGCAACTCCACTACATTGAGCAAAATAATAATCTCCTTTTCCAAACATAACCTCCATTGATGCCGTCGGCGTTTGGAGCAAAGGTTGCATGTGTGTGTGCGCGCGTGCGCGCATTGAGCAGTGGTGTTTCGTGCGCACTGAGCAGTGAGTGTTGAGTCGAGGTGCCTGTGGTTCATTAATATTTCAGAAAAGTGACCTAGGAGTTCGTCAAGGGGACAGTGGTGGATGGACGGCACGGTGGCCTGCTCCTAGCTAAGATAAAGAATTGCATCTCCGATGGCGCGCGAGAACGTGCTTGCACGTTGCAGCCCTCGAAAGCCAGCTGCTTGCCGCCTTAATTGTCGAGGATCAAACACCTGCACTAGACTTTTTTTTTTTTTTTTTTTTTGGGCTTGGATAGACTTTTTCATTTTTCTCCAAAGAGACAAATAATTGTTTTATCCATCTGAGGATCGGGCCGGGGTAATCACGTGCTGTCGGCAAACAATTGACCTGATCACACGTCTCACTATGCGTGTGAATTGTTTAATGGTAGCAAGACACATAATTTTTTTTTACCATATAGTATCGAGTATTGGGCAATTTAGCTGCGTGAATGTGGAATGAGAGTACGTACAGGTAGAAAATGAGATGGTTTGTACTTTAGAGTAGTTTGGTTCCTCTCCCTCTTTCCAAGTTATAGACGTTTTATGTTTTAGATTATAGTTTTTACTATGCATTTAGACATACACTATGTCTAGATATATATGTTAGAAACAATATATCTAGAAAATTCAAAATATACAATAATATAGAATTGATTTTTTTTTATCCATATGATTTTCTTCACAAGCAGTTCATAAGAAGGCGCCATTAAAAAAATATGGCTCTAGGGCTAAGAACTGCCAGGTGGAAAACATGTGGGCCTAGCGCTAATAACCGCCGGAGTAAATATACATACACCGGTGGTTTTCTCGATAGAAAAAAAGTTAGGTGTCTCAAAAATGGTTTATGTACTTGCCGCTATCCTAAGGAACCACTTCTTCGTATTATAGTGACGGTTTACATAATGTGCCGCCTATACAAAATTTATAAATACACCTTCTTTCTACCTCGATTACAACTTCGCATACTCCGTCGGTTTATATCTTTGGTCTCGGCCAGAGTTGGACTCGGGCATTGCTCCCAGTTTGAGCCATCAACCGGGACTAAAGTCCCTAGTCCAATGGCTAGTGCTGTAGGCAGGCGCAGGAGAAGACTTTAGTCCTGGTTGGTGGCTCTAACTACGACTAATGATCACCCTTTAGTCTCGGTTGGAGCTACTATAATAATACTACTAATACTTAAAAGTGCATGATAAATATGGTTTTTTAATATGGACCATCAAGCGTGTTTTATAGGTTGAATGACTTTTAAGGCCCCCTTTGGCTCACCGGATGGGCAAAAGAAAAACGTAGGATTCCTCCGTCCGTAGGAAAGGAAAATTTCCCGTGTCCATCCCATTCCTTTACAAACAGTGCGCTCGCATCTCTCTCTCATCCATTCCATTCGCCCGCTCGCGCCTCTCTCTCTCTCATCCATTCACCGGCGCGCTCCCTCCTCTCCTTCCCCCACGCTCCACCGTCCCCACATGGACAGCACCAGCGCCGGCCATGGCAGATCCGGCACCGGAAGCCCCCTCCCTCTCCTACCGCCGGGCCTCGCTGCGCGTGGGCGGGCCGGCGGGCGGACGCTGAGCCCTCCCGGGCGGCGGGCGGACGCGGGCGCCTGCTCGCCGGCTTCGCGGGCGCGGGCGACGCTGGCCTTCTCGGCGAGGCAGATTCGCGCCCGGCGGGCGGGGCCCCTCCGGCGGCGGCCCCGGGCGGACGCGGGCGTCTCCCGCTGGCGCGGGCGGGACGGCGGCTTTCGGGCCGCAGCGCGACGGGGCGGCGGATGGCGCCTCGTCCTGCCTTGGTCGTTGCCCTCTCTGTCTCTCTCTCTCTTCCTCGGACTTCGCACCAACCATGATGTTCGAGCGGATTTTTTTTTTCCTATGCCGGCGTGAAGAAACGAATCCGGAGGAATGGATTCCTCCGGTTTTCCTACGTTCATCCAAAGGCCATCCAAAGGATGATGACGTCAGCAAAACTGGAGGAATCCTTTCCTCCGGTTTTCCTGCGTTTCCCCCATGATCCAAAGGGGGCCTAATGGGACACCCGAAATATGATTTCTTTTAATCCGTTGCTCGGATAGATTAATTGAGGCCACCAATGCATAGAGCTCAGAACTACTCATATGTTTTGATCGAAATAAAGCTTTGGATGTTGAAAGATTTCAGAGAAAATAAAAAAATGTTACTGTAAACGTAAGTTGTTACAGTACCATGTGCAGTAACCAGGCCGATCCTTTTTTTTTTTTGGTTGTGGCCGATTCCTGCTCTTGCCTTCAGTTACCACTTATCACGCATGCCTTCAGTTACCAACTGAGACATAAAGTTAGTAATGCATGCACTTGATGATCATCTCAGAACTCAGATAGATTGTACTCAATGTCTCATAAGCTCACTGTAACGGCAATCACCGCAGGTACATGCCCCTGACCGACGGCGAGCTCTGCCTCGTCGCGGCGACGGCGTTCATGTCGGAGTTCTTGCTCTTCTCCTACCACTCCGCGACGCACACAGGCCTTGAGGGCTACTAACACCACCTCCTCGTCATCCTCATCGGCCTCTGCATCCTCGCCACCATCCTCGGCGCGCTGTTGCCGGCGAGCTTCCCCGTCGACGTCGCCGCCGGCACGCTCATCGCTCTGCAGGGGCTGTGGTTCTACCAGACGGCGCTCACGCTGTACGGCCTCATGCTCCCGGACGGGTGCGACCGCAACGCCAAAGGCGACCAGGTCGACTGCAGCAGCCGTGCCGCGGAGGAGCGCGCCGAGCAGCTGGCCAACTTCCAGCTGTTCGGTGCCGTGTTCCTCGCCTTCGTCTACGTGCTTGGGTGCTACGCCGTCGCTGCGGCGAGGTACGGGCACCCGGACCTGGCGGCGGTGCATGAGGAGCACGTCGCCGCCTTGGAATGCCGCGGCGGCGGCGGCCGCGTTGAGGAGTGCGTGGTATAGTGGCGTCTGATGATGAGTACATATCTACAGCTCAGTTCTTGCGTCAGTATACTACTATGTAGCAAGTCCAAAACATGGTGTGATATGTTGTTCTTAGTGCTGTGTCAATTGTGAGCGACTTTTGTAATGAAACTTTGCAAATCGAGAGAAGTTTCAAATGGAAAATACTAGCTGGATCAAAAGTTTTGCTGCCTTTGCTGATGCTAAATGACCTCATGCTATTACAAGTCAGTCAGTGCCTCACTCCCTTTTGAAGAGTGAAGCAAAGTAGGAAAGACACAAAACGGCTAAAATATCAGAAATTGATTTGGTGATCCACAATCAGATGTTTCATCCAATCGTAAATCATCAGATAGGTACTCATGACACGACAGTATGAGTGCTATCTCAAGGTCTGAAACACACAACTGAGTGGCAAACTGAAAATAAAACTAAAGACTACAGTGTCTTCCTTGACAACTGAAAATGACATGTCTTCCTTTGGCAACCCCTTGTGAGCAATCTGTGTGCCATCATTTCCCCAAGTATTGTGTCTTCCATGTTGTTGACCTGAACCTTATGAACCATAGCCTAACAAGCTACCAAATTTCCTCTCTTTAAGTTCTGAACATTTGAATGCAACGCCATTGACAGTTAGCTGCTTGATGATCATGTCTACCTGCCACTGCTAAAATCCTCTGCACCATGTCGCTTGGCTGATTCATTCCTGATACCAAAATTTAAAACAAATTAACGATATACAGGTAGAATAATTAAGGTAGGATTCCTTTAAATTGCAAGTATTACCTGAGCTACTTGCTGGGTCAGGGTTGTTGGTTCTGTCCACGGGTGAGCATTTTACTTCCTGCTACTTGGCAATCAACAATACAGGAGCTTGAAATGCTGTTTCTGATCTAGTACATCAGACTTCCAATTCTGAGAAGTAAAGAAGGTGAAAGAAAATGTTAGAAGAAAGAGTAAAGCAGAGAAGCAAGAACAGCTACGTGCTTGGGTCATTGGGTGCTATGCCGTTGCTGCCGCGAGGTACGGGCACCCGGACCTGGCTGCGGTGCATCAGGAGCACGTCGCTGCCCTGGAGTTGTACGGCGGCGGCGGCGGCGGCGGCGGTGGCCACGTTTAGGAGTGTGTGGTATAGTGGCGTCTGATGAGTGCTCGTACAAATCGGCAGCTCTGTTCTTGCCTCACTACTCTGTAGCAAGTGCAAAACATGTTGTGATATGTTGTTGTTAGTGCTGGGTCAATTGTTACAACTTTCCAAATGGAGAATACCAGCTGGATCAAAAGTTTGCAGGCAAAATCCCAATCCTATAGTTTCAAGATCAAATGTTGGCAAAAGATCTAAACTAATCGAAAAGTTTCATGATCAAATTTGGGCAAAAGATCTAAAGAAATAGAAACGTTTTAAGATGGAATTTGAGACCGGATCCATATCCATTTTGTCTCTTGATGTTCTAGCTTTCCTTCATCGATCAATAGATGGATCAGAAATGTTTTTATCGTTTACAGCCAGATATTTCATCCATACAGCTAGTGCCCTTTTCATATGTACGTGATACATTATACATGCTAGCTCTCCAATAATATCAGCACATATGTAGTCATGACAGTATAAGTGCTAGCTCAAGAAGGCCTGCAAGCATACAATTGGATACAATGGTGTTCACAAACTGAAATCTAAAGATTACAGTGTCTTGACAGCTGAAAATGACAATTTTTTTTTGAACTGAGGGCATTGCCCATTTCCATCAGAGGATAACGTTAATACAACAGAGTTTTAGATTGTAGTAACTGACAGCAAAAGAGATAACAGGAACGAGCATTAAGGCTACATCAGCACACCACACTGCCAACTAACGAAACAGAAAGTATTGACAAAACACAAAGGAAATTTCAAGGATTACCTATTTGGAAATTCTCCAACCTGCAGTGTCCTGATTCATATTATCCACCGTCACGGGTGAAAAATAATTTCTACGATTTGGCGACCAGCTAAAGATTGGAGTCCAAAAAAAGATGAAAACAAATGGACAAGAAAGCAGAGTAAGCACTAAGCAGCGTACATCTTCACTGCTGGCCGTCAACACTCAATACATGTAAAGGGTGGGATGATTGGGATGGACTTGAATCGTGTGCCTCATCACAGCCTTTGCTTTCCTCTCCTCCTCCTCGCTTGCACCTTCAGATTGGAACCAAACCGTGACTCGTTGCAGTGACAGCAGGTTCTCTAGGCCCAAGTCGAAACTGCCATTGATTTCTCTGTTGGTCCGTTGCACTGGGAAGTCAAACTTAAGTTCCACGAGCCTTGGCATGGCTCCATGCTCAAACACCATATGCCCTCCAAATTCAGACAACCCACATCTCACCAGGCATGGGAACGAGTAAGCACTAACAATGAATTTCCCATGGATCCCTAAATCCTCATGGCCCACTACATTCAGATTCAGATTGTAGAGAGCAGGCAACCTGCCTAGGATTTCAAGATCCTCCTGATGTAGCTGCCTCACTCCGATCTCAAGGAATGACAGATTCAGAAGGAGGGAGGGATTCACCTTCAACCAAGTAGGAAGTGTAGCAAACCAGCAAAGGCCACACACTTGCAATCTACGGAGGTTTTCAGGAACGGTCACAACCCAACCATCCAAGTTGCATTCCCTATGTTGGATGGTGATTCCAATACTCTGGATTTTATGGAGCTTGTTTAGGCACTCCACCACGGCTTTGTCCATGCCGTCGTCACTCTCCATCTGGAATTGGTGGAACCGGAGGTCAGACAAATTGCCGGTGATGATCTCAAGATCCAGCACCTTCAGCTCTGTTAGATGGGCCAGCTCTTCTAGCATCTTCCCTTTACAGTCAATGCACAAACATGAAAGCTCTTCAAGGGCTATCAAGCTCCCTATCCCTTCAGGCACTCTTGTCCTCCTTTTTATGCGTAGGCACATCATTTGTGTTAGTCGAACAATACTTGACGGTAAATTAGGAATTGCTTCATTCCCAAATGATGTTTCTACATCTAACGTTAGTAGAAACTGTAGGTTCCCTATTTCTTCAGGGAGCTGACCAATCTCTGTATTTCTTAGACCTAGGTACCTCAAATGAAGTAAATTACCAAGATACTTAAGGCTATTGCTTTGTGAAAGATCACAACCTTCTAAAACCAGTACACGCAAAATGTTGAAGTTCTCAAGTACCATTGGTATATAGTCAATAGCAGATTGAAAGACAATAACTGACCTCACATGATGCTCTTTGCTCAATGTAGCCTCAGGTTTAATATGACTAGCCTTGCTATTTTGAAGGGATAGCCTTCGAACCTTTTTTGATTCAGATGTGTGACCCATATTGTTTTCAATAGTAACAAAGTTTTCTTCGCTTGATAAGGAGCAGATAAGATCAAGCACCATATCATGTACACAACAAGATTCTATCATGCCACTCTGTTCGTCATGCCTGGGTTGGATCATGCTTCTATTTATTAGCTCATTGAGATAATTCTCTCCTATTTCAAATAAGCTCTTGTCTTTCTTTTCAGATTGAATAAAACCTTCGGCTATCCACAACCATATCAAACGATCTTTTTTCATAACATAATCTTCTGGAAACATACCAAAATATAACAAGCAAGTCCTTAGATAACATGGCATATCATAATAGCTGAGTAACAAAACCTTTCTCATATTCTCTACACTATTATTCTCCTTTAGTCCTGCACCAATAGAGTTGCACACATCAAACCATTCAAATTTGTTTCTTCCTTTACTTGCCAGCAAACTAGCGATTGTGATAATAGCTAAGGGAATGCCATCACATTTCTGTAGTATTCTATTTGATACTTCTTCTAGTTGTTTATCAAGCCATTTGTCTGTGTTTTCTTTGCCAAATATTCTTCCATACATTAATATCCTAGAGTTCTCTAGAGAAAGGGGCTTCATCTTGTAAAGACCACCAATTTCTTTAGCAACCTTGAAATTACGTGTAGTTGTGATAATCCTGTATTCAACATTGCCATCAGGCGAGCACATCTGATCATTTTTCAAAGATGAGAATTCCCATATGTCATCAATAATAACTAAGTACCTGCACATATTGAGCAACAGAAGGCCATGTATAATGTTTATCACTAAGCAAATTGAGAAAGAAAATTGTAATCTTATATGTGTTGGGCATGTTATATAACAGAGGGATAAAAGGTTCATTAATTGGTACCACAATCATTAATTGGAAAGAAGGTAAAAGCATCGGGCGGTCCCTACCTACTGTCAACCACACATTGATCATTGCAAGCCTTCTTCTACATGTATGTGTGTGCAATGCAAAGTAATAGGCGGACTTGACATGTTAGAAAATAGTAAGTAGTAGCCCAATAATACAGTTTCTCCATTCTTGTGTTTTCTTATCTTTTCGAATTAGAAACATGTGACCGGCACACTTGAGGATCAAGATTACTTAAAAAGTTACTGTATATTAGTTCCATTATGTCTTGGATTACGAACTGATTTTATCTTTTTGGTGAGTCTGCTTTGAACATGAGTGTGAGAACTTTGTGATAATGTGGTCTGATTCCTCACTTATGAGTGAGGATGAAGCTGGATGTTTATTCCATTATATAAAAAATATATTAGTTTTAAAAGAATTCAACATATATATTAGTCTATTCCTTCAATTCTTCTTTCTAAATTCTAAAGTCCTATTTTCTTTTACAAATGTACTACTATGCACATGTGTTGTATTGATATTCCAAATGGAAGTAGACATTTTGTAATAGTAGACGACTGTTTTGTTCCCTCCCAGCATTGCATATTGCAGGTATTGCTTTCTAAGTGAAAGGGAATTTTTATTGTCTGTTTTACCCCCTAGGCCAAGCCCCACCAAAATAAAGCTTCTAGTTTTGCTGACTTAGAGTTAATGAATTAGTCTTGAAAAAGGCTTCATCCGCTTCACACACGTCTCTGTTCTGCGTCTCCACAAGGATCTCTGGTTGTCAAAGATTATTACATGGACACACAGAAAAGAGCTCTAGAGTACCAAACCAAAACTAGACGAAACTAGACAAGAGGAAATAATGGATTCTCACTAAAGCAAACCCACCAAAAGAGATTGTGTTACACATAAAGATAAAAGATAAACTTGAGTGACAGAGAAGTGCCGAACATACAGTCATATTTGCCAAACTTTCTAGACAGAAACTCCAAGAAAAAAGTAAGGAATAGTTTTTGGGAGATGTCATCCATACCTCTTCTCCTGAAGGAATCCTCTTATCTCGTCAATAACATTGATACTTGTAGTACTATACTTGGCTAGTTGATAGAACATGTCCTTGAACAATCTATCCATATCAGGTGTTTGAGACACAGATACAAAAGCTGAGCAATCAAATTGTGCTCTAAGCTTTTCATACACAATATTAGCAAGAGTTGTCTTTCCTAAACCTCCAGATCCCACAATAGAAACTATCTTGTTTTGTTCCTTGGATGCTTCATTGCCATCAATTAGAAACTTGATTACCTCATCTCTTGATTCCTCAATGCTAACTAGCTCTGTCACCTTCTCATACCGAACCAATGCACGGGGATCAAATGTAACAGGCTTATCCACACCGTGGTTAACCTCATACCTGCGGCGCCTGTCGTGCACCTCTATGACACGACTCTTGATATCTCTTATGTCAATAGCAATCTTGCGGCGAATCTTGGGCTGCATCAAAGAACCGAGGGTCTTGTCAATGAACTTCTTGAAGCCATGCCTTTTGGTCAGAGTATGGCCCTTGACTTGCACCATGAATGTGTCGATATTGTCTTCTATGTCGTAGGACAACTCTCTTACATTCCTGGCCCAAATCTTATCCTGATCAGGTAGTTGGTCTGCTGGAATCTTGGAGATATAGTGAAGGGCAGCCTGCATGCTCTCAAGCTCTTCTTGGAGGAACCTGATCCCCCCTTTCACCTCCTTCTGCAGGTTGTACTCATCGGCAAGCAGCTGACCGAGCTTGGGGAGGAGGCTTGGCAGTGCCCCGAGCACGACCTCCATTGATGCTCTTGGCGCAATGCAAGGAGCAAAGGCAGCAGGTGTGTGTGCACGTGTGTATGTGTGTTTGTGCGCCGTAAGCAATGGTTTTGGAGTTGAGTGGTGGTGCTTAAGGTGTTCGTCACAGGGATTGTGATGCTCTGGCTCAATGCAAGGAGCAAAGGCTGCACGTTGCTTTGCTGGTACACTAACGATAAAGAATTGAACCTCCAATGGCGAGAACGTGCTTGAACGTGTTGCGGCCCTGGAAAGCCGGCTGTGTGCCGTATGAGCCGAGCATCAAGCACCTGCACGAACAAATTACTCTAGCTTGTTTTATTTATCTGAGGAGTAATCACGTACGACTGTCGCCAAATAATTGACCTGACGACGACACCATTCACGATGCGTGTGAATTGTTTACCAACAGAAAGACAAAATTGTTTACGCTTTTATTTGCTGTCACAGAGTATTGGACCGCAGGTGCTCACATTATTGGTCGGTTGCCAAAATTTGCCACGAAGCCATGATTTTGGTTAGTAATTGGTTGGCTATTAAAATTTGCCAACTAATCATTTTTGGCTTATAAATATTTGGCAACTTTTTTGCCCAAGATTTGACTTGCCAAATCTATGATATGGCAATTTTTGGATGCCAATCAATCAGGCTCTCAGTACTGAAGATTTCCTCGTATTTCCTCTTGGTTGTTGATGAAGGCATTGTGTGGCCCTGTTTGAACCCCAGACGATTCATGAGCAGGTACTCTCCCCTCTTTGACGCTGGAATGTGGGAGATGTTCTGCGCGGCAAGGCGTTAGCTCCGCATGTATGGGCATCACCGTTCTTGGGCTCACCGAAGCGGCCTTAGGAAGCTTCAGAATGGTTGGCTTGGTGGTCCTGGTGATCCTTCTGGTGAAGACCTTCAGTTTTCCTTTGGCAAAGTCTGTGTCCGGAGAGATCGCTGGGTGCCTCTGTTCCTCGCCAACTGTGCTTTCTGCCGTTGGACGCCAGACGAGCTAGAGTGCAATGTCCAGCTGCATTTTTTGACGTTGCTGACGCTGGCAGCCGTGAAATGCAATGTCCATGCACCGGAATCCCTGTACCTCCGGGCCGGACCTCCGGTGGGCGTGTACCGGAATCCCAGCAGACCTTTGAGTTGTTTGATTTCTCTCTATGTACTTGTGCAGTTGTGTCCTAACTAGCATGACCGCTCTTTGGACGATTTGCATCTGTCGCAGGTGTGTTTTGATCCAAGATGTACCTAAATAAATAAATAATAACATTTTGATTTCCATATGAGTTTGGAAGAAAAAAACTAACTAAAGAGTCCATGCAAATTCACAGCTAGTAAAGACAAAATCTGAACAAAACACCATGAAAAATTAATGATAGTTTTATGTAGAAAAGAATTGGAAAGAAAAATTCTTAAATAAATAGTCTATATAATTATAATAGAAAATATCAATATTTAACATTAACATTTAAAACAATACTGATACTGTGATTAAAACAATTCACAGCTAGTAATTGATTTATTTTTTATGTTGGAAAAACGTAATAAAAAGTCAATGTATTGCTGTAAGTAAAACTAAAATTCATCTATCTCTTTCACTCTCAAGTGCTAAAAACTACATTATATTGATCCTATAGGTTTAGAGTGAGGTCTAACAAAACATATCTATAATAACTGACTCATGAGCTCTTGGCTACTATTAAGGGCATCTCTAATAGTTCTCAAATAGCTAGTTTAGGAGGAATTCTATTGGCTATCAAGATAATTTGCAAATAGCCAACTAGATGAGACATAGAAATAAGAAAAAATAAACATTATAGTGGAGAGTTATGTGAGAGAGATATTTCTAGAAGATCATTCTAGACTAGCTATTTAGGAATCGCTAGCTATTTGATCTCTTTCCTCAATAGCCAATGGAAATGTTACTTTTTTATTATTTATATGTCTCAAGTAACTAGTTATTTAAAAATTGCCATTAAAGGCGTCCTGATAGGCAGTAGAATTCCTCCTATACTACCACCGCAGGTACCAGCCTCAACCGACTCCTCCTGCCTCCGCTAGAATCCTCTGCACCATGTCCATTGGCGACCTGCTTCAGTCATGATGCCCAAAATAAAAACAAATTAACGATTGACCGTCATGCAGCGCATTATTAGTGTCATACAAATTATTGCTTCTCAACAAGATAAACCATGTATTAGTGAATGTCTACAGGCTTTTTTCTGGAACTAATTTGCAATATTTCTTATGCCAACGCTTTTTTATTAATATATCTAGTCTGCAGGGTCATTTTTCCTTTCAAGTTCTCCTAGAAACAGAGCAAGAACAGAGTTTTCTGTAGAGAAGATGAGATTAGTACTTTTTGAATATTAAACCAATATTACACATTAGCATAGTCTACTAGATTAGCAATAGGAAAACTGCATTTCCTTGGCCAAACCACTAAATAAACATGAACATCACTTCACAAGATATACTGGTAGAATAATTAAGGTAGGATCCTTTACAAATTGCAAGTATTACCTGTGCAATGCAAGATTGACCTATTTGCTGGGTCATGGTTGTTGGTACTGTCCATGGGTGAGCATTTTAATTCCTGCAACTTGGCAATGCAAGATCCCCAGGCCCAAGTCGAAATCACCGTCAATTTCTCTCGTTCCATGCACTGCAAAATCCAACTCAAGTTCAGCGAGCCTCGGCATAGCTCCTTGCTCAAACACCACTGGCCCAAGAAACGCATGGGAATGAAGATGCACCCATTGTAAATCTCCCTTTGATCCCAAGAAACGCATGGCCTACCCTCGGCCGTAGATGGTAGAGAGCGGGCAACCTTCCAAGGATTTCCAGATCCTCCTGCTGCAGCAACTCCATATCGATTTCGAGGTTGCAGAGATCCGCAAAGAGCAAGGGATCTACCTTCAGCCAAGCAGGCAGCGTAGAAAAATAGCACGGGTTACATAGTTCCAAACTGCGAAGATGTTGTGGGGTGACGACGACCCAACCATCGAAGTTTTGTTTTTGAGGTAACCCAACCATCCAATTTGTATGCACAATCAGTAAGAATGATCGAGATTTCTAGACTCTGGATCTTATGCAGCTTGTTTAGGCACTCCGCTAGGGACTCACAGATGCCCCTGTTCGCTGCAATGCCATCAATTCTCAGCACCTTCAGCTCTATTAGATGACCCAGCTCTTTTTTTTAATGTCTCTCAATTCACAATGACTGATTGAAAATGAAAGCTCTTCGAGTGCTGTCAAAGCTCCCGATCCCTCTCAGCACTCCTGTCCTATTTATGCGTAGGCACATCAGTTGTGTTAGCTGAACAACAGACGATGTCAAGCTAGGAATCTCATTTCCTTCGACATCTAACATTTGTAGAAATTGCAGCTTTCCAATTTCTTCAGGGAGCTGACGAATATGTGTGTATCTGAGTCCTAGATACCTCAAATGAAGTAAATTAACAAGGTACTTAAGGCTATAGCCTCGTGATAAAAGACATTGTTCCAAATCAAGGACACGCAAAACTCTGAACCCCTCATGTGTTGACACATGATCAATAGCAGATGGAAAGACAGTTACTGACCTCACATGTTCCATGATCAGTGCAGTCTCAGGTATACCATGACCAGCCTTGCCATTTTGAATGGAAAGTCTTCGAAACTTTTCCAATGCAGATGAGTGACCAACATTATCCTATACACTAACAAAGTTTTCTTCACTTGAGAAGGAACTAATAAGATCAAGCACCATATCATGTACATGGCAAGATTCTATCATGCCACTACATATGTCATGCCTGGGCTGGATCATGCTTCTATTTATAAGCTGATTTGGGCAGGCCTGCATGATTGCCAAATTGTTTTTGTAATTATTTTACTTATTAATTGTTTTGTCTTTTAAAAGATCAAGGGTCCTCATTTATACAAAGGACTGAACTGAATGACCAGAGGGGGTTAGTGTTAAATGAGAGCCTAAAAAAAATTCACCAAGAAGGCGAGTGATATATAGGCCATGTCAAATGCTCTATTCTAGCTCTCCTCATCTCGTAGTCACAATATACATCAATATTACATAAAGGTCCTACAATATTACATAATTACATAACAAAGCTTTTAGTCCCTACAATATTACATAATCACATAACAAAGCTTACAAATGTGGACACCAACAGGAACATGCAAGAATATCTAACAGCCAACATATTGATCTGAACTATCTGTCACGACGAGCTTCCTCTAGTAGAAACTCAATGCCCAAATGGCACACACTTGGTACAATCGAATTCTGAGGCATTGAACATGCTCAGTTACTTGATCTTCCTCAACAAAGACAGCAACCTGATTGGGCAATCATTGACACAAGAATTAGTTTTTGAGATAAGAATGGTGAGGGCAATCGCTAAGTCTACGACTAAGCTCTGCAACTGGACAGTTGCATATGCAATCCACGAGTTCATGAACTCGTTGTTCGCAATTGCGCATCCCTGTTCAGGGTTCCTTGTCCCTTGCCTTTTGTATATGTATTAAATATATTAGTTTTGCCAGTTTTCATAGAAGATACTTTTGTTTATGTCATCATAGAAGACTTAATTTAATGTTCAATTTAGACGATGTTTGTTGCTTCCGTGTTCACCAATAATGTGTTTTTGTTAGATTGTAGTGTGGTAATACTCCAAAAGAAAATTTATGTTGCTTTTTCTTTTGGGGTGTTACAGGATCCAAATTTTCTTTAATAATTAATTAATTAAGTGTAACTTTGCTTTAAGATTCATGGTATTTTCTAAATAAGGCACACTGGAGCAGTTCTCTAAAAAACACAATTAATTGATAACAAGGGGTGCACACACACATACAAACCACATGAACATGTGAGATTACCTGACAACCAACATATATATTATCTGAATTGTCCATCTCGCGACCTTCCTCTAGTAGAAACTCAATGACCCAATGACACACACTTGGTACTATCAGATCCTTTAGGCATTGAACATACTCAATGACTTGATCTTCCCCGCCAAAGATCTGTGATATTGCAAAGACAATAAAATGATTGGACAATCATGGGTACATGGATTAGTTTTGAATAATAATGGTAGGGGAAATCGCTTCTCTTTCTGAACTGTGTCCACGACTGAGCCCTGCAAATGGACAGGCACATGCTCGATCCATGAGTTCATGAACTCATTGTTGGCACTTGCCCATCCATGTCCCTTCTTGCACCGTTGCCGTTTAGGACGTTTTCCACCAATCTTTTTCCGAGTGGTTAGTTTCCACGAGTTCTTCTCGACACGAAGGTGTGCTCCACCATGCTTGGACTTCCATAGCATCTGATATGAGGTAGCTGCAAAATTCCCACCAAGGCAATCTATTGCCTTTGGTAGCATCATCTTTCCTAGTTGTTCAAAGGGAATGTTCGCATACAAGTTGCCCTGATGCATGGCCTCCCCATTGATCGTCTCTGTTGCTGAACCCACAACTCTAGGGGACAAATCTTCAGAGGAGGTATGGGGCCAAAAGTGCATTCCAAGTTTTAGATATGGAAAGTCTCTCATGCTGCTTCTTTCGCTTTCTCGATTGATGACTGCTCTTTGCTCATTATTCCCAACTGGAAGTGCAACATGGCCCAATAGATACACTTGCATAACTTGTTCCAAGTATAAATCACATATCAATGATTCTGATGATGAGCTTGTGGCATTGTAGATCTGAGAGTAGTGATAATGTTGTTGCTGACAACAAAGTGGATTGGGCCGAAACCATTTAGAATAGATCGTGTAGAGATTATTGTGTTGGTTCTCATGACAGCCACAAACAGAATAAACATCAGATACCCAACACAAGTCTTGTGTTGGTAGCTGGGTGAGCTTTGTCTTCACAGTCTCGACCGTTGACCTCAAGTGTGGTATGAATAGTTGTAGGCAGTTTACTGCAACCCCAGTTATGTCAGTACTCTCCGAGAGCCGTAAACTGAGGGCAAGAAGAAAATTGTTTTGTGCAGCACTGCTATCTTTAAGTAACAATAACAGGATACCCTCCATTCCATGGTCATGTATTCTAAAAGGCTGTAGAAGAAAGGACAGATGTTGACTCCCACGAACAAAGCAATACTTTGTTCGTTTGCCAGCAAGAAGATGGCGTGTAAGAGGGTCAAAGAACATATATCTGCGTGGTGTACCATCAAGCTCCACGTACCTCAAGAACTCGCTCGCACCATTTGCAAACCGCTCGAACCGCCGGACGGCAGTAGAGCCTCTCAGCTCATCTTCGTCGTCATGGCTAAAGATGGATGAGACGAATGACCTGGCAGCATAAGCGATTTGCATGGGAAAGGATGTGGCAGAACCTTCTAAATTATATGGCCTACAAGCACCTGACATTGTCCCAAAGACCTCTGTCAGCCGTAATTGTGCACCACATAACCTAGAATGTTCCGTCGGGTGGATCCCCGATAAACCATGATTCCTCCAGGATCGATACTTACAGAGATATCACAGTATTACAACAGTTTTCATACAAAATACCAGAGTAGCGGAAGACTTACAATAACTTAATTTACAAAACTTTTGTCAAACTTATACAAACCAGAGTAGCATTGTTACAGCGGAAGTATCATTACTTAACTTTATTACAATCATACAACGGAAGTGCCCTGCCCGGGGGCCACACAACCTATTCCTCGGCAGACTCTTCCTCGATCACCGTCATGCAACAAGGGCCGTAGCACACTTGTTCACACGGTTCACTTGCAACAGGGGTTGACAAAACCTGAGTACAAAAAGTACTCCGCAAGACTTACCCGACCAAGAAATTTGGGAGAAGACTCAGGAATGCTGGCTAATAGGAATCAAGGTAAGGCTTTAGCAAGATCAAATGACACCTTTGCAAAAAGAGACTAAGCCAGTCCTTACTTTACTACATCAATCACTTGTCAACCATGTATCGGGTTCAAAACTTTCCATCATCAACTTCTATTATTACTACGATGCCGGTGCTTGGATCACGGCTCCCATATCGTGGAGCACACGACGATTCGAATCGCTTCATATACCCAGCTGGGGCTTCCTAGCCACACGATGTATGCATGACCAAACATCTTACATACATCAACTCACGCTTGCATTTCTCCCTGCCAGAACGGGTTCTAGCCACGAGAGTACAGTACACCACCTTCCTACGCCGTCAGTCACAACCGTCGACGGGTATACCCGTAGTATGGGTACAAGCTACTTCCCGTGCCGGTTGTCCGTTCTCGCATGGATCATACAAGGGAGCTTACCGCCATTAGCATGCGACTAGTACTATCCAATAACCTCATGATCCCAGGGCCAGAGCAACGGACGGTCCTTAACCGACACAAGTGGACGACACTACACCAGGGCAATAGCCCCTCCTGATGCAAGTCACTCCACCGACGTCTCGAGTTACTCATCATCATGCTCTTGTTGCGTACCCTTGACCCGATCAAAGTGAAAGGATACCAGCAAGTAGCATCAAGTTTTCGTAATTGCCCTCAACGGGGATTTTGTTATCACATCTTTGAAAACATTTTACTTAAAAAGCCTATGCTATCAGCAGAGCGAAGCGTATACTAAGCATTTTGTAAAACAAAACAGGTATCCAGGATAACATATCAAGGTACGGTAAATGCATCAAAGTAGGATATCAAACAACTCCTACACCTAATGCATTGTATCATCACATGAAATCATAAAAACTTTTCGAAATACAAGGATAGGTTTGTATGCATCCGGGGCTTGCCTTGGGGCTCGACGAAGTTAGGAGTAGTCACCCACTCACCGAGATCAGGATCAACCTCTTCACACCGATAACCCTCCTTCGCGACGAGAGTCGGATCGACTACACGATTGAGATGCATGATTACAATGCAGTAATAAAAGAACATGCGATAACGATGCAACGATGGTTAATCTATCTTGAGTACAACTTTCCTTCACGGTAACCTTGCACTAAAGAGGTATAACTAGCGTCGACGACGACGGACTAGCGATACACAATCAACATGAAATGCCGAAGGTCATTAGGGTTAATGACCTAGGGTCATCACTCAATCCCAAAATCAAGCAACCCTAATGGTGATTAGAGTCAATTACTAATTTATTAACCATTTTTACAGTCGTTGAAAGCCACTAATTAACTTACTAATGATGGATTAATTAAACCCTAATTAATTAGAGAATTAACTAATTAAACAAGGCATTAATTAAGCATAATACAAAAATTAATCAAAACTTGATCAAACTTCATAATTAAGATCATTATCATCTAATTAGCACACAAAACAAAATTCATGATTTTTGGAGTTATATTTTAATTATTAAAATTCATTGAAGTTGCATTTAACAATTAAAAGAGCTATTTATAGCACAATTAATTTTTATTGAAAAACCAAAGTTAGTATTTTTCTGGTGAAGAGCATCACACAGGGAGCACATACATATTTTTGTTGCAATTTTATCTGTCCAAAAGAATTTATCACAAAAAGGTGAAAATCAGCCCGGAAATTAAATTTGGAAAAAAGAAAAAACATTTTTTCCCTCGGTTGGGCTTCACTGTGCGGCCCGAGCGGTCCGGCCCGGCCCAACTCAGACAGCGCGCGCAAGCACGCCACACGCGGCCCGGCCCCACGCGGCCTGCCTGCCTTCCCTTCCCCTCTCTTACTCTCGGCCGACACGGGGCCCATCGGTCAGACTCACCCCCTTCCTCTCTTCTTCCGGTCGGACAGAGGCGGCGGCGGCGATCGACGGCGCTTCCGCCGACGACGACCCCTCCAGCGAAACCGACCGCTCCAACGCGCTCCCCTCACTCTCCCGATCACTACAAGGTACAGCACGGGCACTATACACCGCCGGAGCACGCATAGCCTCGGTCACGGCGGTTCGGCAGCGACGAAGCTCGCCGGCGAGCGATGCTCCCGTTGATGGGATGCGATAGAGACCTCAAAAACGGGTGGAAAAGATCCAGTAGCTCACCAAGACTTCAAAATACGGTGGCGGCAACTCTAGAGCGGGCCAGAGGATGATGATCGACGGTGGCGGCGGTGGGTGGTCGGAGTTGGAGAAAATTACGCCGTGCGGGTGACTCCGGCGGTTGCAGTTTGCCTTCCACGGCTCAAGAGATGCAGGAGAAGGTGGCGGAGCTAGGTGCGCGGGCAATTGGACGGAGGTAGCACGATGACGAGGATGCGTGCCGGCGGATTGAAGATCTCGATGGCGGCGGCAGAGAAAGAAAGAAAGGGCATCGGCGACGGCCGGCTCCGGCTTATAAAGAGGAGGAGGCGAGCTCGGGCTTGCTGGGTTCTTCGCGAGCGCGGCCACGCGGCCAGCAACGTGCCCGAACGCGAGAAACGCCGGAGCAGCCACGGCGGACGGCGAGGACGTCGCCCATGCCGAGCACTGCTCGGGGGTACTGTAGCAACTAGCCACCTCACCCTTTTCCATTTTCAAAATTACTCCGAAAAGTTGAATAAAAGTTGAAAAATTCCCAAAATATAGATTGCACAAAAATTCATGCTCTACAACTTTCATTTAAGAAGTTTTATCAGAATCCAAATAATTTTTGAATTTCATTTCAAATTTGAAAATGAGCTCAAATTTCAATTTTTTGGGATTTCAAAATTACTTTGAAATTTTGAATAAAAGATGAAAATCTCCAAAAACAAAAGTTGCTCTATTTTTCAAGATCTACAACTTTCATTTAGGAAGTTTTTCATGAAACTGAATAATTTTTGAAATTGAGTTTAAAAATCAAAAGGAGACAATTTCTAATTCAAAGAACTTTTGAATTTATTTAAAATTTTATTCAAAAACTTGAAAAAAAACTTTATATACCAAAGTTGTAGAGCTCAAAGATATGCACAAACTGTATTTTTAGAGTTTTCCCAAATTTTGAATATTTTGAGGTGAAATTGAAAAGGGGACACAAACACATTGAAATTTAGGGTTTTTTGAAAAGGGTTTTCAAATTGGACTTTTGGGCAATTAATTAATGGTATGGTGATACTTTTTAAACTCAACCAATAGCATACATTCAAAGTACAAACTTCATACTTTGAAATGGTGCCATTGATTAACAACTTTTATTTAGAAAATTAATTATGGTTAGCTCACCAAAATTGAAAATGATATTCAAATTTCCAACACTTAACCAACTAGGGTTAGGGTTTAGAATTCAAATTCAAATTCAATTTTGATTCTTGCTTTTGCATCATTTGACTTGTAAAACACAGTTAGAGTGTAAGCTAAGGTTAGCCAAGCACTTGCAAACATCAAGATTGCTTTTAGTTGATAACTTTTATAAACCAAATCAAACATGTAGGTGAAACTTGAATGGCATACACATACACATACGATATAAAAGAGCGCAATCAAACCCTAGAATCGTAAACTCATTTTAATCATAGTCATTAGGGTTTTCTAATGATGAATGCTCATGCAATGATGATGATGACATGGCAGGTTTAGTTTAACGTAACACCGGGGGTGTTACAAAGGAGGAGCTCCTTAGACTGTCCTGCTTCTCTTCCTCTTCCTGCAGGCGCTGCTTGCACCTGCGCAGAGTCTGGTCGCACTCCTTCGTGGCGCGCTTGAGCTTTCTCTGCCAGCGGAGCAATGGAGCGCTGCTGGTGATGTTCCACTTGTTGGATGTCTCAAGGGCAGCCTCCAGCTTGATATGCGCCATCTCCATCCTCTCCATGTGGTCCTTTCCTTCTGACTTCTGCTCACACCTATCCTTGAATCTTGATAGGAACTGGTTAACAGCCTCCTCGGCCACTGCAAAAGTGACCATCTCGGTTGCCATTAGGATCGATTGTCCTGCGAGCTTGGCAAGAAAGCAAAGGTACTCATCAATATACAAAAAAAAAAAAAGATGGACAAGACGAGTGGCCTGCCAAGTGCAAATGTAGAGCAAACCAGAACCTGCAGAGGTCGAACAGGGTCGCAGCAAGTCGTCGTTCCAGCTGTATACGTCAATGTCACAGCAACAAACACAATGTTTTGAGGATCTATCCTGTGCCGTGCCGAGCGAAGTGATATATAGACATGCCAGCATATATAGGAACGGTGCCATCGTGAGCCATAATTGAGATACAAGACCGAGGTAGCAGTTAAGTCAACGCTGGACTAAACGTAGAAGAGGTCTTGCTTTTTTAACCGGAGGACATCCATCGTCCGTCGTACATGGGCTTGGACAGGTAAAAAAATAAGCGCAGAAGATTTAGATTGATTACCTACGCTAAGCTAAGGTTAGGTATATACTATTCTAAAAAAAGGTTAGGTATATATTGACCAAGAAGACTTAGCTTGGGAAACAAGGAAAAATAATCCATGTCAGAATCAGTCTAATATATGATGGAGTACTTTTGTTTTTGCACACTTGTTATTTGGCACAGCTTCACTAACAGGTTCATAAGTTATTGTGAGCTTTTTTTTTTTTTTGCCAAACACTCTTTTCCAAAACAACTTCATAGGTAAAGCTTTTTTTTCTCTTCTCTCACAAAGGGCGGAAATAGGATGAAACTGAAAAAAATAGCTTTTTAGAACTTCTTTATTTAACTCTCAAGTTATTGGTGAAGCTGTTTTACTAAATACCTTTTTAAAAATAGCTCAGCTCCACAAAAAAGCTACTTATAAAAGCACTTTTTTAGAAAAAAACAGTTTCACTAGTGAAGCTGAACTGTGCCAAACGAGGCCTTAATTTCATGTAAATACCTGATAACTGTTATAAGGCTAGTGGTTTTAATATATCAAAAATCTATTTTTTGTAGCTTAGCAGCATACTTGATAGATGACTATCCCCGCTTTATAAAACCATGAAGGGTCAGCAGTATTGTTAGAATAAGTAAGGCTGGATCCTTAAAACACTGCCAGTATTACCTATGCAATGCTATATTCAACCACTTGAAGGGCTCGGGTTATTGGTAGTGTCCACAAGTGAGCACTGTAATATCTGTGTTTTGGCAATCAATAACACTAGCTTGAAATACTGTCTCTGATCTGGTGCATTAAATATCCATTTCTGAGAAGTAAACAAAGAGGAAAAGCAGAGATACAAGAAACAAAGATTCTTGTAAAATTGGGAAATTTACATCAGAGGAAATTGGGAAAGGAGAAGAGTGACGGCAGGTTCTCAGGTCTTCATCAGTCCATGATTCATCACCGGTCCGCATTTCAGCCTTTGCTTCCTCCACCTCCTCGCTGCTGGCACCTCCTGATCGGAACAGGACAGTGGCGGCAGGTCCCCTGTTCCTCCAGCCCAAGTCGAAACCACCGAAGATTTCTCTCACCTTGAGCTCAACTTATGATCTGCGTGTACATTGCCGACTGTATGCATGGTTAATTCATCCACGAGTCTGAGAAGAATCAAAGGATATTTAGGTTCGACGAAAGGGGAAAAAGGAGATATGAGAGAAGAGCAGAGCAAGGATCATATTCGTTACGTTACCTTAATGGACTTCCATCGCTAATCTGTCCATATGTCAAGGGTGGGATGATTGGGATGGACTTCAATAGCGTGTGTCAGCATGGCCTCTACTTCTTTTACCTCCTGCTTGCTGGCACCATCAGATCGTAATGAAACCTCCAAACGCTGCAGAGATGGCAGGTTCCCTAGGCCCAAGTCGAAACAACCATCGATTTCTCTCATCCCCTGCACTGTGAAACACAACTCAAGATGTACGAGCCTTGGCATAGCTCCTTGCTGAAACACCACTGGACCTCCGAATTCCCACAACCGGCAGCGTACCAGGCATGGGAATGAACAAGCACCAATGGTGAATCTCCCTTGGATCCCGAGACTCTTGTGGCCTACCTTCAACTCTAGATGGTAGAGAGCAGGCAACCTTCCAAGTATATCGAGATCCTCTTGTTTCAACCCCCTCACATTCATGTGGAGGTACGAGAGGTCCGCAAGGAGCAAAGGGTCCACCTTCACCCAAACAGGCAGCGCAAAAAGCCAGCAGCATCTACATACGTCCAGACTACGAAGGTAACGCGGAGCAACAACCCAACCATCCAAGATGCATTCACCAGAATAGATCTGGATTGTTAGACTCTGGATTTTATGCAGCTTGTTTAGGCACTCCACCATGGATTTATCCAAGCAATTGTTGCGTTCTGTGAAGCTGAAAATTCTCAGCACCTTCAGCTCTGTCAGATGGCCCAGCTGTTGTATCATGTCTATGGAGTCATCGCGAATGCCTAAACATGAAAGATTTTCAAGGGCTGTTAAGCTCCCGATAACTTTTGGCACTTCTGTCAGTTCATTTAGGCGTAGGCACAGCAGTTGTGTTAGCTGAACAAGAGTTGATGGCAAGCTAGGAATACCATTGTTTTGTATATCTAACGTTTGTAGAAATTGTAGGTTCCCTATTTCTTCTGGGAGCTGACCAATGCATGTCTCTCTTAGTCCAAGGTACCTCAGATGGAGTAAATTCCCAAGGTACTTAAGGCTATAGCCTTGTGAAAGATCACATTTTTCCAAATCTAGTACACGCAAAACTCTAAAACTATCAAGATTTGATACATGATCAATAGCTGTTGGAAAGACAATAACTGACCTTACATGTTGTGTGCTCAATGTAGCATCAAGTTTAACATGACTAACAGTGCCATTTTGAATGGATAGTCGCCGAACCTTTTTTGATGCAGACGAGTGATCCACATTGTTCTGTATAGCAACAAAGTTTTTTGCACTTGATAAGGAACGGATAAGATCAAGCACCATATCATGTACGCGACAAGATTTTACCATGCCTCTATATGCGTCATACACGGGTTGAATCATGCTTCTATTCACTAGCTCATAGAGGTAACTCTCCCCTACCTTAAATAGGCTCTTCTCCTGTTTTCCGGACAAGATAAAACCTTCAGCTATCCACAACCATATCAAACGATCTTTGGAAATTTCATAATCTTCTAGAAACATACTTAAATATAACAAGCAACTCCTTAGATGTGATGGCATATCGTAGTAGCTGAGTGATAAAACTTTTCTCACATTCTGTACAATATTATTTTCCTCTAGTCCTGCACCAATAGAGTTGCACACATCATACCAATGCAATTTGCTTCCTCCTTTACTAACCAGCAAACTAGAGATTGCAATAATAGCTAGTGGAACACCATCACATTTTTTTAGTATTCTATTTGATACTTCTTCTAGTTGTTCATCAGGGCATTTGTCTTTGTGCTCTTTGCCAAATATCCTTCCATACATCAATATTCTAGAGTTCTCAAGAGAAAGGGGCTTCATCTTGTAAGGATTGCCAATTTCTTTAGCAACCGTGAATATACGAGTAGTTGTGAGGATCCTGTATTCAGCACTATCATCAGGTAGAGCACATCTGATCATTTCCCAGCATGAGATTTCCCATATATCATCAATAATAACTAAGTACCTGCACATATATTGAATAACAGAAGGCATTTCACAAAGGAAATTGAGAAAGAAAATTATAATCTTTCCTATATGTGCTGTGCATGTTATATAACCAAGGGATACAAGGTTTATTAATTAATCGGTACCATATTCATCAGCAAGGGGAAAGAAGATAAAAGCATCGTGGTGGCCTCTGCCTATTGTGTACCGCATTGGTTGTAGCCTTCTTCTACAGGTATGTACATGACCAATACAAAGACATTCCATTGCCAGCAAATAGCAGCCCATAGCACATATTTTCCCCTCTTGAAAGGTATTTTTCTATTGGGCTGCTTTTTCCTTAGTCACCACTCCCCCCTCGCCGCCCAAGTATAATGCACCTCATCAACTGCATCTTCGGTTGTAGAAAGATCATGGCATGGACAGAGAAAAGTGCTCTAGTTTAACAAATTGAAGGCTGGAATAGAGGAAAAAACAGGTTCTTACATGGAAGCACAACCCGCAGAAAGAGATGGTACAACAAATAGAGGAACAAATATAAACTTGAGTGACTTTGAAGTGAGCAAGAAACGGTTGTATTTGTAATAGTCATTAGAACATTTGTTTTCTATAAGTACAATGCCAAATTTGCTAAACAAGAACTACAAGAAAAATTTGGGGACTAGTTTTTGTCATATATCCATACCTCTTCTGTCGAAGGAATTCTCTTAACTCATTGACAACATTGATACTTGCAGTACTAAAATTGGCTAGTTGATAGAACATGTCCTTGAATAGTTTTTCCATATCAGGAGACTGAGACACTGATACAAAAGCTGAGCAATCAAATTGTGGTTTAAGCTTTTCATACACCACATTAGCAAGTGCTGTCTTACCCAGACCTCCAAATCCCACAATGGAAACTATCTTGTTTTGCTCCTTGGACTTTTGGTTGCCTTCCATCAGAATCTTAATTACCTTGTCTCTTGACTCATCAATTCCCACTAGGTCTGTCACCTTCTCATATCGAACAAATGCACGGGAATCATACACTCCGACAGGCCGATCAACATTGTGGTTAACCTTGTACGTGCGGCGCCGGTCATGCACCTCTACAACATGACTCTTGATGTCTCTTATGTCAATAGCAATCTTGCGACGAATCTTGGGCTGCATCAACGCTCCAAGGGTCTTGTCAATGAACTTCTTGAAGCCATGTTTTTTGCCCGGCTGATGGCCCTTGACTTGCACCATGAATGTGTCGATGTTGTCCTCTATGTCATAGGACAACTCTCTTACATTCCTGGCCCAAATCCTGTCTAGATTAGGGAGCTGGTCAGCTGGAATCTTGGAGATATCCTCAAGGGCAGTCTTCATGGTCTCGAGCTCAGCTTGGAGAAACCTGATCCCTCCTTTCACCTCCTTTTGCAGGTTATACTCGTCGGCAAGCAGCTCACCAAGCTTGGGGATGAGGCTTGGCAGGGCCCCCAACATGACCTCCATTGGTCCTGTTGGCGTAGGAGAGGAGCCAAGGTTGCAGGGGCGTGGTTTGAGGGTGGTTTGGTTTGAAGATGGTAGGGCAGGGTTTACTGAGGTGGATCTCGGCTAGTAGTGCTCTATCGCTGCAAGAGAATTCCTCAGGAAGAAGAAGAGCAGAAAAGGTCGTTGTTCTGTCCTGTTTGGTGAAGAAGCAGAGTGAGGAGGCTGGTTTGCTTGCTTGCTCTGCTCAGATTGGGAAGAGAGAGTTCAGAGAAGAAGTGTTTATCTCCTGCTTGCTTGTGGATGATTGGTTCGTTTTGGGATATAAAATTTAATGGTGAAGCACCCTACGTACCACACAGGAGCCTAGTAGATAGACCATAATAAACGGCAAAACTGATAATATCTAATTGCAAGCGTTTTAATTTTTTTCACGCATATATAGTCCTTGATATATGAAATTTCATTTTTTGGGAAGCTAAAAAAGCACCGTACCTGTTTGTCTTACCAAAAGCACAATATATGACCTACAATCATATAGATTACAATAACATTACGAAAAATCTTATGAGAGGGTGGTATACTGTTACTGTACCACACGAGAATAGGCTAGTCCAAGATGCTCGGTATGTATACGCACGGGTCGATGGCACGTCTCTCTCAATTCGACTTTTTGAGCGCTAATAACAAGTAGCTAGTACTAATAGTCACCCTCTATATCGTTGTCCACACATGCTTGGCTGCTTCTTGTGTGCTTGGTGACGATGATGGTGAGTCGCCATCATCGTCAATAGACCATTATCGCCCAACCTGGGTCATCAATGATGTAATTCATCCATATCACAAGGAAGCGTCAACAACACTGCAGCATCCGGGAATTATTGGTAAGGAGGCGTTACATCATGTCATGTCTGCGCATACACATATATCATCAGCGCCAGCCACTTGGATTGAGTGTGTGGTTAGGGGTATCAGCTGCCAAAGCCGCCCCAGCTTGACTGGTTTGCTTTGCCTAGAGAGTGACCATAGACCTAGTTGTAGTAGCTTAGAGCAACTTCTCTAGATTGAGGAAACAAATGGCTATATATTCCTAAAAGATTATTGTATATATTCCTAAAAAATAATTGTAAAGCAATGACCGGGACTCTGCACTGCAACTCTAAAAAACAAAAAATATATAAAAAGCATGTCCAACATATCTTCTTTCTTAATAATTATATCATCCCTCTTTTCCAATTTTTTTAGTGACAAATTTTACAGACTTGAAATGAAACTAATAATGAGAGCATTTCATTTAGCAAGATTTAATCTGCTCTCAGTATATACTCAGACAAAAGGGAGAAAAGAATTAAATCGATCGCTTCCTCCGGACTGTCATTAATTTTCAATCATGAAACAGCCGTTTTTTCACCAGCAGAGATGACGTACTCCGTACTTTTCAAGGGAAAGGAACTTGACTCTCTGCTATAGGGGTGCAGCGGGTGAACAACGAGTACAAGGTGTGCATGCACCAGCAGAGATGACTGCACGGCATTTGCCAAGCATGTAGCTCGGAATCTGTCTACCGGCACGTACGTTGTACTCATACGGAGGGATGAAAACTCATTTATGGAAGCCGTTTTTCGAGGGAACAGGACGGATACTGGAATTTTACTACAGAATGGAAAACAGTTCTGCTAGTACAACGATGAGGAAACAAAAAATGTTACAAAAAAGTTTAAAAGAATTAATTAATTGCACATATAAGCCTCTAGCCATAAATCAATATTGGGGTGAAGTCTTGCTCTTGCTCATAGAAAAGCTGTAGCAAATTGAGTCCTAAAGACAGTTTTCCAGTGGTGCATAGAGGGCAGCATGGAAAATTTTGAAAATGACATCGTCGTGTTGTCCAAATTTACCACCACATGGGGATATCGCTCATTAGGACTTCCAAAGGGGTCAATAGTGAGGGGTGCAAACAAATTCAATATCAGATTGGAAATCGAGAAAAAGTTTCAAATTCAAAATACCAGTTGGATCATGAGCACCTGTCCCCCCCCCCCATACACACGCACAAAAATGGAAAAAATGTAAAAATCTAAAAATAATCGAAAAGTTTCAGTGTCAGATCTGAGACACGAGAATGGTAACACCATTTCCGAGATATCTTATTACAGCCTCAACCTACCATGGTTCTGTTTCCCAGCGCGTTATAGGGTCATGCATGAAGCAAGATTGCGAAAGAAATATAATAAGAAAGGAAAAAAAGAGACATGTACGTACCTGATTATTACCTGATGTCGTATCCTCGTGCATGTGGCTGGGCCATCCTCATTGGTGGGCCTTTAATAAAAATCGGCCAACTTCGTCGCACCCGTTTCTTCCCGCGCGTGGCTCCCGTCCGTTCCCGCGCATACATCATATCACTGCCATCAGTTTCTATACTATGAGCTATCACTGCCAACTCAAGACAAAAACCAAAAGTGATATCACAAGACCACTATTGGTTTTACTCTAAACCGGTAGTGATAGCACACCTCCACTGCTGGATCAAGCTACAAACCAATTTTTGTTGACCCGCATTTATTTTTCTGATTTTCAAGCTAAGAACCAACGGTAAACATGTATCACTGCTATTCAATAGAAACCGTCACTGTAGATTGATTCTATAGTAGTATTGAGGGTTTGCAGTGCCCTATTGAACCTCTTGACAAAAGGAGAAAAAGGTTGTATGTAGGGTACGTACCATGACCAAGACGTGTGTATATGCCTATGGGGGGAGTCAGAAGAATATAATTCGCATCGATCTAGCTACACAGTTGGTGGGAATAGAATAGATGAAGAAGCATGCAGTTGAGGAAGGTATAGATAATCGCACTAAATAAAACAGCAGATGGCCCACCCACCTCATGATGCCCTAGTGCGTGCTTCTATTAGCAAGACTTTCAGGGAACATACGTATATCATTAGCCAACCACTCTTCACTCTTGGGTTAACTATTAGCTTGGTGCAGACTTGTGCTCTGCTGGCCATTTTTCGAGGAAAGCAGCACAGGCGTACTCCCTACGTCTCTAATAAAAAAGTCATTCTCGTTTTAAAAAACCAATGATTTTAAACTTTGAGAACTGCTCCGGTGGTCCTCTTTTCGCAATTAGCACGAATCTTAAAGCACGCCCGTAATTAATTAAAAATTAATTTCGTTTGGATATGGATTAGGGCGGACCCTATCCGTGCCCAGCCCATGTCCACGTCCGTCAACCTAGCCCGGCCGGTGTTTCCCTCCGATCGAGTCGCACGCACGGATCGGATATCTCTTTCTCCCGTAGAGGCGGCGGCGGCTCTTTTTTGCAGAGAGGCGGCGGCGGAAGCGGAAGACGCCCCCGCAGATCGACGGGCGGACGGCGGCGGCGCCACATCTAGGTAGGCGTTTCCATCCCCGCCCCAATCCCTCTCCGCCCCCGCCGCCGTGACGTATCGTGCGCCGCCGGGGATAAGGCAGTCAAGGCGGCGCTGCCGCCCCATCCGTAGCTCGCGAGGAGGTGGCGCGGGGCGTGGCGGCGGTCCCGCCCGCAGCTTGGCACGTGGCGGCGTGTAGCGGCGGGTGGGCGGCCGCGCCCCATCCACAGCTCGCGAGGAGGTGGCGCGGCGTGGCGGCGGTCCGCCCGCTTGCACGGGCACTGCGGCGGCGGCGGCGGCGGCATGCCCAGCGACTGGTGGTTGGCCACGCCCGTGTCCCTCGCCTCGTCGGCATCTAGCATCTAGGTCCATATCTCATGGAGGTGCGATGATCTCTGTAGGTGCGGCGGCGGCGACAGACGGGCGGACGGCTTCGCAGCGGCCGACACGGGGCGGGACGGGCGGTAGGCTACCGCAGCGGGTGACGGCGGCAAGTGAGCTACGGCAATGTCGACGGCAATGCGGGTCAGACGGTGACGACGGTGGCTCGGCAGGGCTGCACTTTGACGTGCTTGGGCCTCGAGGATCTGTACAACGTATGTATAAAATCTCGATCGCTTGAATTTTGTTTTGGTACCCAATTTGCAATTCATGTGCTTTTAATGACAGTCAAAATTTAGAAGTCAGTAGTAGTCTGCACTTGATATGCAATTTTTCCATAATGTTTCCTGTTCCCCAATAAATTTTTGTTATGGATTTTTAGCTCTGTAAATTTAGGTTTGTGTATGTGCATTGGGCTTTGTTTTTATGAAAATCCATTACATTTGATAACAATGAAAAGTACCACTTGAGTCAGATGCATGACATCGTTATGTTACCTTGCTGATTGTCTTGTCTGGTGGTGATGTGTTGAACTGTGTGTACACTTAATTGCCGTGGCTAGAATCAGTAGTAGTGATCAGCTGAGGATCTATGAACCTTGAGATTGTGCAAGAGCTATCAGTTTTAGTGTAATGTAGTCTTTGCTGATCAAGCAATCTGCATACTAGATTTTTGGGAGTTTAGGGAGGATTCATTTCTGAATTATTCTACGGTGGTATTAGGAACTTTTTCTAATTGAAATCCCATATTTCCATGATATGCATTGGGATCCAAATAATTATTGAGTTTTGCTTGAAATGTGCCTTTAATTCAGGAGACAAACTACAGCCGGGGCTCGTAATGGATATGAGAGGTGAAGATGATCATGAGGATGAATTGGAGTTCCATCTTGGGGCTTCGATGATAGCAGTTCGGATAATGAAAACATGTCGTCGAGTTCAAGTTTGTCATCAATGGGAATGGATATTGGTGGTGATGCACAGGGAGATACAGCGGTAAATTATCCATTTGACTCCCTATTTATTTGATCATTTCTGTGTGTTTGTGGTAGCTAGCTTGTGACGATGTTTGCTATGTCGGTAGTGACTGAACAGATCATCTTTGTCTGCAGGGGAGATGGCAAATGTACTTATGACAAGAATGCATTTACGAGAATGGCAGGTGGTGCGAGACAAAAAATACATTGGATGAATCTTTGGGACATTGTCGAAAAGACCTTTGCAACTGAAGGGGAGGCTTACATTTTCTACAACGACTATGCGAGGGAGAAGGGTTTCAGTGTCGAAAAAGCGAAGGTGAGGCGTGGCAAGTACTCACAACTGTTGTTCAGGCGGTTTTTGTGTTCTCGAGAAGGCGGCGAGAAACAAAATGGCTAGAGAAGGAGGATTTTAGCCTTGAGACCAAGACCTCTAACTTTCGGTGTGTGCATCGGGCAAGATTGGATATCGATTTGGATCAAACTCGTGGTATATGGTATGTGAGTAATTTTGTGGGACGAGCACAACCATCGTCTCGCCACAAAAGATGAAGTTCCATTCCTCCGGTCTCACCAGAAATTGAAGGAATTCCGAAAAACAGAAATCATGGCTATGGAAGCTGTTGGAATCCGTAAACATGTCATTATGGATGTTCTTCAATGCAGATATGGTGGGTACAGTGAAGTTGGCATTGTTAGGAAGGATGCATACAACTTCTCTGCTAGGTATAAGAGAGATAGGATCGCACATGGTGATGCAATGTCGGTGTTAGGTGTCATGCAGACTAGGCAAGAAGCTGATCCTGACTTCTACTATGATTACCAGCTTGATGGTGATGGTCGTCTCAGGACTATGTTTTGGTGTGATAGCCAGTCACGTATGGACTACCAATCTTTTGGTGATGTCGTCGTGTTTGACAGTACGTACCGAATGAACAGATATAAGATGCCTTTTGTTCCCTTTGTTGGAATGAACCAGCACCGAAGCACAACAGTTTTTGGGTGCGGGATTGTCTCAGATGAGCGTGTGGACTCCTTCATTTGGTTGCTTAGAGCATTGATGAAAGTAATGTGTCAGCAGAAACCTCAATCAATAATCACTGATGGTGACTACTCCATGATGAAAGCTATCCGGGCGGTGCTACCTGGTGTGAACCATCGCATTTGTTCATGGCACGTGGAGGAGAATGTGCCCAAGCATCTGGGTAAAAAGGCTGTGGAAGCCTTCAGACCACTCATCTATTATGGCAGTTCACCGGCCAAATTCGAGCAAAGATGGAAAGCCTTTATTGCAAAGCACCTAACTCCTCGTAATAGTCATTGGCTGAAAATGATGTATAGGAATAAGAGATTATGGGCTGCCTCATTTCAGTTTCAGAAGTTATTCCTTGGTATGAAAAGTAACCAGAGGAGTGAAAGTCTGAATTCTAGTCTTCACAGGCACCTAGACAGACAGATGTCATTACTGGACTTGGTGGAGCACTATGAGAATTGTGTGTCCCGCCTTCGAGAAACCGAGGCGGACTTAGATTGCAGGGATTCGCAGTCCAAGCCAGTTCCACTAACAGATCACAGAGAGATTGAAGAGGCCTGTTCACAGGTATTGACAGCCACAAACTTTTACATATTGCAAGAGGAGCTATCAAAGACTGAAGATTTTCATATTTATGAGACACTTGCTGGTTTGGATTCCAATAGGTTTGTTGTGGCACGCAAAGAGAATAAGAAATCATTGTATCTTGTTGACAAGTGGTGTAGCAATTCAGAGATACAAATGGAATGCAGCTGCCATAAGATGGATCGTGAAGGTCTGCCCTGCAGCCATATTTTGCTTGTGTTGATTCATTTGAAATCATTAGAGTTGCCAAAGAGTTGTATTCTACGGAGACACTCGAAACTTGCAAAGGGTGGCCTTCCTTCCAGCCGCCAGAGTAATATATATGGTTGGAGTACAAAGCGTTCAAGATACAGCAATCTTACTATACTAGGGGCAGAAGCATTTGATGTTGCCTCAAATAACTTAGATGAGTTCAGTAAGGTCAAGGATTATTTGGGAGGCATCATATCAAAGAAGTACAGACCTGAGTATAGTGGGGTTGATAGCCAACCGGTACAGAACGAATCATTTAAATTTAGTAAGGGCATAGTGGGCGATCCACTTGTTGTTGTTAACAAAGGAGCCCCTAGGAAAAGTGGGAAACAAGGAGGTAATCGTAACATCGATGGACAAAGGATTAAATCATTCCATGAAACAAGGAAAAACAAATGCAGCATATGCCACAAAGAGGGGCACAATAGGCGATCATGTCCATGGAGAGTAAGTAAATTTAACATTCCTTTGATTTCATCTGCACTCATTTGCTGTTGTATACAATAATCATACTGAGACATATAAATTTGCAGACTCCATGAATTTGCAAGGACTTCGGCGCACCTGCTATATGCCAGTGTTCAGATACTTCGGCTTCCTGGCACATAATTTGTTTTTTTAGTCCAGTGTTGAGTGCATGGACAGATGGTGTTCACCCTGTATATGCGATTTGTTTGATCTGTACTTTTTTTAGGCATTTCATATTGATTTTGGCATGATGTGAGTGAGCTTGCTTTGTGAATTCTCTGTATTGTATGAAAGATTGAATCTGTTCTGGCTTTGTGAAATCGATCCATCATTTTATTCATTCTGTAATTTGTTATTCATCTTACTTAGTACCAATGAAAGTACAGAAAAGAGCACCCAAGTTCTGTTTCACAGAGCTAAACTACTATACTGATTGACCTGAAAACGCGGCTTTACTGAATCATAAGGTGCGCTATGTGACTTGGTTAGCTAACAAATGAGCAACCTTATTACAGGATCTACTAGAAAAAAACAAAATCAAACTCTGTTTGGCCCATAGCTGAACGAGCTCGGCAATCAGTTCCAGCTTAATCCTGTCAAAACCAGCGTCTAAAGCGTAATCCTGTTCTGGCCACGCATAAAGTGTCATGACAGGCCGTCGATCGCTCCATTGCCTGTATCTGCAGAAGGCAGCGTCAGCAGTAATCTTCATGACACCCGACTTTGGATCGTTCCATCTTGCTGCTCATGCATAGTCACGTTGCATCTTACTTGCATGTCTCAGTCTGGTGGCCTGCATAAACTCTGAATCGTGAACATACAGAGAACAGAGATATCAGGAACAGAGAACAAATACATCGTGGGTGGGGGTTCACCGAAAACATAGAAAAATCAGGGAAGAATTCCGATTCAATACGACATCTAATATCTGGCATATAGTAAAATCTGAACTAACAAAATCCATCTGGGACCAACCCAACCGACGACTCTTTTGTGTAATCTAAACAAACAAAATCGAAATCCAAATCCATCGTACGTCTGTGTAATATAAACAAACAAAATCCCAATACAACGAATCTAGGGGAATCTAAACAATCAGAATCCCCTACGAATGAACCTCTATATAATCCTTCGTATCTCGGTTACCTGGTCCACATCTGTCGCAACCTCGTATTCCCGCTGGGTGACGCTTGGTGAAGGAGCTGCCGGAGGTGACGAGGGCGACACGCGGCTTCGATTGGCGACGAAGGCCCAACTCGACCGTAAACTTGAGGTAAACAATCCCAGTGTTCATTAAGTGGCGGCTGGAGCGGGACGAATGGGATGAGATCTGGTGCGGGCACTGCGACGACCGTGAAAGTAGATAGGTCAGAGGTGACGGCGGGTACGATGCCAAGTAGTTGGGCCACTTTGTTCGTCTACTAGCTGGGCCGCTCTGATCTACAATATCTATATTTTTTACGTGGTGCAGGATCCAATTTGTTCATGCATGTGTAACGATTTTTTTGGTTTCTTGCATGCAGCATCATGGCACACAAGTTGCCGACAATCCCATGTTCCGTGGGTAATTTTGTACGTGGTCTGGTAGGGA
The DNA here is from genome assembly GCA_015844335.1 of Chrysopogon serrulatus. NCBI lineage: Eukaryota > Viridiplantae > Streptophyta > Magnoliopsida > Poales > Poaceae > Chrysopogon > Chrysopogon serrulatus. The sequence goes on from JADLZL010005202.1 coordinate 246,916, forward strand.
TGGATAGTGAGCATAGAAAGATGGTTGCTACACTGGGTTTGGGATCTCTACTCCAAATAAAGGAAGTACAGATGCGCCATAGTTTGTTGAAGTTCCTAATTGAGAGTTACGACTCAAAGAAAGATAGGTTTGAGATAGGCATGGGACAAAGCTTCTCAATGACTTCTTATGATGTTGAGATGATAATGGGGCTTAGCAATGAAGGTGTGGTTATACAGCCAGACGAATCACTAACCGTCGACAATGTACCTGAGTTTCTCAAGGCAAGATCCACCAACCAGGGCTTTAGTATCCATCAATTGATGGCTGATGTAATTGGCAGCCACAACCCTGATGTTGATTTTGCCATGAGGTTTGTGCTACTTGCACTTGGTACGATATTGGCCCCTGTATCAACCCGATTCGTACCATTTTCATACTTTGCTTTAGTCCGTGATATTGCAACAATCCAGAAAATGAATTGGAATGCATTTACCTTGGAGTTTTTAAAGGCTAATCTTGTTAACATGAATGTTGGTACTCGTGCGAACCAATGGCCAGCTGGGTGCCTAGCTATAATGCAGGTATGAAACTCAAGTGTAATATTTACATCGTACCCACTCCATTCCAAATTATGGAAAAAAAATAAAATTACATGCTTGTGCAGTACTGTTATTGGGAGAAAGTTCGGCCATATGAAAGCAACTTTTTCTTTTGTGGCCGGATGACTCCCTTTATGGCTACTTGGGATGAAGGGACAGTGTTTAGGAGAGACACATATGACATTTACCATGGACGCAACTCTGCAACGGTAAAAACATCTCTTGTTCTTCATTGTCTCATTTTAATGTTACTTTTACTTGTACTTGTACTATTATTTTTACTAATTCTTTTAGTGAGGTTGACTTTAATTACAATACCCTTACTTGTATTATTATTTATTTATTATTAAGTATTTGTTAATAATTAATAAGTTATAATTAATTGTTTTTATTTAAATATTTATTATTAGTAGAATTAATAAATTAATAAATAATATTCATATTTTGGTGGTTGTTATTTCATTGTTTTTAGATCGTGGACGATTTGAAAAATGGACCCTCTATTCAAGAGGTACTTCTTTTTATATCATTATCATTTACTAATATGATTACTGTTGACATTATTATATTTGATTAATTCTTGTATTTTTTATAGCTACGAAAAGGTTCCAATGTGAAGGATAATAGCATGAGGACTCCACAATCTAGGGTTGGTACCAGGTGTGACCAATGCAAAGAAAACACCAAGAGGATTTCTTCGCTAGAAAAGACAATCACAAGCATGAAGACAGATACAAGATATTTAATTAAAAAAAATCTACTGGTAATTTCTTCCTTAATATGTCACATCTGCATCCACTATAATATGCCAATTTTGAACTAGGACACTGGATATTTTTTAAATTAGGAACAGTACACATAGTTTAACTCAAATTTCAATTTTTATGAATTGACTATATGAATTAATTACATTCCCAATTTGAACAAAGTTATGGGCCTTTTTTATGGCTTACTGTGACGTAGTTCTATCCCATGGGCCATGTTGAGCCCACTGAACCCACCCCCCGTCCAACCCTAAGTACTCCTCGCGTCGTTCCCAAAGAATTGCGTAGCGCCGCCACTCCTGTAGAATGGGTCTCGTCCTCGCGAAACTGAGATGCGCGTCCTCCTCGGCTCCTCCTCCCGCCGTCGAGCGGCCGGTCAGCACGCCCATTGTGGGCTTTGTCACGCCGACCTACACTCCGATGCCGAGCACGTCAAGGATCACCTTCTCGTTCAGGAACCGTGATCCAGGCGCCTCTTGAACAAGGGGGTTCTTTTTTCAGTGAGTGCCTCGATCCAGCGAATATATATGCTATCGGATGAATGATGGACCAATGTCATAACAATTTTCTGTATGCATTAGATGCACTTCAATTTTTTTCGTCGTTCTTAAGGTGTGAACAGTACAATTTCCAGCAGCGCTGTAATGAATTCCTGTGATTCAATCCTCCAATTTGGTACTCCAAAAAATGAAGGATCCACTACTGTTTACTTGGCAATACTAGATCTTATTAGTAACCTGAACACTTCTTGCCTTTGCAGAAAGACTTCGATGAAAATGCAGATGCCTCCGAATCAGATATCAACGAAGGAAGTGTTGACCTGAATTGTAGTGGTGAAGATGGATTCAATTATTCTACGGACAATGACAATTGTGACCCTACTGTGGCAGGGAGGGTCAAACAAAGCAAGAGAAAGAGGACACTTCCAAGCAAATTTAAGTCTCCACTCTCGTCTGAAAAGAAAGGTAAAACAGTTGCAAATTCACCTGCTAAAGAGATGAGTTCAAAAAAGACATGTATGTTGTATGCACATTAAGTTTGTTCTTAAAAAGGAGAGGCCAATGAGGTGATATCCTACTTTGTATGAAAATTGAGAGTTTGCCATCCTAATTTATTTGTAGGACAAAAATCAGTTGCCAAGGAAGCTTTCACGTCGCAGGAATCTACAGCCACGGAATATATTAATTCCCTTTGGGCATCAAATGAGGATGCATATGCCTTCAAGAATGGTAACAATGTAGCCCTGGCTAAAGACATGATAGCCCTTACCCATCCACCTGGTATTGCAAACAGTGACAAGTATTTAAGTGTTGAGGTTGTAGTTCTTTCTGCTGCTTAATATTCCAATATGATGGTGCAAACATGGTACTGATGTAATATTTCATATGAACTGTGCAGATTATGGATGCTTACACAGCCCACGTACTGAGACCTCGTTTGAAGGACAATCGGTTGATATGCTCAGGCGCTTACTCTTGGGTGTTCTCTCGTGCCCAGCACGATGACGTACCGGCATCTAAAAGCACCCTGAAACAATTCACCAGGGACATTTTTAACTACGAAATGGTAAAATAATTAAAGTAAACCTATAGTAAGATACTATCATGTATGAAAACAATGATCCAAATTTCCCTTTGTTGTATAGGTATTTTTCCCTGTTCATGTCGAAAAAGGTCAACATTGGATAGTACTGGTTATGATAACTAGGTTGCAGAAGTTTCAGATTCTGGACTCACTACAGTGGAATATTGACATATATCATAATCATATACGAAACGTGGTATGTCATCTAAAACAACTATATTCTCATTTTATATTTTTAAAATTTGTGAGTGGTTACCCAAAATTCCTACACTTTGCCTTTCTAGATTAATGGGATCGCTTTTGGAGCAAGTCTTCTCTCCAACTGTCCAGACAATATTGCAGACTGGGAACTCACACAGGAAGAACCTAATGCCAAGCAAACTGATGGGTACATACACTTTAATATTGAGTATTTGCACTTCTCAGCATTACTGTTGTCTCATGTTTCAAAATGTGCAGGCACTCATGTGGACTATTTGCTATTAAATACATGGAACTTTGGAACGGAACAAAACTTAGAAAAAAATTTGCACAGGTTTGCTTTTTACTTTCTCTATTGTGGACACCTTATTGATTTCGTGGTGTATCTAACTTAATCCTATTTTATCTTATCAAATGTAGAAAGATATACCCAAGTTTAGGAGACAGATGGCTGCTGAACTAATATTTTCAGAGGCCAATGAAGCTGTGGCGAAGGAAGCAGCCAACAAGATCATGACTTCGGCTGATATTGAGGAATAGTTGGTTCCCTTTAGTAGTCTATTGTTTTCGGCAGAATTTGATGAATAAATAGTTGGTTTTAGTAATCTCTGTGTCTTTAGGTGTTTTGGAGTCTAGGTGTTTCGGACATGTCAATGAAGATTTTAGATTCATATGAGTCGTACGTCATTCGGTTTAATACTCGCCTGGTCTGGAACATTTTGAGTTCGTTGGTTTGGAACATTTTCAGTTGTTGGTTATGGTAAACATGATTTGCAACGTTTAGTTCCTTATTATAATTCAAGGCTGCTCTGTATGTACGAATTTACTATTGATTGATGAATGGTTATTAAGATTACGAACGCTTGTGTGGCTGTTGTACTCCGTTGGTACTTTTCTAGTCTGTTTGTTTTTCTGATTACTCAATGGAATTTGATGATGGCTCTTCACTATTAGGAGCACAAAACATGTACAAACACCTGTCAATATGGATATGTATATGCTGCTCATGCGCGCTTGTCATAGGAGACACAGATTGAAAAACGTTACACCAATATGGCAACATATGCCAATATTTGACAAAGCGCGTCTACGGGTGGCAGATGCTTGCGCGCTGCGGCGCTCGGCTGTGCCATTGCCCATTGATTGTCAGCATACATGTCCCGGTCCCTCCTTGGAGTATTGCCTGAACATGTACGTATACCGCAACATCATTGAGAATTATGACCCTTGCATATCACTAAAGTGGACCAAGCCTAAGCAACTGATTAACTGAAGAGGGAAGAGACTACTGACCATGACGATGCCTTTGATGACAGTGTCGGTGTAGTAGCCAGGATCCGTTTCTTGCAGAGATAGGAGCTCGTAAAGGGCAACTGTGTTCCCCATGTCTGTCTCGGACACCACCAGCGTCGTCGCGGTGATCCTCGAGAAGGCCGACGAGCAAGGCGTCGCGCCTGGTCTGCACCCGCGCAAGTGCGGCGTCCACGCCGCGATGCCGGTCGACCCACCGTAGCGCAGGGTAGAGGTCCCCGACGTAGCCCAGGACGTCGCTGGCCAGGAACCGCAGGCGGCCGGGCGGCGTCGTGCTCGGGGAAGCACTCGACGGCCGCGGCGTGAGCCGACACCAGCAGCGCACCGGGCGCTGAGGCGCAGAGAGAGGATTGGACGACGGCCGTGCAACACGGCCAACGAGGCCAGGGAGCGGTGCGGTGGGTATCCGACCAGGGGAGGTGGCCAAGCAGCGCGGCGAGCCCAATCCACGCCAGCACGCCCACGTTGCTCTGCGCCTGCAGCAACTTCTGCGCGGGGAAGTTGATGCCAACGGCGAACATCTGCGAGATGATGCCGACGGCGAAGGTCCCCGCGATGCCTTCGTCCTGCCCCAGCAGCCGCAGCACGGGCGCTGCGTACACGTGCAACGGCGTGAGCAGCGCGACGGCGGCGGCGAGCACTGTCCACGACCGCTGCATGTAGACGGCCAGCATGGCCACCTGCCCGGCCTCGAACGCCTGCCCGCACAGCGTCTCCAGCGCGCTGCCCATCCAGAGGAGGAAGCCGAAGGAGAAGGTTGTCGATGTGGCCCGCGAAGATCTGCGTCGTCGAGTTGGTGCCGTACAGGAACATGATGTTGAAGGCGATGGGCGCGCCGATCGCCCACAGCCGCCGCGACTCCTCCACGAAAAGCACCCACGCGGAGCGCGGGAACCGCACAGCCGGCGCGTCCCGTGCGTTGGTACCGACGAGCGCGCCGGCCTTGTCGTCGTCGCACACCGCTGCCACCATGTCGGCCGCGGCAGACCGCGGCGGCGGGTCCTCGGTGGTAGGTTTGGGCGGGGATGGAAACGTCGACCTGGATGTGCCGCCGCCGCCGTCGATCTGCAGGACTGCTTGCGCTGCCGCCGTCCGCCGTCCGCCGTCCGCCGTCACCTGCTTCAGAAAACGTACGAGAAATGAAAGAGGGAGATCCGATCCGTGCGTGCGACTCGATCGGAGGGAAACACCGGCCGGGCTGGGTTGGACGGGCGTGGACATGGACTGGGCACGGATAGGGTCCGCCCTAATCCATATCCAAACGAAATTAATTTTTAATTAATTACGGGCGTGCTTTAAGATTCGTGCTAATTGCGAAAAAGAGGACCACCGGAGCAGTTCTCTTAAACTTTAATATTAATATTTATGATACATAGTTAGTATCATTGAATAGATATTTGAATATACTTTTATAGTAAATTTGTTTAGAGATATAAATATTATACATATATTTAACAAATTTAATTGAAGTTTAAAAATTATTAACTAGCACCCCTAGCGTCTTTTTTTCTAGGAACAGAGTAGTACGTACAGATCAGCTGCTATTTTTTATATAATATTCCATATGAAAACCGTCTGCCCCACGTGTAGCATGGCAGACGACATTGGAAGGTGGGCGAGCACACACCACATTCAGCCGCTTCAGGCTTGAAGAACAACGAAGCACCAGCAGCACCACTTCCTCGAAAGTAAGGGGCAGCCAGCGATTGGATCTAGCAGGACCCTTGGCATGGTGAGGGAAGAGTGAATGTGGCGTGCAGCCCCAACGGTAGCTATTTTTTACCAACAACCCACTGTTAGTTGCAGTGGTGAAGCTAGAACAAGTTAGAGAAGCTATTTAACTTGTGGGTGTATAGACATTTTTCATAAAAGGTGTAGACAATTATAACCATGGCCATCACCACCAGTTAAAAACCAGCATCGCTAATAGGGTACAGCCCCATCGCCACCACAAAAAATAAAAAAAATAGAAAAAATATTTTTTTTAATTCTGGGAAAACAGGCAACCCGTGGTCATGCACGGGTGGTTGCAAGGAACCCAACTCAAAATCTCACACTCGTGCGTTACTCCCCCAAATACCTCATGCACGGGTGGTTCGTTAGATGCTTATGGTCATTTCCCCACCTGAGGGTGTTACTATAAAAGTATATTCAAATATCTTTGCTTATTGAGGCCCTTAACGAACTAAAATGAAAAAAGTTTCAACTAAAAGGTTTTAGATCTCATCAAGATCTATATCTTTGCTTATGGTCATTTCCCCACCTGAGGGTGTTACAAAAATTTGTATTTCAAGATATCAAAACTTCAAATTTAAATTTGGGTCATTTCTAATAAAAGTATATACTAACAAGATGTAGATCTCATTACGATCTACAACTTTGCTTACGATCTACAACTTTGCTTTTTAGTCATTTATGTTCTCATCTAAGGTCATTTGAAAATTTTTCATTTCAAATTATGACAACTTCAAATAAAATTTTAGCAAGTCCCTTAATTATAGGTTGAGATATTTCTGGCAATTTTATACCATCAGAAAGTGCGTAGTGTAGTATGTGTGCCACACGGGTTCATTGTTTAATTCTAGTGGTTCGTTAGATGCTTGTTTTTTGCGCTCGATTGTTTTCGATAGCTTTACCACATGCTAGCACATGGTGGGGCGGCGACGTATATATGGCTTTACCACATGCTAGCACATGGTGGGGCAACATATATATGTCTTGGTTTTCAAAATTTGAAAAGGTTTTACGTCGTAACACTGTTGGCCTTTGGCCATTATTCCTTTCGTCAGAATGAAAGACCACAATTGGTCTTTGTTTTTTTTTTCATGTATATAATTCTCAATATAAAGTTCACTCTGAAGCTAGCTAGCATGGCTGTCGTTGAATCCGCTGCTGGTTTCACGTACTCTTCTCAGTTGCCAAATAAATGTCGCTATGGCATTGTGTCATTTAAATGTTTTTAAATTTGATTATAGAAAATGTCAGCAATATTTGCATTTTGAAATTTATTATGAATATAAATTTAACGATCTATCTAATGATATTAATCATATAATATTAATAATATTACTATTTTTAATATAATTTATTAAAGTTAATATATAGATTCAATGATCTATCTAATAATATTATTTATATGCTATAAATTTAATATTTTTAACATATTGTTAAGTTTAAAAGAGCTTGATTCCCAGAACTTATTTTGAGACAGAGGAGTACAACACAAAATCGGATGCACGTACGTAAACCCTACGGTTATGAACACCTACGTAATACTGCGCCAATAGAGGTCGGATAATGATTATCCTTTATCGAAAAAAATGCGCCAATATATCTCAAGATTAACAAAGTCATCATAGACTTCTTTTTTGACAAGAAAACGTGGGGAAAAACCCCCCATAGGGATCCAGAGACTAGGTTCAGGGGTTCAGGGTTAACTAACAGTTAACCCAAAAGACAAGAGAAAACAAAAAAGAAAAGAAAATTACATGCTATTAAGCCACAGACGAATTGTAGGGTCATCAAGAGCTGGCTTGATCCTATACAGATGAACTAAGACTTCTTCCTTGAAAGCAGTTTTCCAGGTAAGTACACTAGGCACTTCACCATCAAACACCAGCGCATTCCTCTCCTTCCAGATACTCCACACAGCAATCATGAAGATTTATTTCCATGAAAAAAGGATAAGGGAAATTATTCCTTGCCAGCAACAGCTTCTGATATATATGTGCCTCATCATCCCAGACAATCCCAAGGCTGAACCACCACGTAACTACACTTTGACAATCAAAAAACAAATGTTCCAGAGTTTCTTCCACGTTCAGATGGCACAAAATACAGCTGTAGTTTTCTAGGAATTTGTTTCTTCTTCTCAGCATGTTCTTGGTGTTTAGCTTATTATTCAACAGCAGCCATGCAAAGAACTTTATACTGGGGATGTATTTTGACTTCCAAATTCAAAGGACAGGGGCAGGGGGGTGGATTGAAACAAAATGATGGTGATAGAATCTTTTGACCAAATAGTTATGATTCCCTAGATGAAGGTCCAGACATCCTTTTCATCACTGTTATCAGTCCCAAGACCAGCAATATCTTCTCATAGAAGCAACATCTCATTGTAGGCTTGTCTACTCATGGGGATTCTGAACAGGCTAATAATATTAGAGGTGCTAGCAGCAGCTTTGACATTTTTGAGTGAGGTCATGGGGTCTCTAACAAAAGAAAATAAGCTTGGATATTTCCTTGCAAACACACCATCATGGATAATGTCTTTCCAAAAGCTAACAGTGTCTCCCCTATGGGGAGAGCAAATTGCAATCCCTTTGTATTGCTGATTCAGTCTAAGAATGTCCTTCCACCAAAACTAGCCCTTTTCTCTTCTAAGGTGAGGGGCCCCCTCAGTGTAATACTTATCCCATATCAGCTGTACCCATTGGACATCTTTCCTCTGGTAAAATTTGTCAAGATGTTTTAGAAGCAAAGCATCGTTCTGTAATTGGAGATTAATCACCCCGAGCCCCCCTTTTCCTTTTGGTCGCTAAAAGAACAACGCCGTTAAATCTTGAAATAAATGCAGGAAAATACGAGCATCTGTACCAAGTTTATTCGAATGGATAGGTTCTACCACAAAGAACCTAACCAACCGAGCTAGACTCAGTTCACACCTGACTTTTTAGATAACATAATAAAGTTCCAACCTCTATCGTCTAGAGATGATACACAAGATAGTGGTCAGGATAAAAAGCAAAGTAGTCATGCATAAAGGCTTAACTCTCACGCCCAAGAGAGAAGAAACTAACAAGGAAAAGAACATATTGAATACGGTTCTCAGGGTCCACCCAAATTTCCCGGAGATGGCCATAATCAAAGCCTCTCAGCACCTGCAACCGTTTTCAAAACAGTGGTTGCTCATCGTCCTTATGTAGCAGGACATTTATCTGATCCAGTAGGTCCTGAAAATGATATGTATACAAGACATGGCCTAGACTTTAAAGAAAACTTTCGTTGGATCTTGACTTGACTTAATCATTGAATTACAGCCTTGCGCTCACATTCCTTTCAGTATCTTATATGGTTGGGGCGAGAGTAAAGTATAAGCACATGCGCCTAGACGTGCTTATGACAAAACAATGTTCGCCACTCATGACAAAAGCATTGCCAGAGATCTCTTGTGTCAAAAGTTCCCACCACGTATTGTGTCAAATGTTCCCACCACCCAACAATAAAGAAGAATAAGATGGCTCATACTAAGGCATGGCAATTGGCAAAAGTCCCCCATTCATTTCTGTCTTGACAAACCAAATGCATTTGAGGACCTGCCGAGTGCCCACCTGCCTCTGCTCTGGCCAACTAGCCACAGCCTCGACTTGCCAGGTGTACTAGATAATATCCTCAGAATAATATCAAAGATTTCAAGGTATTCCCTTCAGCTATTTTCTATCTTCTTGTTGAAATCTTGTATTACTGTCTTTGCAGTGCACCTCTTTCTCTCTTGGTAATTAGTAATGCTATTCTTTCAAAGCGAAAACTAAGCAGCTTATAGCAAATCGAGTTGTATGATTCCTTTCCAATTGTTGGCATGAAATGAAATTAGTTGCCTGTGAAACTAAAATTAATTAGGAAGTGATTTTAAGTGGTTTAACCTTGTTGCAGGAAGAACCAGTGAACCACAACTGAAACTGAAAGTCTGAAACAATGGCGGTGGTTCTAGATGCCTTTGCATCTTACGTCACTAGCTTGCTTACAGAGATGGCACAAGAAGAAGTGGGAATGTTGCTGGGTGTTGCCGGTGAGATTGACAGCCTGGGCGTCAAGCTCAGCGACCTCAAGAACTTACTCGCTGATGCTGACAGGAGGAACATCACCGATCAGAGCGTGCAGGGGTGGGTGAAAGAGCTCAAGGATGCCATGTATGATGCAATTGACATCCTTGACCTGTGTCAACTCATGGCCATGGAGTGTGGTGCGTCAGCTGTGAGCATGCCTGGGCAACTTGGTTGCTGCAATCCACTGCTCTTCTGCCTGAAGAATCCTGTCTTTGCCCATAAAATCGGCAGACGAATTAGGGCGCTGAACCAGAGGCTGGATAGCATTATGGAAAGGAGTGCTAAGTTCAGGTTCGTTAACCTTAGCTCCTACACGGAGCGTAATAGCAAGGTGACCTCTCAGTCAGCTGGCAATCGTGAGACAACAGGGGAGCCTACACGCTCAGATGTGGTGGTTGGGGAGAAGATCAAAGTAGACACAAGAGAACTCGTAGAGATGCTAACAGAAAAAGAGGGCAGCAAGAGAGAAATTATGGTGGCCGCCATCGTGGGTGTTGGGGGCATTGGCAAGACCACCCTCGCCCGTGAGATCTTCAATCATGAGACTATCAAGGACAAGTTCGACAAGAGGATATGGCTGAGCATCAATCAAGACTTTGACAAGGCTGAGCTGCTCCGAACCGCCATCACACTAGCTGGGGAAGACCACCAGGGCGAAAAAGCAATGGCTGTGCTCCAGCCAGCCCTTGCTGCTGCCTTGACAGGGAAGAAGCTGTTGCTGGTCATGGATGATGTGTGGAGCCACAAGGCATGGGAGGATGTGCTTGAAACTCCCTTGGTCAATGCTGTGCTTCGGGAAGGTAGCCGGCTCATCGTCACCACGAGAGATGAAAGAGTTGCCCGAGCAATGAAAGCAGCACATCCGTACCACCATGTCGAAAAACTGGGGCATACAGATGCCTGGTCATTACTAAAGAAACAGGTTTGTGCAATGTTTTCTGCCCTTAGACACTTTTTGTGCTTGCAATTGTTCATACTGTCCGGCAGATTGATATATATATATATAGTTCAACAATTTGATACTACTACACACCGTACGTACTATGTAATTTTGTGCCTATATAGGAGTAATATATATATAAAAATATAACTTTGTTTTATTATCTAAAAATATATAATGTATATAAAGATCTAATAATAGACTGCTAGTATTAACATTTGAAATGCTGAGCATACATCTCATCACAAACTTCCGCATCTAAGGAAGTATCTGTACATACTCACACAGAATTAGCACTGATATGACATGCATATCACAAACTGGAGCTTTAAGAAGTTCTTTTTAAAAATACTTGAACTGAGTTGGTCTAAAACTTTGATTACAATGTTACTTCAAGCGCACAATGTATTTTTTTTCAAACTAATGTACCATTACCAATCAAGCATCGAAACCCTCAAATTTCAAATCCAGCAACCCACATATTAACATATGACATTGTAACAAGAAGCAACTTTGATGTTTATTTTAGTTTTGCAGAAGGAACTATAATTCCAGTAAATGTGTTGTTATGCAGAAAATAAAAATCAAAGCTAATGTTTGTGAGCTGGAGTTGAATAGGTGGTTCTTCACTAACTGTTACGTTTTCAAATATTACTTGATAGTGCTACTAGAGGTGAAAATTTTGTCAGAACGTGCTCGACAGATATTAAATGAAAGAGTGAAGATATATAGCAGCAATATACTTAAAAATAATAATAACATAGACAGAGACATCACATACTGACACAATCCATCGGTAGTAACTAAATAAAGTAGTAGCACTGCCCAAGTGCTTCTGTAACACTTACCAGTTCTATGGGCTTGAACTGCATGCAGGTTGTCTCAAATGAAATACATGAAGCTGATATTGAGATGCTGAAGGATATCGGAATGAAAATCATAGCAAAATGTGATGGCTTGCCACTTGCAGTGAAAGTGATGGGAGGGCTCTTGTGCCAGAAAGGGAGAAATAGAAGTGACTGGGAGAAAGTTCTGAATGATTCTGCTTGGTCGGTTGATGGAATGCCAGAAGAGCTAAACTATGCTGTATACCTAAGCTACGAAAATCTCTCTCCTTGTTTGAAGCAATGCTTTTTGCACTACTCCCTTCTCCCCAAAAATATAGTATTTGGTTATGATATAATTGTTGGAATGTGGATCAGTGAAGGTTTTGTTCATGGAAGCCCATTAGATGAACTAGAAGAAACAGGAAGACATTACTACAAGGAGTTAATTGTGAGGAACCTCATAGAGCCAGACAAAGAGTATATCGATCAATATCATTGTACCATGCATGATGTTGTTCGCTCCTTTGGTCAATGTGTGGCAGGTAAGGAATCGCTAGTAGCTAACAATGAGGAAATTGGTATCATCAGTAAACTCAATATGCAAAAGTTTCTTCGTTTGTGTATAGAATCAAGAGGGTCTGAATCAAGTGAATTACAGTGGAGCACTTTACAAGCACAAAGACATCTGAGAACACTAATAACATTTGGCCATTTCAACATTAAGCCTGCTGATTCGCTAATTGCTTTTTCAAGCCTCCGGACCTTGCATATACAATCTTCAAATGTTGTCGCCCTGGTTGACTCTCTGTATCAACTGAAGCACTTGAGGTATTTGTCCATACGTTACTGTGATATATCTAGACTACCAGAAAAGATTGGCAAAATGAAATTCTTACAGCTCATCAGCCTTAGAGGATGTGAAAATCTGACAAAACTTCCTGACAGTATTATAAAATTAGGACATCTAAGGTATCTTAGTCTTACTGGCACAAGTATAACTGATGGTATACCTAGGGGTTTTGGTGGCTTAACAAATTTGAGGAAACTATATGGGTTTCCAGCCCACATGCATGGCAACTGGTGTAGTTTGGAAGAGTTAGGCCCTCTTTCCCAGCTCAGGGATCTTGCTATAAAAGGCCTCGACAATGTATCTGCCACCTCATTTGCAGAAAAGGCGCGGCTTACCGCAAAGGAGCATCTTACCTATTTGAGTTTAGGGTGCAGCAGTAAACTAGGTGATGCTGGGTTGATCAATGAAGAAAGAAGCACCTTTGAGGAGGAGAAGAGGCGAATTGAAGAGGTGTTTGATGAGCTTTGCCCTCCACAGTCTTTAGAGAGCCTCGATATCGGAGGATATTTTGGTCAGCGGCTCCCAAGGTGGATGATGTCGCCAAAGGCAATGGTGGCCCTTAAGTTCCTGAGGATTCTAACAATGGATGACCTTGCCTTTTGTGCCCAGCTCCCTGATGGTTTATGTCAGCTCCCCTGTTTGCAGCTCCTGCAGGTTGACCACGCTCCAGCCATCAAGCGTGTGGGACCTGATTTCCAGGGGCCCTACTATCCTCATTGTAATGGCCATCCATCTAAGGCAGGGGCAATTTTTCCTAGATTGCATAGGCTGGAGTTCATTGGAATGCTGGAGTGGGAGGAGTGGGAATGGGAGGAGCAAACTTATGTGCAAGTCATGCCTGTTTTGGAGCTGCTCCTCCTGAAGAGGTGCAAGTTGAGGCGCATTCCGTCTGGTCTTGTGTACCATGCGAGGGCTCTTAAGAAGTTGTACGTACATGAGGTTCAACAACTCAGCTCTCTGGAGAATTTGACTTCCATACTTGAGCTTGATGTGTTTCATAGTCCTAACCTGGAGAGTATAACTAACCTCCCAAGATTACAAAAGCTTACAATTTGCAAGTGCGAAAAGATGAAATTTCTGCATGACATGCCCTCAATCCAGAGGGTCGAACTGGAGGATTACCGCATGGAAACACTCCCAATGTACTTGCAAAATGTGAGTCCTAAGCACCTCCAAGTGGATTGCAGTCGAGCACTGCTCACTTCCATAGCCACTGCACAATCTGGTGCCGAGTGGGACAAGGTGAAACATATCCAGCACGTCAGTGTTTACGCGCGTGATGGACACAATCCAAGGAAATGGTATGTGTTCTCCTCAAGAGAACCCGCAAACTTCGAGACCAACATCATCTGCAGCTCATACAAACCTGGAGGTACTTCATCTACATCCCTAATCTCGTGTTGTTTCTGTCTTTCCTCACTATGTTACTGCGAAGTCTGAACTTGTTTGTCTTTTTTCCTATTTGATTAACTGTACCAACTCAGGGGATGAAGAGGAACATGTTGGTACAAGAACACCATCTCAAGTGAAAAAGAAAGTATGCAGAATGAGTGGAGGGAAGAATACTGTTTCCCATTTCGATAAACAGTATCTGTAACACCCATGATGAATAGCAAGATGTTCCAGTTTCTTAAAAAAAAAAAAAAAAAAAAAAAAAAGCAAGATGTTCAGTGATTTAACTGAGAAGTAGGCCGCGCACCCATGGGAGCAGGGACCCCGGTGGAAAACCAGACAATGTGTATTAAGTTCCAAGAGTCTAAACAGGGGAGGGCAAGAAAGAAAATAGAGAAGAAGACAGAAGTAAGGAAGGGAGGCTTCCTACTCCGTATCAAGATCCCTTCCAATCTCCTGTTGTTGCTGCTCGCATCATTGGCTTGATCTCACCGGGAACCATGGGTTGTTACAGTATCTTGCATGAATTCAATGCCTACATTTTCTTTTTCTTTTCTGCAAAATGTTCAGACATTATCCATTTCATTTGCCTGCAAAATTTTGTAGTAGGTATTTCATGATTTTTTATGCAGACATTTTGCTTTCTCATTGTCTTCCTTGACAACTGAAAATGGCATGTCTTACTTGGCAAACCCTTGCAAGCAATTTTTGTGCCATCATTTTCCCCAAGTATTGTGTGTTCCATGTTGTTTTTTTTTAAAGGCAAACACTGTGGGGGAGATCCCCATAGCACTTCATTTTCATTTTTTATAACTAACGAGTTACCAAATCTCCTCTCTTTGAGTTCTGAACGTTTGAACTTCCATCCTCTGCACCATGTCCATTGGCGACCTGCTTGGCTGCTTCAGTCATAATGCCCAAAATTAAAAACAAATTAACAATTTGGATGTCATGCAGCGCATTAGTAGTGTCATACAAACTATTGCTTCTCAATAAAATAAAACATATATCAGTGAATGCCTACAGGTTTTTTCTGGAACTAATTTGCAATATTTGCCAATGGGTTTTTTTTTTTTGTTAATATATCTAATCTGTAGGGTCATTTTGTCTTTCCAGTTCTCCTAAAAACAGAGCAGGAACAGAGTTTTCTGTACAGAAGACAAGATTATTACTTTTTGAATATTAAACCAAAATGACACATTAGCATAGTTTCCTCGAGTAGCAATAGGAAAACTACATTTCCTTGGCCAAATCACAAAATAAACATGAACATCACTATTGAGAAGATATACTGGTAGAATAATTAAGGTAGGATGCTTTACAAATTGTAAGAATTACCAGTGCAATGCAAGATTGACCTGCTTGCTGGGTCAGGGTTGTCGCTACTGTCCATGGGTGAGCATTTTAATTCTTCCAACATGGCAATCAACGTTCAACACTACAGTAGCTTGAAATACTGTGATCTAGTCCATCAGACTTCTACTCCTGAGAACTAAAGGAAGGTGGAAAGAATGTCAGATGAAAAGGGAAAGCAGAGAAGCAAGAGCAGATGGAGAAGAAACAGGGGAAATCTACATCAGAGGAAAGAGGGGAGGAAAAGAGGTGCACCTTCATGTTTAACAGTACATGATTCATCACCGTTCCTGAGTAGAAAGAAAGGGGATATTTAGGTGAAACAGGGAAAGGAACATGCGGAGCAAGTAGCAAGTAGTAGCACATACATCTTCATTCATCAGTATATATATTTCAAGGGCATATTTACAGTGCTTGGAATTGAATTCCATTGCTTCCCGTTGCCTACACAAAAAGGCAACTTTTGTTGATTTTATTCGTCGAAGAGCAATATGGTCATTGCGCATAGCAATGTCCCAAACCTCCCACCCCCCCACCCCACACGCCCCGGCCTCCCGCGCCCCCTCCTCAAAACCACCCTGCTCTCTCCCTCCCTCTCGGCGTGCTGCCATCATCTCACAAGGCCGCCGCCGCCGCCGCACAAGGCCGCCACGACCCCTCCTCGAAACCTCCCTTATATCTTCCTCTCTCGCCGTCATCGTTTAGGGTCGCCGCCTTGCCCTCGACATCGTGGGGCCTACATTGGCTCTTGCGTGACGCCGATGCCGCCAGTGTGCCCTCGCACGCACTCGTCGCTGGGATCTCGTCTATCCCCCCTCGCCGCCGGTGCCCTGATTTCGCCCTCCATCTCGCTGCCGGCGTCGCACAGTGTCGAGCCTAGCCCTGAGAAGTTACTCATTCCCCTCGTAGCTCTCGCCAGATATTGCTACAATCACAATTTCCTAATCAATATGCAACAAACTAGTGCTTGTACTGCAAGATCTAGGTCTTGTGTATTTCCTGCAGGAACTTTGTGCCTTTCTTGATCTAGGAGCTGTACGTGCTCTGAACTTTGTGCCTTTTTTGTTTAGTGATCATACCACTTGCAAAATTTAGGATGATAACAGAAACAAACGACAGTAGATTGTGCCTAAATCAGAAAGGCATACTCATGTGTTAGTGCATATATGCAAAGTATACCATGTGTATTCAGGAGCTTTTTTGACTTTCAGGTTGTTAAACATGAATGATATTCTTGAGAAGTGGCTAGCAATGAGAAAATGGCACAACATCACATGACAATTCAAGAAATGTTTGCTGCCTTTTTAAATTAGAAAGTAGGTAGCCTAAATTAACAAAATGTCTAGTTCTACGAAGCAATCAAAGACCTGAAACTAAATAATAGAGAGAGCTCCTGGTAATTAATCAATTTGGAATTCATTGATGGGGATAGACTTCCTGGAATCAACAAGAGAGAGTTACCTGTTGTATAATTAATTTTGAAGTATGTCTCCATGAGCTACTGCCATCTAGAGCAGATAGTTAATTCTTTTGAAATATTTATTATGCTTAATTTTTTTCTTGTGTGGAAACTGAGCCGTGTTCATGTGTCAGTCAAGATACATGTATTGTTTTGAATTGAAAATGTTAACATGGACATGAGGCTTTCTGCTGCGCTGGAATCTTAATTCGTTTAATGTTGCTGATTGATGCAGGAGGAAATGCCTGGTCTTGATTCTTTTTTGAATTGAAGAAGGAATCTTAAATCATTTAGTCTTAGTGTGAGGAGAGCATACTGTGAGTGGGACAATGGCCACAATGAGATGACCCTTCAGGCGTTTGTTTGCGACAAGGAGCTGAAGAGGGAGACTAAGAAGCAGAAGCCGCAGAATATTACTGGTGTTGGATGCCCGACTAAACTTATGATTGCACGAGATAAGAACACAGAGCAGTGGTATGTGAAGTATTTCATCGATGAACACAACCATCCGATGGTGGAACCAAGCCTTGCTTGTCTGCTTCATTCTTATAGAAGAATCAGCGATGATCAGAAAGCTGAGATTTTAGAGATGCAGATCTCTAGGATCCGCAAACACCAGATAATGGATTTTATAGATAGGCAGTACGGTAGGTATGATAAAGTTTGACTTACCATAAGGAACTTGTACAACTTCTGCCATCACAATAAGGTGGAGACAGTTACCAGTAGTGATGCTCGAATGACAGTTTCCTGATAGAATGCAAGCGTAGAGATCTTGATTTCTTTTTCCATGGAAAGGGCAACTGAAGGGACTGCTCTGGTGACTGGTGTGACTGTCAATGTCCACTTGATTATTCAGTATTTGGTGAAGTCGTCATGTTTGATAGCACGTACAAAACTAAATGATACAACCTGCCCCGTGTTCCTTTTGTTAGGGTGAATCATCATGGCAGCACGGTTCTGTTTGCATGTGGAATTATTTGTCACGAGACTATGGAGTTCTTTGTGTGGTTGCTTAAGGCATTCTCTGATGCTACGGCTCAGAAGCATCCAGTTTCTGTGATCACTGATGGAGACCGTGCTATGCAGAAAGCAACCTCGCTGGTAGTTCTCCGAGGGATGACAACTCATTCATATATGCCATTTTTCAAGGGAACAGGACGGATACTGGAATATTATTACAAAATGAAAAAAAAGTTCTCCGAGTACAAAGATCAGGAAACATAAAATGTTACAAAAGATTAAAAGAATTGCACATAAGCTTCTAGCCATAAATCAATATGGGGGTGCGAATGGGCCTGTGGTCTAGTGGTAGGGTTGTCCAGTGGGACGTTACCTATCAGGGATCAAATCCTGGTGCTTGCACCTTTTTCTTGAGTTTTTCCAGGATTTATCGGCATTACGCATTAAGTGGTAAGCGACGTTCCCATCGACGACAAGGCGCCAGCGGTGATTTTGAAAATCTCCAGATATGCCGACTCAGTCCTTCGGAAGTGCTCGTAGGGGTAAAGTTTGCGTACTTGCGTTTATAGGGACGAGTGCGTGCGTGTTGTCCTTCGGAAGTGTGCTCATTGCGTGTTGTCCTTCGGAAGTGTGCTCATAGGGGTAAAGTTTGCGTATGTGTGTTTATAGGGATGAGTGTGCGTGCATGTTGTGAGCGTCTACTTTGTCTTGTGTAATTTAAAAAAAATCAATATGGGGGTGAAGTCTTGCTTTTGCTCATAGAAAAACAGTAGCAAATTCAGTCCTAGGACTATCCCCAACCGTCCGAAGGCAAATAGGAGATGCATTTGATGATTTAGGTCGCACAGACCAAAAGGTCATGGACCCAAAACTTGTCCGCTCCAACAGCAGATGCAAAATTCCATCGCAAGCCAAGTGCCGGTGCTCCATCGCAATTCCATCGCACCAAGGAGGGCCTCTGGTCCCATGATGCGCCCGCCGGGAGGAGGACTCGAGATCCGCCGCCCGCCAAGGCGGGAGGCTGCTGCCGTCGCTTTGCTTCCGCATCGGGGCGCCGTCCAAGGCCGCCACGCCGGAACTCCTAGCCGCCCGGCGGAGGTCGCGGACGCTCATCGAAAGGTTGTGTGCGGAGTTTGCGGCCGGGCCGACGGAGGTCGCTTGGTGGAGTTCGCCCCTGCCGGTGCTATGCTCGTTCACCTGTGGATCTCTCCAATCAGTGCTCGTGGCCGCCGCCGGTTGTGCAGTGTGGCAGGGAATTGGGTCGAGGAGAGAGACAGAGGCATATTTGGGTTTCAACTCCACTCCGACGTAAATTGGGTCTTCGGTTTGGGTACTCCGTTGGACCCTCATTTTTTCACCTAAAGCAATATGGACGACGCATATTTGGGTTTGGGTGAGGCTGTTGGAGTTAGTCTAAAGACAGTTTTTCCAATGGTGCATAGAGGGCAGAATGGAAATTTTAAATATGGCATCGTGTTGTCCAAATTCACCACCACATAGTGATAATTTCCATGTAGAAAGAAGTCTGAGTTGATCTCTAAAGCTCATTAGGACATCCAAAGGGTCCATAGTGAGGGGTACAAACAAATTCAGTATCAGATTGGAAATCGAGAAGAAGTTTCAAATTCAAAATACCAGCTGGATCATGAGAGTTTGCTCCCCCACCCCCCACAACCCCAAAGTAAAACCCCCCCCCCCCCCCCCCACACTCCAAAGTTAAAAAAATCCGAAAACCAAATTGAAAAGTTTCAATGTCAGATCTGAGTCAGGAGAATGGTGACACCATTTTCGAGATATCTTATTACAGCCTCAAACTACCATGATTCTGTTGCCCAGCAGCACGTTACAGGCTCATGGAAGAGAAGCAAGAGTGCGAGACCAATGCAGCCCAAGATCAAATGGACGGCCCATATATATGCCGTTACTCAAATCGGTCCAATTCCGGTTTCCAACTAATCAAACTTCTTTGTTGAATCCTGCAATCTGTTATGATTCAGATTCAGCCATCTTCAGTTTCAGAGCACACCACTCTTCTCAGTTCTCACATCCTCATGGTATGTACATACAACGGATCATGACACACTTGCCAAGGCCTACCTACTCGTCAATAAGCACATGAAGAAAACCCTGTAAAGATAGATAGCTTTGCACATCAATGCATGCCTGCCTCGGCCCATCGGAAGATAAATGACTTGTGATCTTTCAAGACCTCCGTTCCAGGTCGCCATCTGGATCAAAAACTAATGTCAGGAGGCAGCATTTTAAGAAGAACAAAAAACATGAAAAACATCAGTCAATAGTGAAAGCAAACAAAAGCGTGCGTCGCAAAAGACACGCTGATCACGCCTTGATCAGTTTAGAAGAGGATTAGTTTAAATGTGTGCGCCGCGAGAGCCGAAATTGAGCAGAACAGAGCACAGGGCGCGGCGGTGGATTGCCGGCCGGGGCGTGACATCTCCGGCGGCGAGGTCGGTCGAACCGGCGAGTTGCGCGGTACCGAGTTGTACCCATGGGTGTAGGGTTTCCGGACCACGTACGTACGACAGCGGCGGGCGGACCAAGCTGTTGTGGCTGCTCGCGGCGGCGGCGCGGGTGAGAGACGAGCTCACGACGCCGGGCCATGCCCCTCCAGCAACCAAGGTCGCTGCCGTGCCTTGCCCCTGGGTGCCGCTGCCGCCGGTGGAGCCTGCTACCGAATCTGCTGGTGGAAGCCCCCCGCCGCCTGCCGATACAGCAGAGTGAACCCTCGGGCCTCACCCCCAAGCGACGCCATTGGTGGAGCTGCCACGGGGAAGGGAAGCACTGCGGGTGCGTCAGAATTCAGACAGGTTCAGAATGTTTCAGCTGTTGGACGCCGGACGCCCAGTGCGTTATCTGACAGACTCGTGCAAGATTGCACGTTCAACCCATCCCAAGAAATGGACACCATTTGCCATTCCCCTGTCCAATTCTGCTCTTCAACTAATCTTCATTATTTATTGTATCCTCCAGTCTATTGTGATTCAGATGAATTCATCGGCCATCTTCAGTTTCATAGCACTCTACTCTTGTCGGACTTTTCAATGACTACATGAAAGAAAAAAAAAATCAAACTACTAGGATAGATTGTACATCCAGGTCAACAAGTCTGCCGGGACATATCATTCACCAGCGGCAGGATAACTAGTGTCTGGCAGTGACATTTTTGAGATGAAAGGATAAATACTACTAGAAGCCATCTAGGCTCTGGCTACAACAACATCGATGACGAAAACAAACAAAAGCGTGCAGAAGACATGCATGCGGATCACAAAAGTCCTTAAGCATGCATTCTTTTGTACCCCCCAAAAAAGTAGCCTCTGTCCAACAACTTGAACTGATTATGTCATGAATCTGTAAAGTACCGAAATGGCCGGTACCTAGCAATTGTTTGCCAGTCAGGGTCAGTGGAAATGCTCTCCAAGGGCTCATTCAACACGTTTCACTATTACCATCACGGCACCAAATAAGCATAAGACTCAAATAACAAACTGAGGCTGCTTAAGCCAAGAATAAATAGCAACAGAAGTGCTTGAGACAACAACTCATGGTCGGCTAATCTCTCAGTATTTTTTTTAAAAAAATAACTATAGTTAAACTTTGTTAATCTCCCCTAGTATTTTTTTTTAAAAAAATATCTGTAAATGCTTTAAAACAAAAATATTTCCTAAACATACTGCTTACGGTAGACAGGACATCAGTTCAAGTTCTGGCAACCTCTTTGAGCTTACAGGAGTTAAGCATATTTGCTATGGCAACCTCTTTCAGCTTACAAATAATAAGTAAAAAGTTCCAGCTACCTGCAGAGCATCATCTAACTGGACAGTGTCTTCCAGCAGCCCAGTCTTTTGCAGCACTAGGTGTAAAATTGTAGTCTACCTGAAATATAGCCTGATCGATGCGTCAGATTACATTACCTACGAAGCCAATGTGCGGCCATTCCCTGAGTGTTTTCTCATACTCTAGTAGCTCAAAGACAGATATTTCTATGTTTTTTCAAGAAAAGAATGGCAGTGTTTTCTCTATGGGACTATCTGGAAAAGAATGGCTGTGCAGTGCAGTGCAGTACCCTACTACTGGGACAGTAGGATACTAGAGGGATATACAGTTCACTGCAAAAAATATAAAAGCAAAAGATGACCTGCTGCAAGAAGTGAAAACTGAGACTGATCACTAATCATCAAACAAGAAATGTGTAAACATTTCCCACCTTCCTGGAACTCATCTCAGATTTCCTGGAATGCACGACACACCAGAGGTTATGAACCGCCTTCCCTAACCTACTACTATAGAGTTTAAGTTTCTTGACAAGTCAAACCATCCCAAATTTGAGACTGTCAGTGCTGCAAAACATTAATACCTACCTACTACTACAGAGCAGCAAGAGAGACCAGCTCTACCAAATGAACTCATCGTCCAACCAAACAGAAACAAAATGCAGGTTAGGGCATTATTCAATTGAGTCATAAAAGTCAATCTTAGACTACTGAGTCATGCAGTATCAATTGAGTACAAAGTGGCGATAAAAAATTACTAGTCAAATTTAGACTCAAATGGACAGTAGAACTGTGGTCTGGGCTCTATGGAGAGCTACACAATTTTTTAAATGAAGGAAACATACAGCTACTTTTAAATCAACAGTTAGCTACCACATCAAAAGGAAGAGACTCTTGTAGAGTTTGTAGTTGTTGCTGCAAGAGCTGTTAACAGAAAAAAGAAGTGGGGGCTATAAAATCAATTTTCAATCAATATTATTACTACAAGTCTAACAAAACATTGTATATGAACATTGTCTGATTTAATAACTACATTACCTTTTGGTCTGAATCTTTAGAAATCAAGTCACTAAAATTTAGTGCATTGATTAACATGTAAATAAACTTGCTTTTCTGAGTAATAGATCTAAACTTCAGTCAGTTCAGACTTCAGAGGCTATTGGTAACCAAATTCAGTCACTTGGAAAGATGTAATACAACTCAGAATACGCAGATAGTACTCTCTATAGATGTTGAATAAGTTCGTTCACTAAGATTATAAGTTGTGGTCAAGTGCAGCCACCACGCGACGGCGGCACGCGGCCATCCCCAGAGCCCCGGCGGCGGCCACGTCCAGCCCCAGGCCGGAGAGCCGCGGCCATGGCGAGGGCGGGGGATCTCCCTCGCTGTCGGGCCTAGGCATTTTGCGGCCTCTCCTTCACCGGAAACCACCTACGGCGGACACCCACCCTCTTCCTTCCTAGCTTCTTCCCCTCGTAGTAGGGTGTGGCTGGCTGGGCGGAGGTGAACAGGAGAGGGGGCTCGCCGGGATTTTTTGATGCTGTCGGCGTTGAGCTTGAGCAGGAAGCGGAGAATGGCCTGCAGTAATGGCAAATCAGGCGGGCGGAGCTCATGCAGGCAGGACAGGACAGGGGGAAAGCAGAGTAGCAAACCAAACCGAGAAGAACGGAAAAAAAAAGAGAACTGGCGCACCTTCATCATCACATCATCTGCCCATGGTCGTAGTTTGCCGAATCTGCAGAAGAATAAGAAGACATTGAAGGTTACATGATATAATAAGTGAATAATAAGGAAGAAGCAGAACAAGCTAGCAGCACCTACATCCTCAATCCTCATCTATGTCAAGCGTGGGATGATTGGGATGGACTTCCATCGCGTGCCTCAGCGCAGCCTTGGCTTCCTCCACCTCCTGCTCGCCGGCGCCTCTAGATTGGAACCAAATATCGACTTTCTGCAGTGACGGTAGGTTCCCCAGGCCCAAGTTGAAACTGCCGTTGATTTCTCTCATCCGCTGCACTGGGAATGGAGTCCAAAGTTCCAGGAGCCTTGGCATGGCTCCTTGCTGAAACACCACGGGCACTCCGAATCCGTCAAAATTGCAGAACAGGAGGCATGGGAACGAGCAAGCACCAACAACGAACCTCCCATGGATTCCAGGATCTTCATGGTGCACCCCCAGACGTAGAAAGCAGAGAGCAGACAACCTCCCTAGGATGTCAAGATCCTCCTGCCGCAGCTGCTTCACACTGATAGAGAGGATGGAGAGGTCCGGAACGAGCGAGGGATTCAACCATCCAGGCAGCGCAGAAAACAAGCAGTCCGATACAGCCAACGTACAGAGATGTTGAGGGGCGGCGATGACCCAACCATCCAAGTTGTGTTCAGCCGGTTTGGTATCAAAATAGATATAGACATTCTGGATTTTATGGAGCTTGTTTAGGCATTCCACCAGAGATTTTTCTAAGTTGATCTCCGTTAGATTGTTGATATTAATATTCAGCACCCTCAGCTCTGCTAGATGGCCCAGCTCTTCTACGATGTCTATGGAGTTGCAGCCTTCCTCAATTCCTAGAATGGAAAGCTCTTCAAGGGCTGCCAACCTCCCGATCCCTTTCGGCACTGTTGTAAGACTACCTATGTTTAGGCACTTCAATTGTGTTAGCTCAATAACACTCGATGGCAAACTAAAAATTCCACTGCCTTGTATATCTAATATTTGTAGGAATTGCAGGTTTCCTATTTCTTCAGGGAGCTGATCAATAACTGCATCTCTAAGACTTAGGTACCTCAAATGAAGTAAATTACCAAGATACTTAAGGCTATTGCTTTGTGAAAGACCACATCCTTCTAAATCCAGTACACGCAAAATGCTGAAGTTTGCAAGTACTGTTGTTATGTACTCAATAGTTGACTGAAAGACAATAATTGACCTCACATGATGCTCCTTGCTCAATAATGTAGCTTCATGTTTACCATGACTAGCCTTACCATTTTGAAGGGATAGCCTCCGAACCTTTTTTGATGTGGATGTGTGACCCATATTGTTCTGTGTAGTAATAAAGTTTTCTTCACTTGACAAGGAACAGATAAGATCAAGCACCATATCATGTACACGACATGATTCTATCATACCACTCAGTGTGTCATATTTGGGTTGGATCATGCTTCTATTTATGAGCTCATTGAGGTAATTCTCACCTATTTCAAATAAGCTCTTGTCTTGCTTTTCAGATTGGATAAAACCTTCAGCTATCCACAACCAAATCAAACGAACTTTTCTTATATCATAATCTTCTGGAAACATACTTAAATATAACAAGCATGTCCTTAGATGTGATGGCATGTCATAATAGCTGAGTGATAGAACCTTTCTCATATTCTCTACAGCATTAGTACTATCGTCAAGTCCAGCACCAATAGAGTTGCACACATCATACCACTCCAATTTGCTTCTACCTTTTCTAACCAGCAAACTAGCAATTGTAATAATAGCCAAGGGAACACCATCACATTTCTTCAATATTCTATTTGATACTTCTTCTAGTTGTTCAACAGGGCATTTGTCTTTGACTTCTTTGCCAAATATTCTTCCATACATTAATAATCTAGAGTTCTCCGGAGATAGAGGCTTCATCTTGTAAGGACGACCAATCAGTTCAGCAACAGTGAAATTACGGGTAGTTGTGATGATTCTATATTCAACATTATTATCTGGCAAGGCACATTTAATCATATTCCAATGTGAGACTTCCCATATGTCATCAATGATAATGAAGTACCTGCACATATCCAACCACCAAAAGTAAGGTCACTAATCAAATATAGCAAGAAAAAGTACTTTTTCTTAGGGTTGTGCTAATGATAGAATCCATGACTAGTTTCTAGCTAGGGCTATAAAACATTATTCTGTAAACTCTAAATCCATCCCATCGTTTCTGTGTGGATCGATCCTTGTTGAATGCTAGCTAGTCCTTGCAACCGCCCCTCCTGCCTGTACTCTCGTGCCACCTCTTCTCCCCTTGCAGGCAAGAAAGCGGAGAGAGCAGCCAACCGCCCTGGCTTGGTATGGCGAGTGCGCCGCGAGTGGTACTGCGGGCGCGGGCAAGCACACAGCAAGGTGGGTGGGCAGCGGCGATGCGACCATACAGGCCGTTCTGTGGTGAGGGCTACGCTCATAGTGAGCGCGCTGGCCCTTATGTGCGCTGCATGCCTCCCGAGCAAGATTAGAATCAAGTGGACTCCCCCAATGTGAAATGCCACTTTGCCAACAACTCATCAAATAACTGACATGACATCTTCGCTAACGGTAATTAAGAAACCACTACACAGTTTCTACGGTTATATATTTTGTGCATGCTATATATGTAACCCAGGGACAAAATGTTTTAGTTAATCAATCGGTAGATATCATAGTCCTATAGAAGAAGAGCTATACAGGATGACCCTCCTATCTGCTCGAATGTTCAGAGTTGTTTGAGCATTACCCTCATAAACAATACTTGCCATTTCCAAACAGGGTTTCACTGCCAGATTTCAATCTAGCTGTGATACGCCTGACTTTTCAATTTTCATTGCCTTGCCACTCACCCGGTAGGGGTGCCCACTTTCACATAACAAAAAAGAAAGAAAGAAAGAGGACAAAAAGGAAACACCAGGGCCGCCGCATGTGCTCTTGTCAAGCTGCTCCCCCTCCGACGCGCCCATGAGCTATCGCCATTGGTCGCCCCATGCTGAGTCGCCACCCCATGGCCCATGCCCTACCGCTCTAGCAAGCCCGATCACTCTAGGAGCTGACCAGAAAAGTGAAAGAAGAAATAAAAACAGAACAAACATGGACAACCACTACTACACAAATGATTTTTAGAGGTGATTCTCCGGTCATGATTTCTAGGGGCAGCTAGATATAGAGCCAACTTTATAAATATTTTTCCAGAAACCAGGATTTCGGATTAAAAAAAAAATATCAAACAATAGTAAAATTTTATTTTAACCTGAGGAGGCCCAACAGTGACCGGATCAAAAAATATCGAAAAAAGTCACAAGTCACGTATTTTTGCACATAATCACGTGCTATGCAGACGGTGGGATTTAAACCTGCAACCTTTCCCTTGCGCATAGCCTCCTCTACCACTCCATTCATTCATCACTTGTGTCTTGAACTGGTTTCGGGCCTCCTCATATTATACCAAACCGACTTTAAAGTGAGTGTTTGAGGCCCTAAATGAATTCAAATCAAAAGGTTGTCAGTATAATTTTCCAAGATCTACAACTTTCATTTAGGTTGTTCCTCCATCTAAGGTCGTTTAAAAATTTTGAATTTTAAATTTGACAAATTCAATTATAGTTTTCCATGACAAGATCATTTCAAATTAAAAAGTTGTCAACAACAAAGTTTCATAACTTTTCAAGACCTACAACTTTTATTTTGGTTGTTTCTTCATCCGAGATCGTTCAAAAAATTCAAATTTGAATTTTAAAAAATTTCTGACTTCATACAACATTTTGAATGAGTAAATGATTTGAGCCGGAAAAGTCATGAATACTAAAGTTGTATAACTCATCAAGATCTACAACTTTATTTTAGCTATTTCTTCATCCGATAAAGTGATACTACATTGTTCATAAAGTGATACTACATTGTTCACAAATTATCACATATAGTTTTATAAAGTACAAGAGAGATATATAAATTTTATGATCAATGTTAATATCACTTGGTTGGATGAAGAAATGATCAAAATAGAAGTTGTAGACCTTGATGAGTTCTATAACTTTTATGTTTATGACTTATTCAGCTAAAATTATTTAGTTCTTCAAAATACTGTTTTAAGTTGCCATTTTTAAAATTCAAATTTCCAATTGATAAACCAAAGTGACACGAAAATATGATCAACAAAATAGATATAACAACAAATTAAAATGACAGAGAATGATGTTAAAAATTTTAGAAAAAAAAATCATCAGATTTGGAGTTAATATAAAGAAGAAAGACTAGTTACAAGTTTTGACCAAAGATTAAAAAGGGAAATCAGAGTTTTTCAATAATTTCAAACCTCAAGTTCTAACAGAATTTTGAAACACAAAATAATTGCAAATAAAAAAAGGTGTAAATGGCAAAGTTGTATAATGTTTTGAGATCTACAATATTTATTTTGGTTATTTCCCTATCTCAGCTTGTTATAAAAAATTTAGATTTTAATACTTTATTTTTACTATTCGGCATCTATTTGTAGAGGCACTTTAATAGAGAGCCGTCCCCACAAATAGATTTATAGAGACGGTTCGTTTTGCCATTATTTATAGGGGCGGCTGAATATAGAACCACCTCTAAAAAAAAAGGAGACGTTGCTATAAATCATTTTTTACTAACGAACAAAACTATCAATCTCTAAACCTTCGTCATATCTTGTTCAAACTCACAGATTTCACATTGTGGCTGCTGGATCTATAGCTTCCAGACTTTTGTCCGTACACCCATGGTCTACATGTCATGATGATTTTTTGCTTTCACTCACGGAGAATTAACTCAGCAGAAGAAAAAAAGAAAAAACTACTATATCTAGCTACAAGCCATGCATGTGCCTTCGTTGCCGCTCTCCAAAGCCCGCATCTATCGGCATCACGAGGCCTATGTATGCATCACCACCGTCACTCCTCACCCCCTCGGCTGCCACCGCTCCTCACCACTGTCAAGGATACGCTGCTGTGGTCACAACGTCGCCCGCACCAACGTCGTGCACGTAGGACGCGCTCAGCGCTTATGTGCAGTAGAGGCAGTTGTGGCTCCCCTGCGTGGGTTCGCCAAACTGCAACACACACATGTAATTGTATATACATTGCAGAGATCAACATGGAATCGCTGTTGGCTCCATTTCTACATGCATTTTTACAACCACGACCCCACGAAGTGCCAATATTTGAGGAAAGAGCGGGGGGGAGGGAGTTGGGGCAGCGAGCAGGAAAGAGAAGGGGACACCAAAGGGAGAGAGGAACATGGAGGAGATACAATAAATCTACACAATTGCAAGATGAGATTTTGGGACAGTAGACGGTTGCTTTTTTCCCCTCCCAGCTTTGAGCATTTTTGCAGGTACATGTGCAGCTTTTATGAGTGAAAGAAAACTCTTTCCATTGGGCTGATATTCTTTTCATAATCAATTCTCAGCTAACTAAAGCTTCTAGTTTTACTACATGGTAGCGGACCACATGGGTGGAGAAATAAGTTCTAGACTAGAGTACCAGATCAGGCTATAGACAGGAGGCATGGGCTCACTTAATGGCAGAATCAACTAAAAGAGATGCATGGCAAATGAAAGAAATGAGATAACCATATATGCCTGGTATTGAAGTAAACCAGAAATTTTCAGTTATATTTGTTGAAGTTAAAATCTTCGACTTAGATTACAAGCTCAACTTTAATATGAAGAAAAGGCTCGATATAATAATAAATTTACAGGGAATTTTGGTGAGTGTTCATACCTCTTCTGCTGAAGAAATTCACTTAATTCACTGATAATAACATCGACACTTGCAACATTGTGAATGGCAAGTTCCTTGAAGATTTCCTTGTCCAGTTTATAGAAGATATCCTTGAATAGTTGGAGCATGTCAGGAGTTTGAGACACCGATACAAAAGCTGAGCAATCAAACTTTGATCTAAGTATTTCATACACCAGATTAGCAAGAGTTGTCTTTCCCAAACCTCCAAATCCCACAATGGAAACTATATTATTGTTTTGCTGCTTGGACTCTTGGTTGCCTTCATCAAACAGAATCTTGATTACCTCATCTCTTGACTTCTCAGTGCCAACTAGCTCTGTCACCTTCTCATACCGAACCAATGCACGAGGATCAACTTTGACAGGCTTATCAACATTGCATTTAACCGTGTACCTGCCGCGCAGCTCATGCACCTCCTTGACATGATTCTTGATATCTCTGATGTTAATAGCAATCTTGCGGCGAATCTTGGGCTGCATCAATGAAAAACCAATGGTCTTCTTGATGAACTCCTTGAAACCATGCTTTTTTTCAGCCGGCTGATGGCCCTTGACTTGCACCACGAATGCGTCGATATTGTCCTCTATGTCATAGGTCAACTCTCTTACATTCCTGGCCCAAATCTTATCACCACTCGAAAGCTTGTCAGGCGGAGTGCTGGAGATATCCTCAAGAGCACCCTTCATGCTCTCAAGCTCAGCTTGGAGGAATCTGATGCCCCCTTTCACCTCCTTTTGCAGGTTGTACTCATCGGCAAGCAGCTCACCAAGCTTGGGGAGAAGGCTTGGCAGTGCCCCAAGCACGACCTCCATTGGTCCTCTTGGCGCAAGGAGCCAAGGCTGCAGTGGTGTGGTTTGAAGGTAAAGGATTTGATGTTGCACTGGTGTGGCTTGAAGGTGGCTGCGCTCGATTTAGGTTGAGCTCGGCTAGTGCTCTATTGCTGCAAGTGCGTGGAGGTAGCTGCTAGTGCTGCACTGGTGCTTCGTTGTGGTATTTCCGGTGACGAGCTGCTGCTGGTGTGCTTGCTCTTCTTAAAGTATCGTGCTTGGATTGAGCAGAGAGAGATCAGAGATGGGAGAAGTGATTGCTGCTTGCTTGTCGAAACGAAGAGGACCCGCTTGGTTCGATTTTGGGACAGGACGGACAACTGGATCTACACATTTTAATGCTCAGTGAAATTAAACGTTAGGTGACAGCTGGGACGAGAAGCGCAAGGAGGGCATGGTGAAGCTAGTAGTAAGAAATTAACCATGGTCCACCACTTAAAAGAATATACATAAATCTGTTAGAATATAGGGTAAAAATATTTTTGCAAAATGAACCTAGCTAGTGTCCCCCTTTGAAGCTGGGTTACCTAGCAGCATCAGCATCTTTAACGGACTGTCTAAACCGACTATCTATCTACTATGCAATGAAACCACAAGAAAGAAGGCTCGTTGTTAAACTTGACTCTTGTTCTATATATATACATAAAGAGAGCAAAACGTCCCACAAACCAAGCTAAAGTATCTGTTTTGCCATCTATCTATCTATACTTCCCGAGCGTAGCTACTCTCATTTTCAATAAATAATTAAACCACATTGCATATGTGTATATACTCATTTAGTAGTTCGAGTATAATTATATACTCATTTTTTAGGAAACTCTAAAACTTACTGCATGAAAAATTTCAAAGGAACCGATATTTTCTTAGTATATTATTATAAATAATAACAATACCTAAGTATATAGCCACGTACTCTATGTATACATGCATATAGAATGCTACCTTGGATAATCTAGTATGATCACATACATGTACTTCATCAGAACATATAAACCTTAAATTAAATTAGCTCCCATTAATTATTTCCTATCGCGGTTGTTTTCGATTGGGTATCCTCCTAATATATTAAACATATAGGAGGAGCATGGCGAATGGCGAACGAGTGGCATAGGATACCTCTGCATGGCAGTGTGGGGAGAGAAGAGAACGGCATGATGATTGTTCACCGTACGTGCCGTGGACTCGAGAGTCGCGAGAGTCGGACAAGAGCAACACTGTACGCCCGTACGCAGGCTAGCCATGCACATGGCTGGTGGCGCAGTGTGCCAGTTGAGTTGCCCCAGCGTCAGAGAAGAGCAGTGCCACAGTACCGGCGCCGGGAGCATGCTGCATCTTCAAATAATTTACTCCACCACAAGGCTGGTGGTGGTGACCCAGTGCAGTGCTAACCATTACTAATGATGCATGGCTGCTGGCTCTCCATGTGCGTCGTGTGCACGGCAGCGTCGACAGCACCATATGGAGCGTCCTGTGTGCACTGCAGCGGTGCGTGCTGCATCCCGGCCCGCGCGGCGACTCATTGATTCAGGATAAAGATCAGCAGTGTACCATCATCGGCTTGAAATTTATTATGTTTGCATCCGCCCACCGTAGTCCTTACGCCAGGCCGACAGCTCCATTCTTATTTAGGCCTTGTTCTCTTTCACCTGCTTTTATAAATTTTTTCACTCTCTCTCCATCATATTAATTTATACCTATATATATAGAGTATTAAATATAAGTAAGAAAAATAACTAATTACACAATTTAATTGTAAATTACGAGATGAATCTTTTGAGTCTAGTTGAACCATGATTGGACAAAATTTATCAAATACAAACGAAAATCTACTACAGTGCTTCGGGTTGCAGAAAGTTACAATCTGAACAAGGCCTTACTGTGTGACACGTCTACTATACAGAACCAGAGTGAGTGCACAAAAATTACGAGAGAGACCGGAGATAGGTTTCATTCGGATCAAAATGAGTGTGCAGAGTTACCTGCACTTTCGAATAAGAGAGAGATTTTACTAAGATAAGAGCGTTCCACATGTCGGAAACTAAGTGAAAAACTTCACTATTAGAAACATTTCATTTCATAACATCATATATTATTTTAATTAAATACCTAGTAGGCCTATAAAACTATAAAATAATTAAAAAATAGAGTAAAGTCCATCACCGGTCCCTAAATTTGTATCGTTGTGTCATCCCGGTTCCTAAACTTCATGAAATCGACCATTTAGGTCCTCAAACTTGTTAATTTGTGTCATCCGGTCCCTAAACTTGAAAATCACCCGTTTAGGTCCTCAAACTTGTTAACTTGTATCATGTCGGTCCTTAAACTTCATTTAGAGTTTCATCTAGGTCAAAATCTAGTAATCTAAATACTCTATATCAAAAATAATTCATAACTTTTTTCATACGAACTCGAATTAAGACAAACTTTATATCAAAATTGTAGCCCTCGACGCGATAAACAACTTTGTAGTTGAAATTTTTTATTTGAATTCTTTTAGTGTCCCAAAATTTAATTTTAAATTTTAAATTTCAAAATTTATAAACATACAATAATATTTTAGAACCCTAAACAATTTTAATTCAAAAGGTTTCAACTACAAAGTTGTAGATCGCGTCGATGGCTATAATTTTGATATAAAGTTTGCCATCATTTGAGTTCATATGAAAAACTTATGAATTATTTATTGATATAGAGTTTTTAGATCGCCTTGATTTGATAGACTTACCATGTTTAGGGACCGACATGACACAATTAAACAAGTTTGAGCACTTAAACGGATGATTTTCAAGTTTAGGGACCGCAATGACACAGCCGAACGAGTTTGAGGACATAAATGGTCGATTTGTAAGTTTAGGGACCGGGATGACACAGCGGTACAAGTTTAGGGACCGGTGATGCACTTTACTCTAAAAAATATGAGGGTCCTGCATGTTACTCTCCAAAATGATGTACAAAAATTTTACACTCCGCTAGCCCCGCGATCTAAAAAGTGCTACACTTACCAGGCTAGGTATAGGATGGGATGAACAAGGCCCTGTGTTTGGATACACATTCCAAGTAAGAGCGTGGTGCAGCTGCGGTGCCGCATGCAGGATAGACTCTATGTTTGTTCTCGTGGTGCGGTTGCTTGGTGAAAATATCGGACCGTTCCGCTGGTCGATTCCTACAGTGCTCACCAGCATATCCATCCATCTAGCAGGCCGGAAACCAGTCACAAACCAGCCGGCAACCAGCCAGCCGAACGGGCCCGATATTGTGAGGAGTTTGATGGATTTTTTTATTCTTGTGGTGGGGTCACCCAAAATATGATATTGTGATCAGTATGAAATAGGTTCTGGACAGTAAACAAGGTTAAATTATATTGGCCGGTCCACACCACCAATACTTATATTTCCTAGGTACCATTATGAAATCTGAGATACGAGGAGAGAAGTTCAGGAAATGTCAGCTTTGCCAATGTCTCCCATCTTCATGCTACTAATGCTAACCTACCAGTTGAACATGCATGCGACCGTCTCCAACAGCCCTCGATGTATTCCTTTGTTTGGGTTGTCTCGCATTAGAAAAGGTTCACAAACCCAAATCATCCGTTTTCCAACAGCGGACCCAAAGGAGAGCCCTGCATGCCGCTCGCTTCCTTCCCCACCGAGCAGAGCTCGTCTCCACACGTGCGTCGCCTGCTTCCCTCACCGAGAGCCGAGCCACCCTTCCTCCCCACCAAGCGCCAAGTTGGCTGTGGCCACCGCGGATCTACCTTGCGGCGTCGAGAGCCCGACTTGTCGTCGTCTTCCATGTGCAGGAGCGCGTCGCTGTCATCATCCGCATGCCCGACTCGCCGTTGTGAGTGCGCCCAACCGTTAGCCCACCACTACTGCTCCCATGGATATGGTACTAGCGCCATACCTAGCCCTGAAGTCAGAGGATGATGATACCTCGTAAGGCGGAGGCCTTCTGCGAAATGGATGAGTGTCGTTGCGGTTTCACTTTTCTATCCCTCTTTCTCTCTGAGCTCGCACGTGTTGCTACATCATCGTCTCTTTATCATAGTTAGGAGGCCCTACGTCCAGTAGTAGTGGTGTTTCTATATTTGAGAGCACCCAAACCAGGGGTTACAACTAAGTAAAGACAAAGAGTTGGCATGAGTGCTATCCTATGGCTCATTGGCGGTGAGGTCAATGCCCCAATGAGCAACAGAAATGCTTCTCACTTTTGCTATGTTGCTGGCGAGGAGCTCTCTGCTCCTCCTGTCGAACGGATGTGGAAGAAAGTGTGGCAGAACCTTCTAAATTACATGGCCCACAAGCACGACATTGTCCCTAAGACCTCTGTCGACCATACTTGTGTACCACATAACCTAAAAAGAGTTACGTCGGGTGGATCCCCGATAAAACCACGATCACTCCGGGATCGATACTTACAGAGACATCACAGTATTACAACAGTTTTCATACAAAATACCAGAGTAGCGGAAGACTTACAATAACTTAATTTATAAAACTTTTGTCAAACTTATACAAACCAGAGTAGCATTATTACAAAACAGCGGAAGTATCATTACTTAACTTTATTACACTCACGCAACGAAAGTGCCTTGCCCACGGGCCACACAATCTATTCCTCGTCAGTCACTTCGTCAACGACCGTCATGTAGCAAGGGCCGTAGCATACTTGTTCACACGGTTCACCTGCAACAGGGTTAAATAAATCCTGAGTACAAAAAGTACTCCGCAAGACTTACCCGACCAAAAATTGGGGAGAAGACTCAGGAATGCTGGCTAGTGGGAATCAAGGTAAGGCTTTAGCAAGATCAAATGACACCTTTGCAAAAAGAGACTAAGCCAATCCTTACTTTACTACATCA
Organism: Chrysopogon serrulatus; assembly: GCA_015844335.1. Lineage (NCBI taxonomy): Eukaryota > Viridiplantae > Streptophyta > Magnoliopsida > Poales > Poaceae > Chrysopogon > Chrysopogon serrulatus. The sequence goes on from JADLZL010005202.1 coordinate 281,948, forward strand.
ATCACTTGTCAACCATGTTTCGGATTCAAAACTTTCCATCATCAACTTCCATTATTACTACGATCTTTGGTGCTAGGATCACGGCTCCCATATCGTGGAGCACACGACGATTCGAATCGCTTCATATACCCAATTGGGGCTTCCTAGCCACACGATGTATGCGAGGACCAAACATCTCACATACATCAACTCACGCTTGCATTTCTCCTGCCCGGAAGCGGATCCTAGCCACGAGAGTACAAGTACACCATTTTCCTACGCCGTCAGTCACAACCGTCGACGGGTATACCCGTAGTATGGGTACACGCTACCTCCCGTGCCGGTTGTCCGTTCTCGCATGGATCATACGAGGGAGCTTACCGCCATTAGCATGCGACTAGTACTATCCAATAACCTCATGATCCAAGGGCCAAGGCAACGAACGGTGCTTAACCGACTCACAAGTGGACGACACTACACCGGGGCACTAGCCCCTCCCGGTGCAAGTCACACCACCCGGTCTCGATTTACTCATCATCATGCTCTTGTTGCGTACCCTTGACCCGATCAAAGTGAAGGGATACCAACAAGTAACATCAGGTTTTCGTAATTGCCCTCAACGGGGAACTTTTGTTATCACATCTTTAAAAACATTTCATAAAGCCTGTGCTATTTGCGAGGGCTAAGCATGCACTAGCATTCTTGAAATCAAAACAGTATCCGGGGTATATATCAAGGTATGGTAAATGCACCAAATTAGGTGATCACACAACTCCCGTTACCTAATGCATCACATCATCAACATACAATATAAAAGATTTTCGAAATACAAGGAAGGGTGCGAATGCATCGGGGGCTTGCCTTGGGGCTCGGCGAAGTTAGGTGCGAGTGGTGACTTTGTTGAGATCGAGACCAACCTCTTCACGTCGAACACCTTCTTGGGGACGGCACGGCTACACGATTGAGATGCATGATCACAATGCGGTGATAAAAGAGCATGCGATAATGATGCAACGATTGTTAACCGATCTTGAGTACAACTTTCCTTCACGGTATAGTTGCACTAAGAAGGTATAACTAAGCGTCGGCGACGACGGACTAACGATACGCAATCAACATAAAATGCCGAAGGTCATTAAGGTTAATGACCTAGGGTCATCACTCAATCCCAAAATCAGGCAACACTACTTGGTGATTAAGGGTGATTACCAATTTATTGACCATTTTTACAGTCGTTGAAAGCCACTAATTAACTTGCTAATTGGGGATTAATTAAACCCTAATTAACCACATGATTAATTAATTAAGGCATTAATTAAGCATAATACAAAAATTAGTCAAAATCTAATCAAACTTCATAATTAAGATCATCATCATGTAATTAGCACATAAAACAAATTTCATAATTTTTGGACTTATATTTTAATTATTAAAATTCATGGAAGTTGCATTTATCAATTAAAGGAGCAAATTAAAGCATAATTAATTTTTATTGAAAAACCATAGTTAGTATTTTTCCTAGGTAGTGCATCACTCAAGGAACACAGACATATTTTTGTTCAAATTTTATACGCCCAAATGAAATTGCAACAAAAAGGTGAAAACTAGTTTCGAGAAAATAAAAAGAAAAAGGAAAAACATTTTCTCCCTCTCCCGGGGCTGACTGTGCGGCCCGCGCCCACGGAGCCAGCGTGCAGCCCGCTCCAGCAGCGCGCGGCCCTTCCTCTGCTTGCCCCCTTCTCCTCCCCTCACTCTCACTTGACATCGCGAGGCCCGCCCGTCCACGGCTCCTTCTTCCTTTTCTTTTCTCCGGTCGACGGAACGACGGCGACGACGGCGGCGCTCCGGCCGACGGCGACTCCACCGGCGACCAGAGCTACCCCAGCTGAATCCCACTCTCTCCCGAGCACAACAAGGTACAACACGAGCACTATCGGTAGCCGAGACACGTCTGACCATGGCCATGGCGGCTGGCGGCGGCGGAGCATGTCGGGCTCACCGCGTTCGGCCAAACAAGCGCAACAAAGACGCAACCGACTCCATAGAGGGACTCGGGGAGCTTACTACGAGCACGATGCGCGCCACTGGTTCAAACGGAGGCGGGCGGAGAGTCAGATAGCCGCGGTGGAGGGCGCTTAGCGGCTCGGCGGGGCCGGACGCGAAGAAGATGACCTCGCCCGGGCGATGTAGGGGATGTCAAAGGCTAGGGCTTGGTTCAGAGGGTGTGCAACGAACTTGCGAAGCTCCCTGCGCGAGTAATTGGACGGTGATGATGTGTGGTGCCCTAATTTGGCCGGGCGATGGGGGATGACGGCGGCGGTGAGAAGGATGCAAAAAAGGAGAATTGGCGGTCGGCATGGTCTTTTATAGTGCAAGAGTGAGTCGAGGAGCTGGTTGGGTCCTTCGCGAAGCGCGGCCACGCTGACCAGCAACGCGCCCGATCGCGAAGCGCAGGAGCAGCCACGGCGGACGGCGGGGGCGTCGCCCATGCCGAGCACTGCTCGGGGGTACTGTAACAACTAGCCACCTCATCATTCTTCTTTTTTTTAAAATTACTCCAAAAATTTGAATAAAAGATGAAAAATTCCCAAAATACAGATTGTGCAAAATTTAATTATCTACAACTTTCATTTAAGAAGTTTTATCAAATTTCAAATAAATTTTGAAATTACATTTCAAATTTGAAAATGAGCTTAAACTCAAATCTTAGGGATTTCAAAATTACTTTTAAATTTTGAATAAAAGATGAAAATCTCCAAAAATAAAAGTTGTTCCATTTCTCATGATCTACAACTTTCATGTAGGAAGTTTTTCATGAAACCAAATAATTTTTGAATTGGAGTTTAAAACTCAAAAGGGGACACTTTTAGGTTTAAAGAACTTTTGAAATAATTTAAAATTTTATTTAAAAACTTGAAAAACTTTGTATACCAAAGTTGTAGAGCTCAAAGAGATGCACAAACTGTATTTTTGGAGTTTTCCTAAATTTTGAATATTTTGAGATGAAATTGAAAAGGGGCAAAAAAACACTTTGAATTTCAGGATTTTGAAAAGAAAATTCAAATTGGATTTTTGGGCAATTAATTAATGAAGTTGTGGCACTTTTCAAACCCAACCAATAACATACTTTCAAAGTACAAACTTCATACTTTGAAATGGTGCCATTGGTTAGCAACTTTTATTTATAAAATTAATTATGGTTAGCTCACCGAAATTGAAAATGAAATTCGAATTCCAACACTTAACCACTAGGGTTAGGGTTTGGGATTTGGATTCCAAATTCAAGTTTGGTTCTCGCTTTACATCATTTGAATTGTAAAACTTGGTTAGGGTGTAAGCTAGGGTTAGCCAAGCACTTGTGCATACCAAGATTGCTTTTAGTTGATCACTTTTATAAAAGTAAAATTATGAGTGGAATTTAAGGACATGCACATACGCATACGATATAAAAGAGCGCAAACAACACCCTAGAATTGTAAACTCATTTTAATTATTTTCATTAGGGTTTGCTAATCATGAATGCTTATGCAATGATGATGATGACATGGCAGGTTTAGACTAACGTAACACCGGGGTGTTACAGAAAGGAATCAAATTGGGTTGCCCTCTCTACGATGCCGACCCTCCCCTATATTGAAAGATTAAAAAAAATCCCGTCAAACGCCTCATGGTATCGATGATACTTTTCACCAAGCAAGACACACCCACCGCGAGAATGAACGGAGAGTCCTACCCTACGGCTCTGTCACCGCATCACGCTGTCACGGAATGTGTATCCAAACAGGGGCTTTTTCATCCTAACATATACCTAGCTATAATAGCTCGGTAAGTGTAGCACCATTCAAATCGAAGGCTAGCGAGTGTAAGATTTTAGTATATCATAACATGGGGGAACTCCATGCATAGTTTTCATTTTTGGTAATGAAAAGCAAAAAAAAAGTGACCACCGGTTACTAGTGTGTTGTATTACAAGTTCAAACAAAATATATAAACCGACCTATTTTATTTTTGGTAGTGAAAAGAAAAAACTTACTCTAGTAGACTACCTACTAGGTAGGCCACCTAAATCTACTGGCCATATACTTTACCCCACTGACTACTTTTGTTAGGCCAACAAAAGTGGTTACACATTAATTATTTCCTATCCGCTCGCCTATCTCTCTCCTTCGCCCAAGCCTGCAAGACGCGGCACGACAGTAGGGGGTGCAAGGAGGGGTTGCTAGTCGAACTAGGTGCGGCACCTAGTTTGACTGGCAAGCCCTCCTTGCTCCCTCCTCCCTCGCTATCGATCGTGTTTGATGTTGCACTGCCTCTCCTCCTTCTAGCCGCCCGGCACTCCTCTAGGTCCAGCGAAGCCAGATCCACACAGGTCGTCACGCCTCCTCCCCGCAGGTGGCCTACGGCCCTTCCCTACCCCACAAGTCTACTGATGCCCTTCCCTACCCCCGCTGGTGGCTAGGCCTCTTTCCTGGCTGGTGGCCCCTTCCCCACTCTCACCGGTGGCCGACAGCCCTTCCTCGCTGATGGATGCACCATCAACGACCATCTCTTACGAACGCTCACAATGGCCAAGTTTCTTTATTGCAACGAGAGAAAGAAGAGTTTGACATGTGGGTCCAATATGTCATCCTTTACTACAATGGATTTGGGATTCCTGTTTTAGATGCCGTAGTTGGAGACAAAATGAGTAGTATCAAAATAGGTGTCTACCCAAATATAAAAGTAGAGGCTCTGTTCAAAGAGTAGTGCTAGCTGGAGAGAGCAACTCGATGCCTAGGGATGAAGTCAGCATCAGCTGGTTGAGACATATCTATTCAACACAATATTAGTGTGGAGCGATAATATATAGATTGACCTTGACCTCGGAGGATAAATTCCAATTAGTAACATTCATGGGTAGATTAACAAGATTTTCGCTGTCCCTATCTACTATGCAATGAAAGAAGACCCGCTGAACTTGACTCTAGATCTATTATACATAGAGAGCAAAACATCCTACAAACCAAGCTATCTATCTATTTGCCATCTATTTATATATCTATCTATACTCCTGGGTATACCACTATCTCATCTTGAATAAATCACCATGCGTATAAGTGCATACTCATCATTTATCAGTTTGAATATATTTATATACTCATTTTCAGGGAACTCTAAACCTTACTACGTGCAAAAATTGCAATGGAACCCATATATTTTTAGTTACATTGTTATAAATAATAACAACATCATAGAAATATATAAGCTAAATATAGCCACATACTTTATGTATACATGCATACTTGATCCCACATACTGCCCCAGATGATCTAGTACGATCTAGTACGATCAGATACTCAATAATCAGTTCCTCACAAAAAAAAAAGATACTCAATAATCAGTATACTACACACTTCGTGGGGCCATATAAACTAGTATTTCCTATCCTATCATGGTTGCTTTCAGTTGGCTCTCCTAAACATATACTCCCTCCGTCCCATGGAGAACGTCGTCCGGGAAGCGTGTTTGTGAGGGGGGACACGGTTTTCCAACGACAAACTCCATGGGAAAGATGGAGTAGGAGTATGGCGAATGGCGAACGAGCAGTGGCATTGGATACCTCGGCATTGGATACCTCTGCATGGCAAACTACCATGCCCACAAGTCTGCCATGCGCAGTGGGGAGAGAAGAGAACGGCATGATTCTTCACTGCGCCGTGGACTCAAGTGGCGAGCGCCGGACAAGAGCAACGTGACTACACACATGTTGCTGGTGCCGCAGGACTGTGCCAGTTAATTGAGATGCCCCAGCGTCGGACAAGAGCAGCGCAACACAGTACGCCAGAGCTTAAAGTCATTACTAATGATGTGTGTGCACGGCGTCGACAGCACCAGTGATGGTGCGTCCTGTTGTCCCTGCGGTGTACCATCTGCTTGAAATTTATGTTTGCATCCGCCCACCGTATTCCTTACGCCGGTCTGGCAGCTCCGCTCGATGTTTATTGAGATGACACATCTACAGAAATAATAATAGAGTACAAAAATTATGGAAGAGAGAGGAGATAAGTTCCATTCAGATCAAAGCGACCAGCACGTTGGAAACACAGTGAGATTTTACTAAGATCGTTTTTTTATCATTCCACATGTCGCAAACTAAGTGAAAAGCTTCATTAGAATCATTTCATTTCATAACATCATATAATATTTAAATAGGTAGGCCTATACAATGTAAAATAAAACTACACATTAAGGGTCTTATGGTAGAACTTATAAGCTAGCTGATAAGCTGAAGCGACGGGTTATAGGTCCTAGTCCATCAACCCGTGCTCTCGCATGAGTTAGAATTTCAAAATATATACATATTGTTTAATACATCTAACTAATAAAGAAATTATATAAATTGTATGTTTTTTCCCTTCGACATAACTGGTACTTCGTAGTCTATATATCAAACTATCATAAACTTACTAATTACTTTTTTGGTAAGGGACCGATTTATATGTTTTTCATTCATATTCATATTTTTATTTTACATGGCATCTCTATTGCATCACACATCTTATGAAGTTCTGAATCTAAATTTTGATTTTTTTATAAATTTATTCTTATTGCCCATTATTGTTTTTTACCTTAAGTCAAATCTCTTGTGTTTACTGTTCATACATTATCTCCTTTTTACACTTTTAAATTACGATTTTAGGATCTAGAGTGGTTCTTAAATACTACAATAGCATAAACAATCATTTGAAACCTGCACCAAATCACTTAAGATAAATGATAGAGCTTGAAATGAGATTTCGGATGGGATAGTAGTAGTGCTAGTCTCAAGAGAAATTTAATACTTAAACCTTATAATGATCAAATTTCACTCTAAAGTATTTTTAAAGAGCCAGAAAAATATAGCCACCAATGGTCTCCCACATTTCCTAATAAGATGATTGAATTTTTCCTGTCAAGAACTATATATGCAGTTATGACTATATTATCAATACAGGTGTGCCAAGTATTTTGTTAAAATATATAAATATATAAATATTATTAAAGTAACAATCAAGATAAATTATATGTCACGGCTACTATCTGAAGATAAAATAAAGACAAAATAGATTTGTTTCAGTGACATATCTAATCATACTGAAATTGATCCTGCATGGATACTTCGGCTTTTCTGTTTCCTCTTCATGTGAATGCTCCTTTTGTTTCCTCTCCATGACAATGCTTATTTTTCCTTTTTCATTTATGATCTTAATTCTGTCTATGTGAGGTTGTGGGTGTCTCAATATAGGAGGGGTCCCGTATGGATATTCGACATACCGTAGAAGCTAGCACAATCTTTATGTGATATTTATCATTGCGTACGTTTATGTAGTCTTAAAAACCGATGGTTCAGAACCATCTCTGATGGAAGTTATATCTGTTATGATCCTCAGATCATTAGGATAAACATTGCCAAGAAGATAGCTAGACAAAGTTTGGCTCAGAGGGAGACTAGAGTATTTGGGGGGAATTGAATTGTTTATTCTTCATGCTTGCCTCACAGGAGGTATAGTCTCATTATCCTTATATAGATGAAAGGAGACTTGACCCCTAGAAACTAATCTTCTGATCTAATCTAATCTCTTTCTAATCCTTATCATCCCTTGCCGTGCGAGGTAGGTGGGTTGGCCCTCTGCCACCCATAACAATATCCACAGTTACTAGGCACGCTCTAGTTATAGTTGCACGAAAAGGTGGCTTAGAGAAAATAATATTGTGAGCTATGATATTCTCTTCTGGCAACCGAAGACAGATCACAAATCTAAGTGAATCACCACCACGTTTATCCTCTCCTTGATCTTATTCTGACCACCACCGATTTAAACAACAGAATGTGCCTTCCATAATTAAAACACATGTCCATTCAAATAAGATGAAAAAAAAACTTACAAACATGCACAAGAAATATATATATGTCCATATATCATGGTATCACTCTGAAGCCGCTTGTTCAAATCATCTGTACCGTGATGATAGTTCTTGCCAGCCAAATATTACTATGAGCGGCCAACACATAAGGAACATTACCTTAGAGATACTAGATCTTAATAGTGGCAATATTCCTGGTCTAATACATAACACTAACAAAAGCACTGTAAATTTTTCAGTTATTGAGGGAGAATGGAGAATTCCTATTGAAAGAATAACCACAATGACCGCAAGTGAGGTTTTAGCAGCAACTGGAGTGATCATGATATATACAGCTATTACGAAGGCTATGGCCAAGGATCCTACTGCATTCAGGGATAGCCATATGGATATATTGTAGTGCATGTAACGCATTGGCAACTCAACTGTAGGTGTTCCAGCAAACACAAGGCTTAGGGCGGCTAATGACGAGCAGAAAAATGCTAGCGTGTTTGCCATCATAAATCCTTGAAATTGTTTTACTCGAGCTAGAGTTGGAGTTCCTCCATGAGGGTGGTCGTCAGCTATGTACCCCCCAGGTAAAGCAAAAGTAGCACCAAATGCCATCGTTGTAATTAAGACTAAGCCAACGCTGAGAAATTGTGTTGAATTTGATACTATTGCAGAACCTTTTTCCTCATTCTCTGCATCAGATTGGGGACTATATTCTTGCATATTAGCATCCCGCCGAAAAAAAACACCACGAATAGCATTGGCAGCTATTAGTGTTTCCTGTATTAGAATTCTTGAGTTCTGCAGAGAGGAGATAGAAATATGTATTAGCTTTCCTTGAATTTTGGTCACAAATATAAGAAGCATGTGAGAAATTTTATTTCAGAATTGTCTATATTACCAGGAAGCAGTACAGTCCTGTGGGAATAGTGTTAACAGCAAGTTCCAGCGGGGTTTGTTGATTGTTGTTTGGTAAATTCAAATCCACCTGCTTGTTGGCAAATAGGCAAGCGAAAATCCACCAATCCCCAACCTCAACAGCTAGGTGTAGAGCAGTGTTCCCTTCATTGTCTTGCTTGTTCAAAATCGTAGACAATGCCGGCGTTTGGTATGCATATGCAACTATACTGTATCTCTTCTTCTTGGCAGCAACATGAAGAAATGTTCTTCCATCTGAGTCATGCAATCCTGCACAACCAGGGAACTTTGTGACCAGAACGATGACTGCTGGAAGTCTACCTGCCGAGGCTGCAATGTGTATAGGGAACGACCCTTTTCTGTCTGGTTGAAATGCTGAATGTGCATCTGCTTCCAGTAATTGCCTGGTAAGTTCCAGCGTTGGTTCTGTTATGTTCAAAAGGGGCGCAATGGCTTTTCCTTTCTTAACCGGCACAGCGTAAAGGGGAAGCATTCCATGTGTCTCCTCTTCTAGCGACAAAGCAAAATGTAGCGGCATGTTTCCATGTTCATCCTGCTCTTTAGTGAGTTGCTTGTTCCATTCCAAAAGCAATTCTGTCATCTCTGAAAGGTAGTTCACCTAGCCCCATTAGTGTTATTTAGTCCACAAAAGAAAAGCAGTGAGATAAGGATTGCTCTCCCCTGCATCTCGGGGGTAGGATGCATGTTCATATGGCTTACAGAACTCTACATTCAATCTTTGTGTGTTTCAAGGGGCGCTCACCAATCAAAAACATGGCCACATACTACAAAACTAACCTTCGTTCTTTTTTCAACTTTATCATGCTGCATTTCAAATTTCTTATTATTTGGTTGAAACATGGACATGGAACTTTTTGCGGATTAGCTTCATGATTTCTATCAAAATTTTAGTCTTGTTCAATTCACCTTATACTCCCTCAGTTCCAAATTGTAATAAGTCGTTTTCATTTTTCCCTGACCATAAGTCAAACTTAATTAACTTTGACCAAATCTATAAACAAAATATTAACATGGACAATAATAAAACAAATAGACTATCAAAATATATTTCAAGACCCATTTCCATGGTTCTCCCCTAAATCTAATCTCGTTCTCTGTCCTTCTATGTACACTGCAAGATTTAAATTGCATTACCTTATTACATCCAACAAAAGGAGATATAAATTTGTGTATGCACCTTTGCTTTGAAGGACCGCGGCATGCAAGGCATTTTGTCCAGCCGGTCCAGCGTAGGACAGCTGGTTGTCCCTCGCGTGCAGGTCCCGTACGATGGCGTGCCGGCGTAGAGCGACGGCGAGGTACAGCGGCGAGACGCCGGAGTCCGGGACGACACGAGCCAGGCACGGGTCCGCCGTCATCAGCACGGTCACCGCCCGCATGTCATCGGCGCGGACCGCCTCGTGCAGGGCCGTCTCCCGAACGCCGTTCTCCATCCTCAGGAGCGCCCTCCTCCTCTCTTCCCCACCTTCCTCTTCCCCGGCCAACCGGACGAGAAGAGCGAGCATGTCGACGTTGACCGCCCTGGCGGCGAGGTGGAACGGCGTGCTCCTCGCCTTGTTGCGCGCCTCCAGGAGGTGCCTGGCCTTGCCGTAGATCACCATGGCGCTTCGCAGGTGCCGGTCGTCGTCTCCGGCGGCGGCTACCACATGGAGTGCGGAGTCCCCGTCTGAAGTGACGCCTTGGAGAAGCGACGTCGTCGTCGGCAATGGTGATGGGCTCATCGTGTTGCTGCGATCGATATCGATCGCAACGAGCACTGCTGCTTGAGATGCATCGGCGGCCAAGTTGCTAGGACGACGGTGCTCGATAGGTACGGCTTGATGATCTTCCCCGTCAAGAAGGCTCGTCAGTTGCCCATGCCAGCCATGGCATGCCGCCATGAGAAGCTCAGGATGCATGGGTGGTGTGTAGTGTGGAGTGGCTGCATTGTTGTTGTCCATGGCAGCCTGCAGTGTCCCGGATCGCTCGGCCGTGGTGGTAGAATTAGGCTCCCTTTGGTAGGGATTCTGGGGCAGTTCTGCCGCACAAGCTGAGAGGGGCGAGGAGAAAGAAGACGAGCCGAAAATATTAGTTTTACCGGCTCCTCCTCGATCCCGTGGGTCCGCTGAGCAAGGGATGCCTGATTTGCCCCGGCGAGGCAAGGCCGGCGCAGTGCAGCGGCGATGCGGGCAGAGAAGAGGAGCTGCGGCCGCCACCTGGGGCCGCACCTGCTTGTGGATCAGCAGCGCGTCAGGCGCCGTGGATCCTGCGCCTGCTCTTCTTGGCCTCCGTTGCGGGGCTCCTCCACGGCACCGGCGTCGTGGAACGGCGGCATCAGCGGCTCGTGTGGCGCATGGTGCGGTGGTGGTTGGAGGCGTGGGAGAGGCCAAGGTTGGATGCGTGCGGTGGTGGGCTATGTGGGCTGGTGGTGTGGCCGCCTGGAGGGAATAAAATATGGGATGAAAAAGGTAGAAAGGAAAAAAGAAAAAAGAAAAAAAAAACAAGGACACAATAGACAATTCACTCTTTACGATAACTAGAAGGAGCTATTTTACTAAATATTTCATCAAAATAGATTCAACTCCACCAGAGAATCTGCTTTAGCACAAAAACCAGAGATGGAGTTGTTTTAGCTGGAGGTGGAGCTGTACTAAATGGACCCTTATAATCCATATCTATCAGTGTGCTGGATTGCGACAACACATCACCTGCAGCCTGTTTACATATCGGCCAGCGCCAGCGGGTTCCTCAAGCTTCAACCTTCAAGTAAGGAATACTATGCATGTATCATGTGCTATGTGAAGAAAAAGCAAAAAGTCACGAGGGGCACTATATATGATTATATGTGCTTCTTTTCCCTCTTAATTAAATTCGGTTGCGTCGAACGAAAGCAATACCTAGTTTGCATCAGACAAGAAGCAACGAATGGCCAACAAAAATATTCTATGGAAGAAAGGTGGATACAAGAGCTGGGCCTTCTCTTATCTCATACTTTATGTATGTAGGATACGTGTAAATCGGGTGGGAGGCGCTAGTTCAAACAAGTTTCAGAACCCACCAGCTCGACAAACCATTATAAGCCATGCTAACATTCTCCCGAAGAGTCAAAGCATTTTAGTTTTAATCAAAATTATAGAGAAATTTACAATGACTAATGATATCAAATAGATTATACTATGAAAATATAGTTAATAAAAAATATAATGATATTTATTTGGTATCATAAACATTATTATTTTATTTTATTATATAAATTTGATCAGATATTTTTACAACTTTTAAAAATATTAGAATAACTTTTGAGAGGGGAGAGTAGTATACAATACTATAAAGTTCATCAACACGTGGAATTCGCGCGTCCTGATTGTTCCGACTACTGTTCCGTCACTGTTCACCGATAGTGTTCACATGGACTTCGTGCGTCCTGGCTGCACCGATTAAACGCGCGTGGAATTCACGCGCCCTCAGCGTTCCGATTACTGTTCCGTCACTGTTCACAGTGAGCGCTCCGATTACTCGCGTTGATAAACTTACTATACAAGGAACAAGTATTAATTAATTATTCCAATTCCACAAACGTATCAAGCATAAATTGATAAGGGTAGAATATTTCGTCAAAAAATTAAGGGAGAAGTACATCCTTCAGCCTTAAACTATGAAACGACGTAAAGGAAACTCTTGAACTGTCAAAAGCATACAAATTTGGTCTTCTATTTCCTAAAAATTTAAAAAATTCTGGTTTAATCTCTAAAAGTTCATAATTAATTTATTTTAAATCAGAAAGGTATAAAACTAGTGCTAATTTTCTAAGATGGTGGTTCAGGCGATCTCCACTGTTGACTAGGATGATTCTGTAGTAGGTGTTTTAGTCGCTAAAATTAAGGCCTTGTTTAGATTACCCTCCAACTTCCAAGTTTTTTTTTTCTCTCTCTCCATCACATCAATTTGTACCCGCATGTAAAGAGTATTAAATATAAATAAAAAAAATAACTAATTACATAGTTTTGTTGTAAATCACGAGACGAATCTTTTGAGCCTAGTTGGGCCACGATTGGACAATATTTACCACAAACAAACGAAGTGCTACAGGACTTTACAATCTCTCTCCTCTCACAAATTTGTTGCCGCATATAAAGAGTATTAAATATAAATAAAAAAAAATAAATAATTACATAGTTTTGTTGTAAATCACGAGACGAATCTTTTGAACCTAGTTGGGTCACGATTGGACAATATTTACCAAATAAAAACGAAGTGCTACAGGAACCGTCCAAAAAACTCACATGAAACTAAACAAGGCCTAAGTCCCTAATTTCATCTGCCTTCATTAGTTTTGAATGCACTTTTAAGAGTAGTATGGATTATGATATTTTTAAATAATGGAAAAATCTGGCTTCTCAAATTATAAGTTATTCTAATTTTCTAGATCCGATCCTTTTTTAGATAATGGAAAAATGTAGAACCTTTTTTTTAGATAAAGGATCTGGATGCTTGTAACTTAGATTATAAGTTATTCTAACTCAGATTATAAGTTATTTTAATTTTTTCTATATCCAGATCCTTTTTTAGATTATAAATAATCCCTACTACTTATTTGGTTTCATTAATTTAGGATGGAGGGAGTAGTAGCTTACGTGCTTTGGGTGGTACACCGTCACCATGCTAAGTTACAAGCATCCAGATCCTTTTTTAGATAATGGAAAAATCCGGCTTCTCATCGATAACTCTGGACGATGACTCTGGTAGGTCTTGGTCGTCGACTTTATTGGTGTAGCCCCTCCCAATTATTAGGTAGCCCCTCCCAATTATTAGGTGGAGACTTTATAGTTAGCCCACGGCTTTTTGCTTCCTCTGGTTATTTTAACTTTATTGAAAGGCCAAATATCTAAAGTTTGACTAAATTTATATAATAAGACAATAATCTTTATGATACCAAATAAGTATTATTAAATTCTTCATTAGTTATATTTTTATAGTATATGTATATTTGAAGCTATAAATTCTTATAAATTTCTATATAATTTTGGTCAAACTTGAGATGTTTGACTATCGAAAATTAAAACAATTTATAATTTAAGATAGAGAGAGCATTATTTACCGGCTGGTAGTGCATGATGGCTCTGGCAGGTCATGGTCATTGTAACACCCCCGGTGTTACGTTAACCTAAACACGCCACATGTCATCATAAACATGTCATAAGCATTCAAAATTAGAGAACCATGATATGTACAACTAAAATGAGTTTACAAATTTCTAGGGTTGTTTGAGCTCCTTTACATTGTATGTGTATATGTACACCATTTAAATTTCACTTAAATGCTTAAGTAGGGTTTTAAAAGTGATTAACCTAAAAGCAACCTTGGAGTGATAAAGTGTTTGGCTAACTATGTTTAACTTTCCAAACATGTTTTACAAGTCAAATGATCCAAAGCATTCAAATGATCCAAAGCAAGAACAAAAAATGGAATTGGAATTCAGATGCCAACACTTTCCAAAAAGGTGCCAAGTGTTGGAATTTTAATTTCAGTTTCAATTTCTGGGAGCTAACCGTAATTAATTTTCTAAATAAAAGTTGCTAACTAGTGGCACCATTTCAAAGTATAAACTTTGTACTTTGAAACTGTGTCATTGGTTGGGTTTGAAAAGTACCACAGCATCATGAATTAATTGCCCAAAGTTTGAATTTGAAATTCCTTTTCAAAACCCTAAAAATTTCAAAGGCTTTTACCCCTTTCTTAATTTCACCTCAAAATATTCAAAATTTGGGAAAACTTCCAAAATACAGTTTGTGCATCTCTTTGAGCTCTACAAGTTTGGTAAATAAAGTTTTTCATGTTTTTGGATAAAATTTTAAGTAATTTCAAAAGTTCTTTAAATTAGAAAATGTCCCCTTATGTATTTTAAACCCCAATTCAAAAATTTTTTCAGTTTCATGAAAAACTTTCTAAATGAAAGTTTTAGATCTTGAAAAATGAAACAACTTTTATTTTTGGAGATTTTCATCTTTTATTCAAATTTTGAAATTAATTTTAAATCCCCAAAAGTAGGGTTTTTGTCCCTTTTCCAATTCAAATTTGCAGTTTCAAAAATATTTGAAATTTGACAAAACTTGTTTAATAAAAGTTGTAGAGCTCATTATTTGGCACAACTTCTATTTTGGAAATTTTTCGAGTTCTTACACAGTTTTGGGAGTAATTTGAAAAGGGAGAAAATCGGTTTTTTCGCTACAAGAACCAAGGGGAGAATTCACTCTTCTCCTCTCTGCCCATACCGCCGACCGCCGCCGTGGCTCCCTCTCCGGCGTTTCGCCCGTGCAGGCACGCGGCCGACCACGTCGCCTTGCTCGCTGGTGCGCTGGCCACCCCTAGAAGCATCGGCTTCACCTTCAAAAGCCCAGCGCCGGCCACCGTGTCCCTTTTTCTCTCTCTGCAGCATCGCCGTCGAGCTCCATGCCGCCAGTGAAATTCATGTGCCATACTCGCCCACTGCAAAAACTATTCGCTCACTTAGCTCCGCAACACCCTAGCGACTCCCCTGAGCTCGCCCGCGCGGTCTAGTGCCACCGGAGTACCCCACGCTGCTGCATCTTCTCCGGCGACGGGCACCGACCGCCACCGGACCACCCTCGCCTAGACAGCCCTCCCTAGCTCATCTCTAGCTCAACCAACCCACTCACCTGCTTCGCCCTGGCATACTAATGTTCCTCGGCTCCGCGGTTCGGTCTTTACCGTGCCGGATGCGCGGGAACGTCGTCTCGACGGCGTGAGCGCGCCGCCGAGCTCACCTTCACCGCAGCCACCCTCGTTGCTTCATTTCTGGCAGAGCCAACGCAAGCATTGAGCTCCTGTGAGCCAACCAAACCTCCCTAACCTCCTGTCATGGTCGATTATGGCACCTAATGCCATCCCTGCTGCCACGCCGTGCCAGCACCGCCGCTCCACCATAGGCGCCGCCCGAGCCGCCGCTACACCCACCACGCCCCCAACCCGCCCAATCAACCAAGTATCAAGGTGCGCAGTGTTTCGGGAGCGTGTGCTGGTGGCTTTCTCATCGTCGGCCGGCTCACCGTCGATGAGGCAGTCGCCGGCGCCCGCCCCCTCCCTCGGTTACGTTTGAGCGGGAGAAAAGGAGGAAAGGGAGGGAAGGAGGAGAGGAGGAGGGCCGGGCCGGGCCAGGCATTTCTTTGGGCCGGGCCTACCGCCGATGAAAAGGAGAAGGGGGAGGCAGCAGCAGCAGGAGCTGGGCCGGGCCGTAGCTGGGCCAGGTTGGGCCGGATCTGCGGTCCAAGAAGGAAGGAGAAAGGTTGTTCTTTTTCAAAATGAATTTCTTTTCCCTGAATTTCATAATTTTCATAATTAAAATGTATGGGCAACTAAAAATACAATAAAAATATGTGTGTGATCCTTGTGATATGCTCTTTGCATGAAAAATATGTGTTTGGCATGTTAAGTACTTTTGTCATGCTTAATAATTTCATACTTTAATTAAGAAATGCTTAGTGTTTAATTTTTGTAGAGTAAAATAATGATCCAAAAATCATAAAAATTTAAGATTAAGATTTTCATACTAAAAGTGATGTCCACTAAAATTTGTGCATTGTTTTGAGCAACTTTGCTTTTTTATAACTAATTTTTACCTTGTTTAATGGCCACAAAAATGATAAATAAAATAACCTTTAGTTAATTAGTTTTTAATTAAAATATTGGGTGATTTGTGGTATTGTTTGAAGACCCTGGATCAGCAACCCTCTCTGGTCCAAGGCATGATCATAGTTAGTTATATGTAGAGTTGCTCACATGTTTAAATAAATAATAAATGCTTAAAGTAATTAGTGATATGCTTTGCTTAGATTGATTTCCATTTTGGTATTGCTTGTAGACCAAGAATCATTATCACCCCAATGGTTCATAGCTTGATTGTGTAGTAGTAGAAGTAATCAACATCACATGTGTGTTGCATAGTGATAGTTATCATCACATGTGTAGTAATAGCTAATTAATTAGTAAGTTTAATTAGCGGCTTTCAACGACTGTAAAAATGGTTAATAAATTAGTAATTAACCTTAATCACCATAGGTTTGATTGAGTTTGGGATTGAGTGATGACCCTAGGTCATTAACCCTAATGATCTTGGCATTTCATGTTGATTGCGTATCGTTAATCCGTCGTCATCGATGCTAATTATACCTTCTTAGCATAACCATACCATGAAGGAAAGTTGTACTCAAGATAATAATAAGTTGAATTGCTTCATCCATATTGCATCATCTCGCATCATGTCATGTCATAAAGCATGCATTATTATCACGTGTAGTATACGAGCAAGATGGATCGCGTTGGTCAAAGCTTCAGAGAAAGTTCGAGTTGATCCAAGTCCCGAAGAGATGAATCCACCGACGATGCCAACATCAAGACTAACAACTAATCTTCTCTGCAACGCAGGCAAGCCCCAGATGCATTTAAACCCTTCCTTGAATTTCGAAAGTCTTTTATAATTTTATGTTGATGATATGATGCTTTAGGTGTAGGAGTTGAGTGATATCCTATCTTGATGCATTTACCGTACCTTGATATACTATCTCTGAAACCTGTTTTGATTTGAAAATATTTAATATATGCTTAGTCTTGCTGATAGCATAAGCTTTGCAAATAAAATGTTTTCAAAAGTTGATCACAAGATCCTCGTTGAGGGCAATTACGAAAACCTGATGTTGCTTATTGTTTATCCTTTACTTCGATCGGGTCAAGGGTACTCAATAAGAACATGATGATGAGTAAATCGAGAAACCGGTGGAGTGACTTGCACCAGGATGGGCTAGTGCCCTGGTGTAGTGTCGTCCACTTGTGTCGGTTAAGGACCGTCCGTTGTTTGGCCCTGGGATCATGAGGTTATTGGATAGTACTAGTCGCATGCTAATGGCGGTAAGCTCCCTTGTATGATCCATGCGAGAACGGATAACCGGGACGGGAAGTAGCGTGTACCCACACTACGAGCGCACCGTCGACGGTTGTGACTGACGGCGTAGGGAGATGGTGTACTGTACTCTCGTGGCTAGGACCCGTTCTGGTCTGGAGAAATGCAAGCGTGAGTTGATGTATGTGAGATGTTCGGTCCTGCATACATCGTGTGGCTAGGAAGCCCCAGCTGGGTATATAAAGCGATTCGAATCGTCGGTGCTCCACGATATGGGAGACTTGATCCGAGTCCCGGCATCATAGTAATGATGGAAGTTGTGAGACTGGAAAGTTTTGAATTCGTTACATGTTTGACAAGTGATTGTTATAATAAGGACCGGCTTAGTCGCTTTTCCGCAAAGGTGTCCTTGATTCTTGCTAAAGCCTTACCTTGATTTCTATCAACCGGCATTCTCGAGTCTTCTCCCCTCTTTTCCGTCGGGTAAGTCTTATGGAGTACTTTTGTACTCGTGGTTTGTTTGGCCCCCATTGTTGTGTGTTGACTAGTGTTCTTTGACTTTGGTCATACCGGTGGGCTTGGCATGATCGAATATCTTCCATCTACAAAGTTCTTTTTCGCTTCCGCAAACCCGGTTAAGTTTTGTTTAATCAAACTCGATCAAGTGTTGTAATCTTCTTTTGTAAATCTTCCGCTACTCTGTTATGTTTGTATGAATGGGTGTAATATTACAGTGTCTTTGTAAGAAGTGGATCCTGGAGGATCGTAGTGTCATCGGGGTTTCACCCGACAGAACATTCTGAGTTATGTGGTACACAAGTATGGCTGACAGAGGTCTTAGGAACAATGTCAGGTGCTTGTGGGCCATATAATTTAGAAGATTCTGCCACAGTCATTGACTTTATTGGTGTTAACCCCTCTCGATTATTAGGGGAAGACTTGCATCTGCTGCATTCCGATCATATCTTCCAGGAAAGCAGCTCAAAAAAAAAAAGAGCTATCTAGATGAAAAGATGCGCTGCTTTTATTTTTATATTTTGGATACAAAATGTACAAGTGGAAACCAGCATGGTGCTGATTGATACATATACTTCCTCCAATTCCAAATATTTTTCTTTAAGCAAATCAGCATGGTGTTGGTCTGTTAGATGTACATGATACTACTGTAGTCTGAAGAACACACCATCGTCACTATCAGATATGGGGGGGTGGTTCCTTTGTCACATCGGAGGTTACGTGGGATATCGGAAGGGGGTTTTTGGACGCTAATAAAAAAAAAATAAATTACAGAACTTATCAGAAAGCCACGAGATAGTTTTTATACTAATTAATTCATCATTAGCGCATGTTTACTATAACACTACATTATCAAATTATGGACTAATTAGACTTAAAAAATTCATCTAGTAAAATTAGCGCAATCTGTATAATTATTTATTTTTAGTCTATATTTAATACTCTATATACGTGTCTAAAGATTCGGTGGGACAGGGCTCCATAGGATACAGAATATGGTTGTGATTTTGTTGACCCGGCAGTGAAGCCCCTTCTCACTGCCAAGCCCGACCTGGCAGCAGTGTATGCCTTCGTTTACATGGTTGGATGTGAGTTACGGGCATCTGGACTGGCAGCAACCCATGACGAGCACATCGCCGCCAGGTCCTGGTGTGTCGGTAACTCGCAGCAGTGACGGTGTACCACCTAATAAGCACATAAATGAAAGCATATATACTACTACTGGGGTTGTGGTCTTTTTAGATAAAAATGTTTTGAAATTAGTTCCCAAATAAAAATTCAAACTTCAATATAATTGGTCAACCACCCAAATAAATCCAGAAAATCACTCCATGCAATATACACTAAATGAAATGCAACACATTATATTTTGAAAATAATTTAAACAAATCTATGTTGAATTTGAGTATGAGCTTACTTTATTTGAATGAAAAATAAAATAGTTCTGAAAAATGAATGGTGTTGCCATGCCTTGATTTTTGTTCAAGGGCATGCATGACTAGCACTACTCCAGATTCACATCACTGGCGGTTCAAAAACCTCATCGGTGCCGGATTTTGAACCGACACAACCAAGTCATATCACTGCCTGATTTTCACTACTACAAAAAAAAAAAACTTAACCGCGACCTTTGAAAATGGGCCTCTAAGGCGGTTAGGCCAACGGCTCGCCTCGGTTAATGGGTGCCGGCTGAGGCTAGGCTGCCGGCCCAGCAACCACCTCGATTAATACATTAACCGAGACGGGCATTGTAAAATAACGGCCTCGGTTAATAACTACAGAACTAGGGTACTCAGCCTCAGCTCCTTGCTTCCTTATCCTCTCTCTCAGATGGCGCGTCCTCCCCCAGATGGTGCGCCGCTCTCTCTTTCCCTCTCTCCCTAGATCCACGGCGCAGTGCCCCCTTCTCCCTCACTCTCCCAACATCGCGGCCGTGGCGTCCTCACGCGCAATCCTGTCGGCGGCAACGGGCCCCTTGCGCGTTGGCGTGGCAGTGGCGGAGGTGTGGCATGCGGCTCGATAGCGGTGATGTCCTCATGTGGCAGCGGCGCATGGGGCTGCCCGCACCGGCGGCGGCAGCGGCACATCAGGCGGTGGATCTCGGCGACCCCCACCTCTTCTCCGAGTAGCCGGTGCGCTGGATCCGGCCACCGGAGGCTACAGGAGCACGGGTCCGCCACCACCGAGCGGATCTAGCCACCAGAGGCTGCGAGGGCGCGGATCCATCCACCGGTGGCTACAACGGCGCAGATCCTGCCACCACCGAGCGGATCCGCCATCGGAGGCTGGGCGCCGATCCAGCCACCGGAGGCTACGGAGGCGCGGATCCAGCCACCACCCAGTGGATCCGCCCACTAGAGGCTGCCGGGGACGCGGATCTAGTCACCACCGAGCGGATCCGGCCACCGGAGGCTACCGAGGAGCGTGCCGGGCATGTGCTACCGGGCTCGATGGGCTTTTTATAATTTCCTAAAATTATTAACTGTGGCGAGCTACATAACTCAATCGCCTCAGTTAATAGCATTAACCGAGGTGGTTTTTGCAACCGCCTCAGTTAAGGCCACGATTAACCGTAACCTTTCGTCTGGTGCCTCAGTTAACCCAAAATGCCTACCTCGGTTAAATTTCATGTAGTAGTGTTTGAACCGACATAACCAAGTCGGCAGTGATGAGGGGGGCGTATCACTGCCGGTTCTAGAACCAAGAGTGATAAGATGTCCTGCAAACCCCAAGAAACGACCCAAAAAATAACCATTTTTTAAATACTAGGAGAGATCCCATTGTGCTATCACATGGTCGAGTGTCTCAAGTCACAAGTCACACAATTTTTCGCGTGAAAAACGCGTGCTTCATGCCCACCGGCGCTCGATCACACAATTTTTCGCGCGAAAAATGCGTGCTTCATGCCCACCGGCGCTCGATCCTATGACCTCCAGCTTGGTGCGTACATCCCAAAACCACTCCACTTGTAAGACACTTATGTTCATTTGAGATATTCGTTCTAGACATTTTATGTTCATCTGATTTTGAAATGAGTATTTGGGACCCTAAACGAATTCAAATGAAAAAGTTATCAACTATAAAGTTTTATAACTTTTCGAGATCTACAACTTTGGTTTTGGTCATTTCTCCATCTGAGGTTTTTTGAAGAATTTGAATTTTGAAAGTGATAAAATTCAACGAAACTTTTTTTCGATAGATGATTTCAAATGAAAAAAGTTGACAACTATAAAGTTGTATAATTTTTCAAGATCTACAACTTTTATTTTGGCTATTTTTCTATCTGAGATCATTTGAAAAATTCAAATTTCAAATTTAAGAATTCAAACCTAATTTTTATTGGATGGATGATTTCAAATAAAAAGTTGTCAACTATAAAGTTGCATAACCTTTTAATATCTACAACTTTTATTTTGATTATTTCTCTATCTGAGATACTTAAATAGCACACGCACCCACTTATAACTATAGATTATATAGACTTTTTTGGTATGAACTTCTATAAAATATTGTGAATCAAATATTTCAACATCGAAATGACTTCAAATAAAAAAGTTATGAACTACAAAAGTTACATAACTTTTCGAGATATACAATTTTTATTTTGGTCGCTTCTCTATTCGAGATCACTAACAACCACTGCACACTCAAGTGTCAGTACAGAGCTTATGGACTCCTTCGAATTAACTCTATAAAACCTTGTGATATATATTTAGACATCCAAACGAGCTCAAATCAAAAAAATCTTTAACTATAAAGTTGTAGATCTCATCGAGTGTTATAACTTTGGTATAAAGTTTTTCTTCATCGAACATCATATGAGAAAATTATTAAGTTTTTCATACAGCATATCTTTGTCGGTTCGTGGCTAGAACGGCAATGATAGCATCAATGTTGTTTTTAGCAAAAAAACGACACTGATGGCCTAATATCACTACCGGTTCTTGGCTAAAACCAGCAGTGATATGAACCGAAAATAATAACCCAATTTGTCTTATTACTGCCGGTTTTAGCCAAAAACCGGCTTTAGCCAAAAACCAACAGTGATGGCCGGGAGATACTATTACTATCGGTTTCTTAAAATCCTGCAGTGATGATACCAGCAGTGAAAGTCAATTCTGTAGTAGTATAGGTAATCTTTTTTTTAAAAAAAATCTCAAAATGACTTCTATAAAAGAGGATAATGTGAGACAGCTAGTACCAATCTATCTATATAATTTTATAAAGTTAAACCCCCATTAGCTATTTCTCTCAACATGTGAGCTATACACCTCCTCAGTCTACTATTGAATACAATTATGGCCAACTAGCATTTACAATTATGATATATATGTTTAGCAGAGCACATCACCCACTAATATGCATTTAGTTGTCCACATTAGTGTGCCACGTCATCCACTATTATTGACTTATAATAATTATCTATCCCTTTGTATAAGTAATTTTATTCTAAATCATCAGCAATTTCTACGGCAACCCGCACGATATGCTTCTAGTTATATATTGCAAAAGAGTTTAATCAAGGACTTTTGTATTTTGGATGACAGAGAATTATACATGTGTTGACTGAGAGTTGGCTAACAACTAACAGAGAGATTATTTAAGTTGCAAAAAATTTTGAAGGGTTATGTTTTTCAAAAATAAGGTAAGAAGAGTTGAAGGTCGACTTACTTTGACTTACAAACTACATGCAACACATCATCAAGTAATGTTTAAGAGAATTTTTAAAAAGCTGGTTTTCATTACATGCAAAATCAGGGCTATTATAGTCTTTCTTGGGAGGTGTTCGGAGTTTTTTCACCGATACTGACCTGCTGAAATCAGTCCAGGCCGTTTTCTCTACCTCAGATTCTCATGCAGTCCGAGCGATCCTTGTTCGATCCGGGAGTGCTTGCCCTTTGGACGTGTGACCGTTCTTCCCCTTAATAGTAATACTATCAGCCAGTTAGTAATGCACTTCATGATCATATCAGATAGAATTTACTCAATATCAGAAGTTCTCTTCAATACCATGTAATCACTGAGATCTACCTGGTGCCGGTGACGGCATTCATGTCGGACTTCCTGCTCTTCTACTACCACTCCGCCTGTCCGCCACCCACTCCACGTCATCCTCATCAGCTTCTGCACCCTCACCACCGGCGCGCTCTTGCCGGCGAGCTTCCCCGTCGTCGTCGCCGCTGGCGCGCTCATTGCGCTGCAGGGGATGTGGTTCAACCAGATGGCACTCACGTTGTATGGGCCCATGCTCCCGGACGGCGGGACGGGTGCGAGCGAGACGCCGATGGCCACCAGGTCGACTGCCGCAGCCGTGCCGAGGAGGAGCGTGCCGAGCAGCTGGCCAATTTCCAGCTCTTCGGGTTCGTATTCCTCGTGTTCGTCTACGTGCTTGGGTGCTACGCCGTCGCTGCCGCGAGGTACGGATGTCGGACCTGGCGGCGGTGCATGACAAGCACGCGTCTCTGCCTTGGAGTCCCGTGGCGGCGGTGGCGACTGGTGCAAAACATTATGATGCGATATGTTGTTGTTAGCGGTAGTGATGCTCTGTCAATTGTAAGCGACGTTGAAAAGAATGTTTGGAATTTCAAGAAATCTTACTATTACTGACTAGAGGCCCCAAAGAAGGCTCCATGTTAATCTTCACCAGATGCGCTAAGAAAAAAGATAAATGCTATAAATTCTTACGTTAACCAGAAACATCCAACCATCAAATCTAAAAACTAACCATTCATAACCATTAGATCTTATTTAGTTATCTAAGAAATTACCCACCTCTGCTTTTATAAATAAAAAAGCTTAAAATCTTATTGTTCCCTAGAAAAAAAAATTCAGCCTCACGTGTAAAATCTTGAACGACAAGTATAGTCGGTCATATAACAAAAAATCAGCCAAGTTCTATATTAAAAACCCACGTCAAGATACGTTAAAAAAATCAAATGGACCCACCAAAATACGTTCATTAGGATATTTTTTTTTTGTTAAAAGGCACTAGATTAATTAATTAACGGTGGCACCCATCACGTTCATTAATCTATTAAAACCAAAAAATAGATGGAAGGTTAATCTATTAACATAATATCAAAGGCAATCTATGAACACCAAGAAACAACTTATACGTGTGTCAAATAGCATTTATATATAGAAAAAAATAAAGAGGAGACAATTTTCTTCAAACATGAAGAAATAGTTACGGCATTCATCCTTTCTTTTTTTTTCATCGAGCTTCCACCTTTATTCTCACAAGACAATTACTAATTGGAGGCCCCTCATTAGACACACTAAGAAAAAAAATATAAAGGCTACAAATTCTTACGTTAATAGAATTAACATCCAACCTTCAAATCTAAAAACTAGCCATTTATAACCATTAGATCTTATTTGTTATCTAAGAAATTACCCATGTCTGCCATTATTTAGATAAAAAAGCTTAAAACTTATTGTTCGAGAAAAAAAAAAAATTCAGCCTCACATGTAAAATCTTGAACCACAAGTACCCATCACGTTATGGTCGGTTATAACAAAAAAAATCAGCCAAGTTCAAGATAAGTTAAAAAAACCACGTCAAGATACGTTAAAAAATCAAATGGGCCCACCAACTACGTTCAGTAGGATAACTATTTTTTTTCAAAAGGCACTTAATTAACGGTGGCACCCATCACATTCATTAATCTATTAACCCAAAAAAATAGATGGAAGGTTTAATCTATTAACAAAATAACAGAGGCAATCTATGAACACCAAGAAACAACTTCCATGTGTATTAAACTGCATTTATATAAAAAATAAAGAGGAGACAATTTTTTCAAACATGAAGAAACAGTTACGACATTTATCCTTCTTTTTTTGATTGAGCCTCCTCCTTTATTCTCACAAGACACATAGAAAAAATAAATTATTATCGTCATCACCAATAAATCACTGGATCAATTCTATTCTTTAAAAATTTACCCACCTATACCATTATTATAAATACAAAAAGTTATCTCTAATTTTGCATCAAAATTACCAACTTTTGTAAAAGATAATTTAAAAACTACTATATTATATATAAATTACCCACCCCTATCATTATAAAATAGAATTTAAAGTAACCCCTAAATTTGCATATAAATTACTCACATATGCCATCATGAAAGGTCTTTTAAAATAACACACATCTTTTTTTATAAAAAAATAACCCACATTGTAACTAAATGACCCATTTACACAATTGTGAAAGATAACTTAAAATAATCCCTAATATCTTTTATAAATTACCCATCTCCACCCTTATGAAAGATAATGCAAAGCAAATCCTAATTTTGCATTCAAATTACCCATATCTGCCGTTGTGAAAGATAATATGAAGCAACACATTTTAATTTGTATCTAAGTTATCCACCTCAACCCTTATGGAAAATAAACAAAGGCATATCTTAAATATAATCCCTCAGTCCATAGAAAGATAATTCTCACTTTTTGAAGAGTCAAATAGTTTTATCTTTGACCAATCTACATAAAAAGCATTAAAATTTATGATATTAAATTAGTATCATTAAATTGATCAAAAAATATTTTTTTCTGAAGTCATGAATATTAATAGTATTTGTTCAAAGCATACTTATCTGAAGTCATAAATGTCAATACTATTTTTCTATAGGTTTCGACAAACTTAAAAAGTTCATCTCAATACAAACACATAACTGCATCCTTTTGGGATAGCGCTAGGACATATAAAAACAAATATAAAATATTTTAAAAACAATTCAATAATCATAATTTAACTCGTAATTCGAAAGTAAAGCATATAGCTATACTCCACTACATAGACAAGTAAACATGTATATATTAGGATAAATATTTATTTCAGTAGATGATGAGACGTGAAAAATATTCCTTAACAAACCACATAGAAATGCTATTGACAATTCACTTTAAGTTATATCAATACTCAGTGATAATAAATTTTGTAACTTCTTATTCTATGTGCGTATAAATTTTAACTAAAACATTCTGCCATATCAATATTATTAATTTAATTTTAAGCACTCTATGTTTTATAAACAATAATACCTTAAATATAATTATGTGATATAACAAATTCAACATGTTGATTGTCATGGTGCAAGATTAATTGTACCATATGGTAGGAACTAATAGGGTAGCCTAGGACCTATAATCTTTTTAATAAAAAATATTAAAAAAAAGATACAATGAGCATTAGAGTTTCAACTTAACATAGGAATAGAAAATGCAATAACTCTTGCGTTTAACTCTACTACTAATCTTAGGAACATGGTGTAGACTTGAAATGACTGTTTATGCCAACTTAGTACTTAAGAGGGCAGTCTAAGACCCTAAACCCTATTTTAAAGGACAAAATGTGAGTTAATAAAGATATAACAAGAACAAAAATTTCATCTTAACCCCATGATAAAAATACACATATGTGACATGCAAAGGAAAAAATTATTAATATGGAAGAAAAAAAATATTAGTATTAAGAACTACATACTATTTTTCTCCTTCATTTATAAATTTTTTCAGTATTGTGGAGATCTCCCCCAGTCTTTTCAGTCGAAAAAAGAACTACATAGTATCTATCAAAGAAAAAACAAACAACTTAATATAAATAATGTTTATTATTTGAAGATATTAACCAATTTCATTCTAACCCACGCAAGAGCACGGGTTGATGGACTAGTATTTCAAATGGAAAATACTAGCTGGATCAAAATGTTTTAATTTGCCGCCTTTGCTGATGCTTCATCCTACAAGTCAGTGCCTCCCTCCCTTATGAAGAGTGAAGTAGAAAACAGACACAAAACGGCTGAAATTCAGATAGATCAGATCAAAAAAATTTTGGTGATTCACAATCAGATGTTTCATCCATACAACTAGTGCTCTTTTCGTGTGTAGTATGTGATACATGCTCTCCAACCGTATCATGAGATATGTACTCCATGACACGACAGCATGAGTGCTAGCTCAAGAAGGACTGCAAAACACAACAAGAGTGGCAAACTGAAAGTCCGAAAATCAAAACTACTCCCTAAAGATTACAGTGTCTTCCTTGGAACCCTTTATGTACCAAGTGTTGTGTCTTACAGGTTATTGAGCCGAACTTTATGGACCATAGTCTGATGAGCTGCCAAATTTGCTCTCTTGGAGTTGTGAACATTTGAACTTGCAATGCAACACCATGAACAGTTAGCTGCTAGGCGTTCCTTTCTGCACCATGTTCCTTGGCGACCTGCTTGGTTTCTTCATTACAAATTAACGACTGACAGTTCATGCAGCATTATCATATGTATGTTCTTCATCAGTATATGTGATCTAAAGGGTGGGATGACTGGAATGGACTTAAATAGGTTGCTCCTCATTGCAGCCTTTTCTGTCGAAACCACCGCTGATTTCACTCATCTTGAGCACAACAGAAAATTGCAACAACTGAAGATACTCACTACTACAGAAAACATAACCGAGGCGATCAAAATTGATTAACCGAGGCGGTTTTCCTAACCGCCTCAGACATAAGGTCACAGTTAATCGTGGCCTTAACCGAGACGGTTGGCCAACCGCCTTGGTTAACATATTAACCGAGGCGGTTACTTTACAATAACTGCCTCTGTTAATCAAAATGAAAAAAAAACAAAAAAGCAAAAAGCCCGCAGCCCAATGGGCCCGGACCTAGGCCACTTGCCGCCGGGGAGCAGCCGCAAGCGGCGCCGCCTCGATCCGCTGCCGGGAGCCGCCTCGCCCTGGATCTCGCCACGGGAGCCGCCCGCATCCACCATCGCCTGGATCCGCTGCCAGGAGCCTTGGCAAATGGCATAGCACATACATGGCTGAATCTATCCATGGTTACAAAAACCGCCGGGAACAGCAGGGAGAGGTTTGCAAGGAGCGAGGGATCCACCTTCACCCAAGAAGGCAGCACAGAAAACCCCGACAGGAGTCCAATAATTCCACAGTACAGATATGTGTACAGATATATCGTGGGCTGACGATGGACCGACCATCCAAGTTGCATTCACCAGAATCGATGTGGATTTCTAAACTCTGGAATTTTTGCAGCTTGTTTATGGACTTGTTGGAAATCCGGCGATCGTCGCCGGCCTCCGCCCTGATCGACTACGGCGGCAGCAGCGGTTTTAGTTTCCGCGGTCACCGCGCACATGAACGCACGAGAGAGAGAGAGAGAGAGAGAGAGAGAGAGAGAGAGAGAGAGAGAGAGAGAGAGAGAGAGAGAGAGCTAGAAGACAGGAGTTTTCACACCACTATGTGTGGTGCTTTTTCGATGCATTGATCTGGTCTTGATACACGGGCTTGAAGCCCTCCACCCCGCCACGGTTTCGTAGCAGCACGGTGCGCCGTTCTTCGCGGAACGCCCATGCGACATGCACGGCCCACGGCCATGGCGGGGGATCAACCTTATGACGCGGTCAGGATGCGGACGTGCAGTCTCCATCCCATCCTAATTCTACGCTGAACTAGACATGTGCTTAATAACAACTAATGCCTGAACAAAATGCATGAAACAAATATGAAACACTACATGGACACAATTACAGACAGGCAATGCAACAGGACTTCACTAGGGATTTATCTAAGCAATTGTTCCATGCAGTGAAGCTGAAAATTCTCAGCACCCTCAGCTTTGTCAGATGGCCCAACTCTTCTATGATGTCTAAGAAGTCTTTGTGAATGCCTAAAACTGAAATCTCTTCAAGGGCCGTCACGCTTCCCATCCATTTTGGCGCTCTTGTATATTGATCTATGCGCAGGCACATCAATACAACAGCCCATGTCAATCTAGGAATACCATTTCCTTGTACATCAAATGTTTGTAGAAATTGTAATAAGTTTCCTGTTTCTTCAGAGAGCTGATCAATACTTGTCTCTCTTAGTACTAGTTATCTCAAATGAAGTAATTACCAAGGAACTTAAGGCTATAGATTTGTGAATGATCACAATCTTCTAAATCTAGTACACGCAAAACTCAGAAGCTCTGAAGTGTTGATACATGAACAGCAGTAGACGGAAAGGCAATAACTGATCTCACATGTTCTATGCCCAATGTAGCCTCCTATTTACCAAGACCAGCCTTGCAATTTTGAAGGGATAGCCTTTGAAACATTTCTGACGCAGATGAGTGACCCACATTGTTCTGTATAGTAACAAATTTTTCTTCACTCGGTAATGAATGGATAAGATCAAACACCATGTCATGTACGTGGTAAGATTTTACCATGCCACAATATGGGTCATACATGCGTTGAATCATGCTTCTATTTATGAGCTCATTGAAGTAACTCTCCCCTAAGCTATTTTAAATAAACTATTCTCTTGTTTTCCAGGTTGAATAAAACATTCAGCTATCCACAACCATATTAAATGATCTTTGGAAATTTCATAATCTTCTAGAAACATACTTAAATATAATAACCAAGTCCTTAGAGGAGATGGCATGTCATAATAGCTAAGTGACAAAACTCTTCTCATGTTCTCTATAGTATTATTCTCCTCTAATCCAGCACCAATAGTTGCACACATCATATATACCACTCCAATTTGTTTCTTCCTTTAATAACCAACAAACTAGCGACCGTAATAATAGCTAAAGGAACACCATCACATTTCTTTAGTATTCTATTTGATACTTCATCTAGTTTTTCACTAGGGTATTTATTAGGGTTTTCTTTCCCAAATATTCTTCCACACATTAATATCCTTGAGTTCTCTAGAGAAAGGGCTTCATCTTGTAAGGAAGAACAATTCCTTCATAAACGGTAAAAATACAAGTAGTTGTGATGGTCCTGTGTTATTAATATCCTTGAGTTCTCCAGAGAAAGGGCTTCATCTTGTAAGGAAGGCCAATTCCTTTGGAAACTGTGAAAATACGAGTAGTTGTGATGATCCTGTGTTCAACACTATCATTGGGCAGAGTACATTTGATCATTTTCCAATATGAGATTTCCCATATGTCATCAATAATAACTGAGTACCTGCACTAATTGAACAACAGAAGGCCATAGCAGTTTACAAATTGAGGAAGAAAATTCTATTCTTTCTTATACGCATTGTGCATGTTACAAATTGAAAAATGAAAATTCTAATCTTTCTTATACTCTTTATATTAATACATGAGCAATGCAAAGCAATAGGTAGGCTCAACATGCACTATATGATACCATCTACAATGGGTACATAAGAGAGTCGCTATAAGTCGTTATTGCGACTATAGAAGGTCAGTATAACTCTTTACCAACTGAAGGCATTAGATGTTGCAAGTGCATCGATATAAATTTATACCGACCAACAGTAAATAGTAGCACAATAAAAGCCTGACTTTTCAATTATTCGCATTTATTTTTCCTTTACTAACATATGAGCTCTTACTTGAGGATCAAAATCACTTAAAAGTTACAATATATTAGTTAAAAAAGCTAGGCTAATCCTTAAGTTTTTTTAAAAAAAATTCTGCAATCATTTTTTATATCATTTCGATGCTAATTCTGTAGCTATGCACATGTGTTGTATTGTATTCAATTAGCCTATGCACATGAAAGTAGAGATTTTGGAACAGTGGATGATTCCTTTGTTCCTTCCCAGCATTGCATATTGCAAGTACATCTACTGCTTTCCATGTCATGAGTTTTTTATTGGGCTGTTTTTTTTTTCCTTAGCCAAGCTCCACCAAATCAAAGGTTCTGGTGTTTTTTGTAGCACCCAGTTTTAAGAACAAAACTAGATACATGCTATATGTGAGCTCGAGAAAGTCAAATCTCACATATAGTTACAAATAGGGGTAATATCAGAAGACAATGTTAAATATATAGCGTATTAATACAAAGAAGATAACGTTAGAAAGCAGATAACAGAAGATACTCCGATCTTCAGGTGAAGACTCCATACCACAGGGACAGCTAACTGGTTGATCACAAGCCTAGACTTCTCCAACTCGAGCAAACTGGTACCCATCCGGGATTTTTCAAAATTGAAAGTAAAGCAAGCGTAAGTACTTCTCGTACTCAGCAAATATAACATGGGATTCATGAGGCTCAAAAAGCTGACACTGGTTTAACTGTGGTTAGCTTTTATGATTCACAATTTTATGCATTTGAGTATCATCAAGATTATCATTAGCTCGTGTATACACATGATCAGGTAAACATGAATAATGATTAGCATAAACAATTAATTAATAGTAATCATCTATTCCATGAGGGTCCAAGGCCACTCATGACCATGAGCACGACTGATATATCAGTTTTTAACACTCTGCAGAGGTTGTACATCTTTACCCACATGTCATGATCCCCATATGCCTTCACCTCTACCGAGGAAGTGGGGCTAGGTACACTACGAGACCGTTCACAGTTTCCACTAATAGATAGCAACCCGCTAAGGTTTCCCCATCAATATGCATGAGCTCCCCTCCAAGAGGTGACTAACAATAGACAAGGAAACCATGGTACACCCTTTTGGCAGGCCGAGATCATACATGTCGGAGCCCCTCTTGCGCCTTTCAGTAAGCTGCCACACACTAGTAGAAATCTAATACTGAGTCAAGCCAGAGCCATATAGCTTGTGGTTGTACTGTAAGTCAAGGATTGTCGCCCACAGATAAGTCCTTACGGAGAGGAAGCTAGAGCATCACCCAATAGTGCACTAGTCCCCTTGTAGCATAATATCAAAAGCATCTTTTAAAGTTCATCACATAACCATTAGTCAAGTTACGAGATCATGGTAATTAATTGAGCACTAGCATCTCTACCCAATGCATCACATCCCACAGGCATTCAAGGAACAAGGAGTCAAAACTATATAATAATCTCTAAGGTTGCCAAGGTTGACACATGGATATGATTAAAGTGATTAAGGTGAATAGGACATTAAGGATGATCCCGTATTATACTTGCCTTAATTGCCGATCCTTCTTTTAGCTCTTTGCTTCCACGGACTGCTTCTGGATCCCACGCATAATTCACGTACTTTACGCAATACACCGAAAGACAACACACAAACATCGATGCATTCATACACGAAGCAAACAAGTCTATCATTAGAACAGTATACCAGCAGTAGAAAACACAAAGTAAAAAGCTTGTAAAATAAATCTACGTCTCGCTACGATCACGTCAACATGAAGATCACGAAAATCAGAGCTAAAACGGGACAGATACGATTTAAACAAGGTTTTCTATTGCACTTTATTTAATTAAGTTTAACCTCAAATTTTAAAAGTTGAAAACCTGACTAACAGTGTTTTTATCATGTACAAAAGTAAATTACAAACCTAACATAACTTGAAACGGATCGAATCAGAGTTAAAATAAAGATTTTATAAGCAAAACATTGCAGTGGCATTTCTGTAAATAAACTGAACTTAATTTTGAAATTAAATAAATCAAAATCAGGATTTTGAATCTGGACAGGGGCTTATCTGTAAATAGCAAACAGGGGCTCTCTTTATGGT
Source organism: Chrysopogon serrulatus (assembly GCA_015844335.1). Taxonomy (NCBI): domain Eukaryota; kingdom Viridiplantae; phylum Streptophyta; class Magnoliopsida; order Poales; family Poaceae; genus Chrysopogon; species Chrysopogon serrulatus. Next base: position 314,611 of record JADLZL010005202.1, read on the forward strand.
AAAGGCCAGCGGCCACGGGCCCAAATGGCCAGAAAGGGGAAAGGGTGAGGGAGAAACCTTTTCCTTTTTCTTTTTATTTTCTGAAATTTTAAAAAGGATTTTCAAATGAGCTTTGAATTCTTTTCAACTTTGCCAAAAACCACACAATACAAAAATAGAAATGCAGCAGCATGTATGCATCAATATGTAGCTAACCTTATAGTTGATTTTAATTTTATAAAAATATTATTTCCCTATATTAGATGCTCACAAAAATGCTTTAATAAATCAATTTTGGCTATTTTAGAAAATGCAAAATTTCAGGGTGTTACATTTTTGCTCACATAGAGTTAACCAATTACTCCAAAAAAAGCTTCATCTGCTCCGGTCAGAAGTCTTTTTCGTTCATCTGCTAATGGATCTCTGGTTGTAGAAGATCATGACATGGGCAGAGAAAAGAGCACCACCGAATCAAATAAATTTGAGTGTGCAAAAGAGATAAATTTAGAAGCAAAAACCCAAAGATATGGTATGGAAAATTAATAAAGAAAAAAGAGATAAACTTGAGTGACATTGAAGTGAGCCAGAAATATGGTCATATTTGTCAAAGCCATTATGATCAAGGATAAACAAAAACTGAATGTAATAAACTGATGAGTGGTTTTTTGTGATGTGTTTTTACCTCTTCCCTTGAAGGAATTTTCTTAGTTCCTCGATGATATGAATACTATCAGTATTCTTCTTAGCATGTTGATAGAACATGTTCTTGAATAGTTTATCAATGTCAGCCGAGCAATCAAATTATGGTCTAAGCTTAACCCATAACCAACCAAAAGGAGGACTCACTGAATCTGAGTCCCTAAAAGAGATTTTGTGGCATAGATAAGAGGAAAGAGATAAATTCATGTAGTTTTAATGTCTGCCAGATTTTTTGGTCATTTTTGCCTACTTTTGTAAGCAAAAACTCCATATATGAGGGCAAGTTTTGTGATGTGCTCATACCTCTTCTTTCGAAGGATTTCTCTTAGTTCGTCGATAACATCAATACTTGCGGTATTGTACTTGCCAAGTTGATGGAGCATGTTCTTGTGTAGTTTATCCATATCAGCAGTCCGAGACACCAGTATGAAAGCTGAGCAATCGAAATGTACAATGCTCTAAGCTTTTCATACACAACATTAGCAAGAGTTATCTTTTCTAAACCTCCAAGTCCCACAATGGAAACTATCCTGTTTTCTCTATGGATACTCCATTGCCTTCCCTCAATATCCTTTTTTAAAGGGGCGGCAAAAGCTTTGCCGCTATTTTTATTTGATAATGAAAAAGAAAAACAAGTGCCAACCTAGTTTTTTGAGTGGAAACCGGGCCCAAAAAATCACACAACTAAGGAGAGTACACCACTCATCCCATACAACTTGGTACTCTAATCAGGCCACTAACAACTTCACATCACTGCATGCTCCAGTGAACTTCACCGAGCTAACTTGGTCAAAACGACCCAACTAGCAACTCAACTTAGTCGAAAAATGACCCGACTAGCAACTACACAATTAAATCAACTCAGGATGTCACAACACTAAAAACAACTAGCAAACACAAGTAATTCTGGCAACCAACCCAATGCGTTGGTGCCGAGCACCCCAACGAGACAACCTGAGCACCACCAAGGCCATGCAGGAGGAATGGAACAACGGAGAGGAGCCAGAAAGCCTCACAACACCTTCAAGAAGGAAACGATGCCAAAGGCCCTGATATCGCAAGCCCAACATGGGATGATTTTCACACACTAATTCTAGCTGGGCAGGAAAAGAGGTACGAGAAGGACGTCTCCAAGCAGGAAACGACATCCGTGGGCATTGCCATCTAGGCTTTTGCAATGATCTCATACACCCACCCACCGCTGCCCGCCATTGCCTTGCAAAGGGGTCAGTCAAGAAGGAAGGCATCAGTGATGAATGTGGGGTCCCCACCGACACCCGATGCCACCATGTGTACCGCAATCGTCCTCACAATAAGTGCAGTCGCACGACGACAACCCTAACCCATTAAGGAGACGGGATACAGAGAGACAAGGGGCTTCCAGCCGCACTAAGAAGCCAGAGAGCTGCCACACAGACCTGTGCCACCACAAGGAGAGATGCAAGAAGGCACAATCGTCGCGTAAGGAAAGATGAAGAGCTGCAGCAGCCATCAGTCGGCCAAGAGAAGTGACGCACAAAGCCGAAGCCAGGCAGTATCAAGTCGAACTAGCCAACAGTAAGGGAGAGCACGTCGCTGCCTTGGGGTGGCGCAGTGGCGGAGACAGTCACGTTGAGGAGTGCGTGGTCTAGTGGTGTCTGATGAGTACATATCTGCATGCCCTGTTCTTTTCTCAGTATACTCAGTAGCAAGTGCAAAACATTAAGATGTGATATGTTGTTGTTAGTAGTGCTGTGTCAATTGTGAGCGACGTTTCAAATGAAAATCTTTGCAAATCGAGAAAAGTTTCAAATGGAGAAATACTAGTTGGAACAAAAGTTTTGCCGCCTTTGCAGATGCTTCATGACTTCATCCTATTACAATTCAGTGCCTCCATCCCTTCTGAAGAGTGAAGAGACGTAGGAAAAAGACATAAAACGGCTAAAATTCTGATAGGTCAGAAATGTTTTGGTGATTCACAAGATGTTTCATCCAATCGTATCAGCAGACAGGTAGGTACTCATGACACGACATTTCTCAACACACAGCTGGAGTGGCAAACTGAAAATGAAAACTAAAGATTACGGTGTCTTCCTTGACAACTGAAAATGACATGTCTTCCTTGGCAACCCCTTGCAAGCAATTTGTGTGCCATCATTTTCCCCAAGTATTTTGTCTTCCATGTTGTTGACCAACGAGTTACTAAATTTCCTCTCTTTGACTTCTGTACATTTGAAATTGCAATCCTCTGCACCATGTCCATTGGCGACCTGCTTCAGTCATGATGCCCAAAATTAAAAACAAATTATCGATTGACTGTCATGCAGTGCATTATTAGTGTCATACAAATTATTGCTTCTCAACAAGATAAACCATATATTAGTGAATTCCTACATGCTTTTTCTGGAAGTAATTTGCAATATTTCCTATGCAAATGTTTTTTTATTAAGGGTTATTATTAATATATCTTATCTGCAGGGTCATTTTGCCTTTCCAGTTCTCCTAAAAACAGAGCAAGAACAGAGTTTTATGTCCAGAAGATGAGATTATTACTTTTTGAATATTGAATCTATATCACACATTAGCATAGTTTACTAGAGTAGCAATAGGAGAACTACATTTCCTTGGCCAAATCACAAAATAAACATGAACATCACTATCGTGAAGATATACTGGTAGAATAATTAAGGTAGGATCCTTTACGATTGCAAGTACTACCTGTGCAATGCAAGATTAACCTACTTGCTGGGTCAGGGTTGTCAGTACTGTCCACGTGTGAGCATTTTAATTCCTGTGACTTGGCAATCAACATTCAACACTACATTAGCTTGAAATACTGTCTCTGATCTAGTCCATCAGACTTCTAATCCTGAGAAGTAAAGGAAGGTGGAAAGAATGTCAGACGAAAAGGGAGAAGCAGGGAAGCAAGAAACAGGGGAAATTTACATCAGAGGAAAAGAGGTGCACCTTCAAGTTTAACAGTACATGATTCATCACCGTTCCTGAGTAGAGAAAAGGAGGGATATTTAGGTTTGAAGAAACAGGGAAAGGAGATAAGCAACAAGAACATGCTGAGCAGGTAGCGAGTAGTAGCACATACATCTTCATTTATCAGTATATATATGTCAAGGTGGATGATTGGGGTGGACTTTAGTGGTGTTCTCCTAGTTGCAGGTTTTGCTTCCAGAACACCCTCCTTGCCATCGAAACAATCGTTGATTTCACTCCTTTTGTGCGCAACCTAGAATTGCAACAACTCAAGACCTGGGAGCCCTGGTGTAACACGACATGGCTGAATCCGTCCATGGTTCATCCTCAAATCTTAAGCTGAGAAGAAATAAAGGATATTTAGGTTCGAAGAAAGGAGAAAAGGTGAAAAGGATGTACATCTTCATCTCCATCAGAAGTTGTGCACCATCGATATCTCTAGTCTCCTGCACTGCGAAACACAACTCGAGTTCTGTGAGCCTCGGCATAGCTCCATGCTCAAAGACCACTGGCCCTCCCAATCCCCGCAACTCGCAGCATACCAGACGTGGGAATGAACAAGCACCCATTGTAAATCTCCTTTTGATCCCAAAAAACATGTTGCCTACCCCCAACTCTTGATGGGAGAGAGCAGGCAACCTTCCAAGGATTTCAAGATCCTCCTGCTGCAGCACATTCACATTGATGCAGACATCAGAGAGGTCTGCAAAGAGTGAGGGATCCACCTTCAGCCAAGCAGGCAGCGTGTAAAACCAACCCCGGGAGAAAGATAGTATGAATCTGTGGAGATGTTGTGGGGCCACGATGACCAAACCATACAAGCTGTATTGACCACCAGAAAAATTGGACGCGATTATTAAAATCTGGATTTTATGCAGCTTGTTTAGGCACTCCACTAGGGATTCATAGATGTCTTTGTTCGATTCAATGCCGATTTTCAGCACCTTATTTAGCTCTGTTAGATGACCCAACTCTTTGATGGTGTCCAAATCACCGTGATTGCCTTGAAATGAAAGCTCTTTGAGGGCTTTCAATCTCCTGATCCTTTCGGCACTTTTGCCTTATCATTCACGCGTAGGCACATCAATTGTGTTAGCCGAACAATAGCTGATGGCAAGCTAGGAATATTAGTTCTTTCTACATCTAATGTTTCAAGAAACTGTAGCTTTCCAATTTCTTCAGGGAGCTGAGGATTACATGTCTCTTTCAGTCCTAGATACCTCAAATGAAGTAAATTACCAAGGTACTTAAGGCCAGATCATAACACTTGACCACCAGGGCTGCCTGCTTGGAACGGCCTCCACTGGGTGAGCCTTCTCGAGGCTTCCTTGGTGACAAAGACAGCTTGAGGGACTGGCAAGTGGGACCTTCTTGTGTTCGTTCTATCCATTGCATGACCCTATCAGAGGAGTGGGCAGTAGTGTCATGCCTGCTAGGTTGGCGCGGGGCTGAGGAGCCCCGAGACTTGGTTGTTCGACTGGGAGGCCGACCCTCGGGGCATCTGTTGTGCACCTAGCCTAGAGTCGCTCAGGGTCAGGCTTCGGCCGGCGTTGGCCAGATGCTCGGGGGTCTTAGTGAGCCCCCGAGTCTAGGGTTGGGGCTGAGGGCTTGCCCAACCCTTCTAACCAGAGGGTATAGCTCCCTACCCCCATGTGATTCCAGAGAGGTCGATCGGGGGTCTGCCGGTCAGGAGTCTTACCTCGCGGGCACTTGAGTAAAATTTGGTTTTAGTGGTGTGGACCGACCAGTTCTTCTTTTGTTCAGTGTCCCCAAACAAAATTTGTCAAATAAAAACTGGATACCAGAGAAAACAACGTAGTGTGCCAACAAAATATGTAGAGCGAAGAACTGAAAATGACATGTTTTGGAAATGATATATGCACTTTTCCAAAGTATATTGTCTCCCAGGTTGTTGAGTTGCCAAATTTCCTCTCTTTGAGTTCTAATATATATAGCCTGTAGGATCATTTTCACTTTCCAGTTCTCTTAAAAACAGGGCAAGAACAGTATTTTCTGTACAGAAGATGAGATTTTTACTACTTTCTGAATATCGAATCTATATTACGTTACTACAGTTTATACTAAAGTAACAATTGGAAAACAACATTTCCTTGGCCAAACCACTAAATAAAACATCAACATCAGTACTGAGAAGATATACTGGCAAAATAACTAAGGCAGCATAATTGATAAATTGCAAGTACAAATTACAAGTACTACATATGCAATGCAATTCACCCACTAGAAGGGCTCGGGTTGTTTGTAGTGTCCACAAGTGAACATTTTTTTTCTGTGTTTTGGCAAATACTGTTTCTGATGTGGTGCATTAAACATCCAATTCCGAGAAGTAAAGACAGAGGAAACGTAGAGATACAAGAAGCCATGATTCTTGTAAAATTGGGAAATTTACATCGAGGAAATTGAGAAAGGAGAAGTGTGACGGCAGGTTCTCAGGTCTTCATCAGTTCATGAATCATGATTCATCACCGATCCTCATCATAGCCTTTGCTTCCTCCACCTCCTCGCTGCTGGCACCTCCTCATCAGAACAGGACAGTGACGGCAGGTCCTGTTCCTGAAGCCCAAGTCGAAACCAACGAAGATTTCTCTCATCTTGAGCACAACAGAGAATTGCAACAACTTATGATCTGCGAGCCTTGGCATAGCATGTACATCGCCGACTGTATGCATGGTTAGTTGATTAGTTCATCCCCCAATCTGACAAGAATCAAAAGGAGATTCAGGTTCGAAGAAAGGGAAAAGGAGATGAGGGAGAAGAGCAGAGCAAGGTTCATGTACATCAAAAGTTATTTACGTTACCTTAATGATGACTTCCATCGCTAATCTGTCCATATGTCAAGGGTGGGATGATTGGGATGGACTTCAATAGCATGTGTCAGCATGGCCTCTACTTCTTTCACCTCCTGCTTGCTGGCACCATCAGATCGTAAATAAACCTCCAAACGCTGCAGTGACGGCAGGTTCCCTAGGCCCAAGTCGAAACCACCGTTGGTTTCTCTCATCCTCTGCACTGCGAAACACAGCTCAAGATGTATGAGCCTTGGCATAGCTCCTTGCTGAAACACCACTGGACCTCCGAATTCCCACAACCGGCAGCGTACCAGGCTTGGGAATGAACAAGCACCAATGGTGAATCTCCCTTGGATCCCGAGACTCTTGTGGCCTACCTTCAACTCTAGATGGTAGAGAGCAGGCAACCTTCCAAGAATTTCGAGATCCTCCTGCTGCAACCCCCTCACATTCATGTGGAGGTACGAGAGGTCCGCAAGGAGCGAAGGGTCCACCTTCACCCAAACAGGCAGCGCAAAAAACCAGCACGATCTACAAACGTCCAGACTACGAAGGTAACGTGGAGCAACAACCCAACCATCCAAGATGCATTCACCAGAATAGATCTGGATTGTTAGACTCTGGATTTTATGCAGCTTGTTTAGGCACTCCACCATGGATTTATCCAAGCAATTGTTGCGTTCTGTGAAGCTGAAAATTCTCAGCACCTTCAGCTCTGTCAGATGGCCCAGCTGTCGTATGATGTCTATGGAGTCATCGCGAATGCCTAAACATGAAAGATTTTCAAGGGCGGTTAAGCTTCCGATAACTCTTGGCACTTCTGTCAGTTCATTTACGCGTAGGCACAGCAGTTGTGTTAGCTGAATAAGAGTTGATGGCAAGGTAGGAATACCATTGTTTTGTACATCTAACGTTTGCAGAAATTGTAAGTTCCCTATTTCTTCTGGGAGCTGACCAATGCATGTCTCTCTTAGTCCAAGGTACCTCAGATGGAGTAAATTCCCAAGGTACTTAAGGCTGTAGCCTTGTGAAAGATCACATTTTTCCAAATCTAGTACACGCAAAACTCTAAAGCTATCAAGATTTGATACATGATCAATAGCTGTTGGAAAGACAATAACTGACCTTACATGTTGTGTGCTCAATGTAGCATCAAGTTTATCATGACTAACTGTGCCATTTTGAATGGATAGTCATCGAACCTTTTTTGATGCAGACGATTGATCCACATTGTTCTGTATAACAACAAAATTTTCTTCACTTGATAAGGAACGTATAAGATCAAGCACCATATCATGTACACGACAAGATTTTACCATGCCACTATATGTGTCATACACGGGTTGAATCATGCTTCTATTCACTAGCTCATAGAAGTAACTCTCCCCTACCTTAAATAGGCTCTTCTCCTGTTTTCCAGACAAGATAAACCCTTCGGCTATCCACAATCATATCAAACAATCTTTGGAAACTTCATAATCTTCTGGAAACGTACTTAAATATAACAGGCAACTCCTTAGATGTGATGGCATATCATAGTAGCTAAGTGATAAAACTTTTCTCACATTCTGTACTATATTATTTTCCTCTAGTCCTGCACCAATAGAGTTGCACACATCATACCAATGCAATTTACTTCCTCCTTTACTAACCAGCAAACTAGAGACTGCAATAATAGCTAATGGAACACCATCACATTTCTTTAGTATTCTATTTGACACTTCTTCTAGTTGTTCATCAGGGCATTTGTCTTTGTGCTCTTTGCCAAATATCCTTCCATACATTAATATTCTGGAGTTCTCAAGAGAAAGGGGCTTCATCTTGTAAGGATTGCCAATTTCTTTAGCAACCGTGAATATACGAGTAGTTGCAAGGATCCTGTATTCAGCGCTATCATCGGGTAGAGCACATCGATCATTTCCCAAAGCATGAGATTTCCCATATATCATCAATAATAACTAAGTACCTGCACATATTGAATAACAAATGGCATTTCACAAAGGAAATTGAGAAAAAAATTCTAATCTTTCTTATATGTGCTGTGCATGATATATAACCAAGGGATACAAGGTTTATTTATCGGTACCACATTCATAAGCAAGGGGAAAGAAGATAAAAGCATCGGGGTGGCCTCTGCCTATTGTGTACCAAATTGGTTGTAGCCTTCTTCTACAGGTATGTACATGACTAATACAAAGAAGTAGGAGGGCTCAACATTCCATCGCCAACAAATAGCAGCCCCATAGCACATATTGTCCCCTCTTGAAAGGTATTTTTCTATTGGGCTGCTTTTTCCTTAGCACAAAAAAAAAGTATAATGCACCTCATCAACTGCATATTTAGTTGTAGAGAGATCATGACATGGATAGAGAAAAGTGTTCTAGTTTAACAAATTGAAGGTTGGAAAAGAGGCAAAATTGGGTTCTCACATGGAAGCACAACCCGCAAAAAGAGAAGGTATATCCAATAGAGAAATAAATATAAACTTGAGTGGCTTGAAGTGAGCAAGAAACACGGTCGTATTTGTAGTAGTCATTAGAACATTTGTTTTCTATAAGTATAATGCCAAATTCACTAAACAAGAACTCCCAGAAAAAAAAATTGAGAACTAGTTTTTGTCATATATCCATACCTCTTCTCTCGAAGGAATTCTCTTAACTCATCGACAACATTGATACTTGCAGTACTATAATTGGCTAGCTGATGGAACATGTCCTTGAATAGTTTTTCAATATTAGGAGACTGAGACACTGATACAAAAGCTGAGCAATCAAATTGTGGTTTAAGCTTTTCATACACCACATTAGCAATTGTTGTCTTACCCAGACCTCCAAATTCCACAATGGAAACTATCTTGTTTTGCTCCTTGGACTTTTCGGTTGCCTTCCATCAGAACCTTAACTACCTTGTCTCTTGACTCCTCAATTCCCACTAGGTCTGTCACCTTCTCATATCGAACAAATGCATGAGAATCATACACTCCGACAGGCCTATCAACACCTGTGGTTAACCTTGTACCTGTGGCGCCGGTCATGCACCTCTACAACATGACTCTTGATGTCTCCGATGTCAATAGCAATCTTTCTCCGAATCTTGGGCTGCATCAATGCACCAAGGGTCATGTCAATGAACTTCTTGAAGCCATGTTTTTGCCCGGCTCATGGCCCTTGACTTGCACCATGAATGTGTCGATGTTGTCCTCTATGTCATAGGACAACTCTCTTACATTCCTGGCCCAAATCCTGTCTAGATTAGGGGAGCTGGTCATTTGGAATCTTGGAGATATCCTCAAGGGCAGCCTTCATGGTCTCGAGCTCAGCTTGGAGAAACCCGATCCCTCCTTTCTCCTTTTGCAAGTTGTACTCGTCGGCAAGCAGCTCACCAAACTTGGGGATGAGGCTTGGCGGGGGCCCCCCAACATGACCTCCATTGGTCCTGTTGGTGTAGGAGAGAGGAGCCAAGGTTGCAGGGGCGTGATTCGAGGGTGGTTTGGTTTGAAGATGGTAGGGGAAGGTTTACTCGGGTGGATCTCGGCTAGTGCTCTATAGCTGCAAGAGAATTCCTCACGGAGAAGAGCGAAAAAGGTCGTTGTTCTGCCCTGTTTGGTGAAGAAGCAGAGTGAGGAGGCTGGTTTGCTTGCTTGCTCTACTTAGAAGAAGTGTTTATCTCTTGCTTGCTTGTGGATGATTGGATAAGATTTAATGGTGAAGCGCCCTACGTACCACGCAGGAGCCTAGTAGACCATAATAAACTAGAGTGAGGCCCCCTTTACGCTTGGCGTGGGGAGGAGGCCAAAAAAAAAGGAAATTGGAAACTGAAGGAATGAACAGTGACGATGTACAGTACAATCCCGGTTGAACAGTGCGTTCCGGGTTGAACAGTGCGTTCCCGGGCCTATAGAGGAGGTCAAAAAAAAAGAAATTGGAAACTGAAGGAATGAACAGCTACGATGAATAGTACAATCCCGGTTGAACAGTGCGTTCCTGGTTGAACAGTGCGTTCCCAGGCCTATAGGGGATCCGGTACTGTAGACGGGACTTGATACTGTAGATAAACAGGAATTTGTGAGGGGATCCCGGTACCATAAACAGTGCAATGAATAGTGGAAACCCGGTTGTGAGGGGATCCTGGTACCATAAACAGTGCAATGAATAGCGGAAACCCGGTTCACCAAAAACAAAGTATCTTTTTATAGATGGCAAACTGATAATCTAATTGCAAGCCCTTGATATACGAAATTTCATATTTCGGGAAGCTAAAAAGCACCGTACCTGTTCGGTAATACAATCATATAGATTACAATATCATTACAAAAAAAAATCTTATGAGAGGGTGGTATACTGTTACTGTACCACACGAGAATAGGCTAGTCCAAGATGCTCGGTATGTATACGCACAGGTCGATGGCACGTCTCTCTCAATTCGACTTTTTGAGCGCTAAGAGCAACTTCAATGGAGCCCCTAAACAGGCCCATATTATAATTTTAGGGGCTTGAGAAAAAAACTACTCCAATGGGGGTTTTCTATTTGGACTCCTATTTTAGGGAGACCTCCTAAATTTTAGTTTTAGGCGCCCTGAATTGGAAGGATCATATCCCCCTCCTAGTATAGGGTCTTGGGCTGGAGTTGGAGTCAACTTTAGACCTCTATTTTTTCTGTGTCAATAAGCAAATGAAAAAAAAGAAGCCCAATTTCAGCATGTTGGGCTGGAGAGTTGCTCTAATAACTAGTAGCTAGTACTAATAGTCACCCTCTATATCGTTGTCCACACATGCTTGGCTGCTTCTTGTGTGCTTTGTGACAACGATGGTGAGTCGCCATCATCGTCAATAGACCATTATTGCCCAACCTGGGTCATCAATGATGTAATTCATCCATATCACAAGGAAGCGTCAACAATACTGCAGCATCCGGGAATTATTGGTAAAAGAACTAAGGAGGCGTTACATCATGTCATGTCTACGACCTACGTATACACATATCATCAGCGCTAACCACTTGGATTGAGTGTGTGGTTAGGGGCTCAGCTGCCAAAGCCGCCCAGCTTGACCGATTTGCTTGCCAAGAGAGTGGCCATAGACCTAGTTGTAGTAGCTTAGAGCAACTTCTCTAGATTCAGGAAACAAATGGCTATATATTCCTAAAAAATCATTGTATATATTCCTAAAAAATCATTGTATATATTCTAAAAAAAAAAATTGTAAAACAATGGCCGGAGTTCTGCGCTGCAACTCTAAAAATATAAAAAATATATAAAAGCGTGTCCAACATATCTTCTTTCTTAATAATTATATTATCCCTCTTTTCCAAATTTTTTTAGTGACAAATTTTACATACTTGAAATGAAACTAATAATGAGAGCACTTCATTTAGCACGGTTTAATTAATCTGCTCTCAGTATATATACTCAGACAAAGGGAGAAGAGTTAAATCGATGGCTTTCCTCCGGACTGGTCATTTTCCATCATGAAACAGCCGTTTTTTCACCAGTAGAGATGACGTACTCCGTACTTTTCAAGTGAAAGGAACTTGACACTCTGCTATAGGGGTGCAGCGGGTGAACAATGAGTACAAGGTGTGCATGCACCTCCGTGAGCGTGCAGGAATTTTCTATGTTTTATTAATCCTTTTTTACAAAATACTATTCTAACCCAAATAAAATTTGCAGATTTGATCCTTTTAGTCGCGCCAGTGGAGCTGATGTGACCAAATAATGCTGTCACGCCACATGTATTGGCGTGACAAGATCTTACATGTCGGACATCGTTTCCAACATGGAAAACCTTGTCACGCCACTCCCGTTGGCGTGACGATGCGATTTTGTCGCGCCACCGGGGAGTGGCGTGACAAGACTGAATTTTGAAAAATTATAACTCTTCAATACGAATCGGATGAAGGTGATTTTTTATATGAAAGTTGTAGCTCTCGATGAGATCTACAACTTTCTAGTTTTAAGTTGTTTCATTTGAGGACATTAAGATGCTCAAAAAAATCATATACTATTTCAGCATCATAATAAACGCGTACAAGAGCTCGTCACTTTTAAAAATTCATATATTTTTTGTATGATATCAAATAAAAAAAATTTATATAAAAATTGTAGCACAAAATAAGATCTACAACTTTGTAGTTATAAGTTTTTTCATTTGAGGACGTTAAGGTGCTCAAAAAAATAATATAGTATTTCAGCTTTATAATAATCGGGTATAAGAGCTTGTGACTATATTATTTTTTTAAGCATCTTAACTTCCTCAAATGAAAAAACTTGCAACTAAAAAGTTATAGATCACGTTTTATGCTACAACTTTCATATAAAACGTATCTTTATTTGAAATTGTATTGGCCGGTCCACACCGCTAATACTTATATTTGCTAGACTAGATAGATTCTGTTGCCCAGCGCGTTACAGGCTTTTTTCTGGAAAAAGTCCATATCTCGTCCCTCAACTATTACAGAAGTCTGCATATCGTCCTTTAATTCGAAAAACCAGACATAGACCATCTCTCATCTAGCAAATCTGGTATTGAATCTGGTTTATGCACTGCTGGCACCACGTCGAATTGGGCCCACGCTGACCCAGCTTTTTGTATTAAATGGAAAGAGATGCGGCCGGTGCGGCGAGGAAAAAAATCCCCCAAATCGGAACCCTAGCTCGGGTGGTACGGTGGTGGATAGCGCGCACGGGGTCGCCGCGGCGTCGGAGGTCGGCGACGGAGTACGCGAGTGGATAAGGAGAGCCCTCGACGCCCCTGGTCATCCTAGTCCGCCGCCGCCGTCTCGTTCCAAATATAGCCGGTGGCATCTCCTCTCTCGCGACTCCGACGGCTTGCATCGCCTTCGCCGCGCCTGCTCGGTTGGAGATCTAGCCGACGCTTTCTCCTCTCTCCCTACCTCGGACGCCTTCATCCTCACCCTCAAGCTTCTCCTTTTTTTTTTTTTTTTTTTGAGTAAGCGCGTTACAGGCTGATGCAAGAAGCAAGATAGCGAGACCAATGCAGCCCAAGATCAAATAGATATACGGCCCATATATATGCCTTTACTCAATGGGCCCAATTCCGGCTTCCGACTAATCAATCTTCTTTATTGAATCCTGCAATGTGTTGTGATTCAGATTCAGCCATCTTCAGTTTCAGAGCACTCCACTCTTCTCACATCTTCTTCATGGTATGTACATACAACGAATCATGACACTTGCCAAGGCCTACCTACTCTCGTGAATAACCACATGAAGAAAACCTGTAAAAATAGATAGCTTTGCATATCAATGCACGCCTGCCTCGGCCCGTCGTAAGATAAATGAGTTGTGATCCTTCAAGACCTCCGTTCCAGGTCGCCATCTGGATCAAAAACTAATGTCAGGAGGCAGCATTTTAAGAAGAACAAAAAACATGAAAAACATCAGTCAATAGTGAAAGCAAACAAAAGCGTGCGTTGCAAAAGACATGCTGATCACGCATTGATCAGTTTAGAAGAGGATTAGTTTAAAAGCATGCGCCACGAGAGCCAAAATTGAGCAGAACAGAGCACAGGGCGCGGCGGTGGATTGCCGGCCGATTTTGGCCGGGGCGTGACGGGACGCCTCCGGCGGCGAGGTCGAGCCGGCAAGTTGCGCGGTACCAAGTTGTACCCATGGGTGTTGGGATTCCGGACCACGTACGTACGACAGCGGCGGGCAGACCAAGCTGTTGTGGCTGCTCGCGGCGGCGGCGCTCCGCGCAAAGCGCGAGTGACAGACGAGCTCAAGACGCCGTGCCATGCCCCCCTCCCGCAACCAAGGTCGCTGCCGTGCCTTGCCACCCCGACGTGTAAGATGCGTTCGCGAGCTCCTCCAGTCCTCCGTGGCCGCCTCCTGCGAGCACCTCCCCACCGGCCCATGGCGAGTCTTCGGCGCCGCCTCAGCCCCGCGAAGCTCCGGTCTCGGCGCTCGCCCCTACGCTTCAGCTGCCCTCATCGGCCGCGCGCTCGCCCTGGCCCGCTCCACGTGGGCCATTCGCGCCCCTCGCGCTGCCCCCGCCCGGCGGCCCTGCTCCCTCCCCGGGTGCCGCTTCCGCCGGTGGAGCCTTGCCCGGAGCCTGCTACCGAATCTGCTGGTGGAAGCCCCGCCGCCGCCTGTCGATACAGCAGAGTGCAGCCTCGGGTCTCACGACACCCCCAAGCGCCATCCTGGTTGTAGTTTGGATCGGTTGCTCACTTGCTCTAAACTTAGATGTGCCAAAAAAAAAAAAAAAAAAAGGCCACTGGACAAGGGAAAAGCAGGGTAGCCAAAACAAACCGAGAAGACAACTGGGGACAAAATTATTTAGCTTAGAAGACTCAACCCGTGCTCACGCATGGGATAGAATTTTAGAATACATAAATATTAGTTAATGTGTAATACACCTCTAATTAACTGATACAAATACTAAAATTAACTTGCATGTTTTTACACTTGGTTAATTTTCTAACATAATAAATACTAATATAGTTGTTGCAATTTTTATCCACGTGTTAAGTTAAACCTCTAATGCTTCTTGTATTTCTTTAAAAAATCTTTAACATATTTAAGAAAAGATATTTGGGCTACCTTCTTAGTTATCGCAATGGTATATAGTCATTTTAGCTTGCTTTAAGACACTCAATAAGTTGAATTTGTTATATCAAAGTGTTATCTTTGTTATAGTATTTTTTATGAATATAGAGCACGAAATTAAATTACAAATATTCATTTGATATAATGTTTCATTCAAGATGTATCAACTGATTTAATTAAGAACCTATGAATTTTATTTTCATGGTGTATTAATATATTTATTAAAATAATTGTGTCATTGCAATTTGGTTAAGGGATTATTTTCCATGTTTGATAAGATAGCAAAAAGGATATTTATCCTAAAAAAATATATACGTTAACTTGTTCTATACAACGGACCATAGTGAGCATTGAAGTGAGTAGTTTAGAAATATATATAGCATACTTTTATGGATTGAATTGTTTTTAATATATTGTATTGCTATTTTTCATATAGATATGAGGGATATTTTATTTATTTATTTATAAATGATGGGATTGATAACTTTATTACAAATTAAAAGGTATAATTTTATTATATTTCATAATAACATATATGGGTTTTTGAATACGCCAGAGGGGTAGTTTGTAACTTTTTTTCATAATGACAGATGTGGTTAATTTATAAAATGTTTTAGAAGGTTATTTTTCAATTACCTTTCATAATGGCTAAGATTTAGTTTAGTTATTAATTTAGGAAGTTGTTTTGAATTTTTTTTTTTTTACCAATGAGCAATGAAAGCAACTGAACGAATGTGAAATAGATGGACCCCCTGGTTCCGTATGATAGACAAAATCATCTTGTTTTTTAGACCATAAAACCTCTTTAGAATAAATACATTTGTAGTGTTGTCTAATAGACATTTTGATATATTACAATGTACGTTTTGATACATTAGTAGTGTTGTCTAATAGACCTCTTCAAATATATTTTTTAATTTGTGTATCATAAAAGGTATATTATGGGTTACAACTCATATAATGGTGGAATAGAGATCTCACAATCCTCTATTTTAGCTTATATAAAATGGTATTTTGCGAAAAACGACCTTTATCTCACATCCATCTTTTTCCTCAAGTTCATAAAAAAATATGATAAGACGTGTAGTTTGTTCTTTTTTACAATTTATATGAGCACACACACATGTATATCTTATTATTTGTTGATGTTTATAGATTCTATCTCACGTTTTAGGAATTAATAGGTTATTAAACGTGCTTTTGATTTTTGAATTCTAATTAATAGATTATCTAACGCCGAGGTGATGGGCATAACCAATCAGATATTAGTTTTGAATCAACCGTGTGAATACATGAGATTTGTTTGATTACATTTTTTTAATTTCTTGAAGAATATTTTTGTGTACCTATCTATATCTAACCAAATAGATATTAGTTTTTTAATCTACAGTGAACGTGAGTACAGAAGATTGGTTTCCGTACGTTTTTAGTTTTCTTGAAGAATATATTTTTCTATACGTTGAAGTTGTGAGAAGAATTTTTCCCGTTAAGTTTTTGGTTGAAGATTTTTTTCTCGGTATGTCAAAGTTGTTTTGTACCGTACAATAAGATATTAGCCTATTTGTTTATCTATGTATATATAATTGTGGAGGTGGATAATTTTTATAAAAAAATAAAAAATAGATCTAATGGTTAAGGTTAGTTGGAGTCTATCGACTAATGGCTGGATGTTTATGATTAACGTAGTAATTTCTAGTATTTTTATCTTTTTTCTTAGCACTTCTGGTGAGAATTAACATGGAGGCTCCGTTAGGGTCTCCAATTAGTAATAGTAAGATAAGATGGGAAAAAAAGAGAACTGGCGCACCTTCATCATCACATCATCTGTACATTGTTATAGTTTGCGGAATCTGCGAAGAATCAGGACATATTGAAGGTTACACGTAAGGATGCAACGGATTTAGTAAGTGAGTAATAAGGATGCAACGGATGTAGTAAGTGAGTAATAAGGAAGATGCAGAACAAGCTAGCAGCACCTACATCCTCAATACTCAACACATGGAAAGCCTGGGATGATTGGAATGGGCTTCAATCGCGTGCCTCAGCGCAGCCTTTGCTTCCTCCACCTCCTGCTCGCCGGCGCCTCCAGATTCCAACCAAATATCAACTTCCTGCAGCGACGGCAGGTTCCCCAGGCCCAAGTCGAAACTGCCGTTGATTTCTCTCATCCGCCGCACTAGGTATTCAATCTGCAGTGTCAGGAGCCTTGGCATGGCTCCTTGCTAAGACGACACTCCAATTCCGCCAAAGCCACAGACGAGGAGGCATGGGAACGAGCGAGCACCAAAAACGAACCTCCCATGGTATTCAGGATCTTTCTGGTGCACCCCAGAGATAAAGAGCAGAGAGCAGGCAACCTCCCTAGGATTTCGAGATCCTCCTGCCGCAGCTCCTTCACTCTGATATTAAGAATGGAGAGGTCCCGAATGAGTGAGGGATTTAACCATCTAGGCAGTGCAGAAATCAAGGATTCTAATACTTGCAACGAACGGAGATGTTGAGGGGCAACGATAACCCAACCATCCAAGTTGCATTGATCACCCGACTTGTTATAGAAAACGATCAAGACATTCTGGATTTTATTGAGCATGTTTTTCCATCAAGTTAAACCTCTTGTGCCTACTAATCTTTTACTAACTCTCATTTTGGTCCGTTTTGAAATGAGGATTTTATTTCGTAGAGTACATTTTTTAAATACTGCAATAGCATATACAATCATTTAAAACTTGCACAATTGCACCATATTACCTAAGTAAAGTGGTAGAGTTTGAAATGGGATCTTGGGTAAGGGTAGCAATGCTATGATCGAGAGAATTTAAATCTTAAGCCTTATATTGATTGAATTACTCTAGGGCCATATTAAAGAGAGCTGAAAAAAAAAATATAGAAGTTGTTTGGCAGGACCTATAAGTAAATTTGATAAACCAAAATACTGTAGAAACAGCTAATTTTTCTGTGAGAAGAAAATATTGTTGGCTTATAAGCTAAAATGCCTTTTTAGCTAAAGCGAGCAGGTTCATAGCCACCATTAGTCTCCCATTATAATTGTCAAGATGATTGATTTTTCTATTAATAAATTATATGTGCACTTATGGTTATACTATCAATACATAACATGTCAAATATTTAGCTAAAATGCATATAAATATATATAATAAGTAACCTTCTGTATAAATTATGTCATGGTTACTAATATGGTTTTTAAAATTTGTTAGCATCAATAGTGTATGAATTGTTGAAACAATATTTTTCGGTGAAATATAACATACTATTTATCGCTCATGCATGCTGACAGAATGTATATGCTTACATTAATCAAATCTTAGTATATTAGTACTGAAAAAGTGGGTAATGTAGACACATATTCATGCTCTATAGTTATTTAAACAATCTTTAATAGAGGACATTGATTATCTTTTACATATAGATTTGAGAGGATATTTTATTTTTTTAATATTTAGATGAAAATTGGGTCACATAAATTATCTATTGTAATAGGAGTATGTGGGTGATTAGATGCAAATTTAGGTCTACTTTAGATCATGTTTCTTAAAGACATATGCGGGTAGTTTAAATATTTAGTCATGAGTTCTTTGATGTTGTTCTACACAATGGAGAAGAGGTGATATTTAGAAAATAGAATAGATCAAATAGCCATTATATCTATGGTGATTAGATTATACCGAATTGATGGTTAAATGTTTCAAATGTTTGTGAGAATTTCTTTGATCTATCTTTCGTTTTCCTATCATGTCTTGTGGGGATTTATTTGGAGACTCCATTAAGGACCTGTAGTTAGCAGTTTCAGTATGTTTTTTTTTTTTGTAGTGTGATATGTATTTAGCTAAAACCTAATCTTAGATATATAATAGGTAGACTCTTATTGCACCCTTTTATGTGATCTCAATGAATTATGGATTAGCCTTTGACTTTCCATTTAGTTGTACATTTTTTCACATGTTAAGTTGAAACTTTAATTTTTTTTATTTTTATTCAATTTTAGGCCCTAGTATTATTGTTTTTGACATGTTAATTAGGTTGAAACTCAGATTGCACTTAGCACCACACTTGTTGATTTTGTTATATCACATAACCATCTATGTGCAGTATTTTTTTATATATATCATAAGGACCAAAAAAATTAAATTATCAATATTGAAATAACTTAATCTTTCAACTAAAAGATATAAAGTATTATTTAAGAAACAATTTATGAAATTGATTATAATGGAGTATTAATAATGGGAATTGTTGATGTCATGTCATTGCTATGTGGTTGTTAATTAAACATTTTACATGCTTAAAAGCAATTAAAATAAATGTTTCTCCTATTTTGCAGTTGTAGAAGTTTATAATTTAGAAATACATTTGTCTCATAGTTTATAGGTCTTGGTTTATTTTCTAATAGCTTATATTTGTATTTACATATTGAAAGAGGGGCGTAATTTAGATGTAGTGTGAGGGGGTTATCATGAATTAAGTTTCATAATGACAAAGTGGATAATTTTGATACCAATTTAGGGGTTCTTTTTGAATTATTTTTACGGAATGCCAATTGTGTGTAAATTATATACAAATTTAGGGGGTTATTATATTGAATAATCTTTCGTAATGACAGAGGTGGGTAATTTTACACAAAATTAGGGGGTTGATTTATATATTTTTAAGAATGGTAGAGGCAGATAATTTTTTATAAATTACAATAGTTTATTATCTGAGATGATAATTAGAGTCTACTAAATTAATAGATAAATGTTTCTGATTATTGTAAAATTTTTTAGGATTTATCTTTTTTTCCTAGCATGTCCAAGAAGAGTTAACGTGCCTCTGTTAGGCCTTTAATTAGTAATAGTAATTAAATTATATTTTATAGTAAGAGAGGTGTATAATTTATTTATAAATTCAGTAATTTTATAAATTATCTTTTATAATGGCATAAGTGGATAATTTAGATGCAAAATTAGGGAAACTTTATGTATTTTTTGTAATGGTAGATGTGAGTAAATTTTTATAGAACAACATAGATCTAATGACTATTATTGGTTACAGAAATTAGAGTCTACTAAATTAATGGCCAAATATTTTTTATTATGATAAGAATTTATAGGAGTTTTTCCCTACCAAGTTTGATGAGAATAAACATGGAGGTATGCGATGAAATAGGAAGGACAAATGTCTTCCTCGTTGACAAAAATTGTCATTTATTTTTGTTATATAACTACAGTATGACACACATGTGAGTTGTCCTTTGTGTTAAAATTGCCTATGATTTGTTAATAGACTAATCTTCCATCTGATTTTTGGTTAATAGATTAATAAAAGTGATGGATGTACCACGGTTTATAAATTAACCTTGTGCCTTTCACCAAAAAAAAAAAAAAATTGGCGTAGGGAAACGCAGCTGTGGGCCCTAATATAATCAGAGTATTATTTACCGTATTTATGAGCGTGGCAAGATTTTCTACATATCTAGCTATTTTTGTTCGTAGTAGATTGACCCAGCCAACATAAACGTAATGGGCACTTTTTAATATTTTCTACATATTCGTAATATATCTAGCTTTTTTTTGTTAGTAATGGGTAGTAGAATGGTCCAGCCCTTAGAAACGTGATGGGTTTTTTTTAATCTCATACTCCCTCCGTCCCTAAATATTTGTCGCTTCGTTTCCGAGAAGCAAATGCCGGCAATTTTAATAAATAATAAATATCATCGACTTGTATCATAATTAGTATCATCGGAAAGATCTTTGGATCTAGTTTTTTAACAAAATTATTTGGAGATATAAATATTATACGTATTTTTTATAAATTAAATCAAACTTGTGGCACGTATCCCATGACGACATATAAATAGGGACGGAGGGAGTACGTGATACGTACATGCCATTAAAGATTTCCTACGTGCGAGAGGTCTTTTTTTATTCCTAACAATAAAATTTAAGATTATTTTTTATCTATAACAGCAGAGGTGGGCAATTTTTACGTAAAATTAGGGGGTTATTTTATATATTTTTCATAATGGCAGGTGGGTAATTTTTTTATAAATTAGAATACATCTAATGGTTATTATCAGAAATGATGATTAGACTCTACCAAATTAATGCCTAGATGTTTCTGATTATTGTGAGAATTTTTAGGATTTATCTTTTTTCCTAGCGCATCTAGCGAGAGTTAACGTGATGTCTCCGTTGGAGCCTCTAATTAGTAATAGTAAGATAAAATTCTATTTTCTCCCGAGACAAATATTGTTTTATCCATCTGAGGATCGGGCCAGGGTAATCACGTGCTGTCGCCAAACTATTGACGTGGTCACAGGTCTCACGATGCGTGTGGATTTTAACGGTAGCAAGACAACCAAATTTTTTACCACATATGGGGTATTGGGCAATTTAGCTGCGTGCATGTGGAATGAGAGTACGTAGTGCTAGAAGGTAGAAAATGAAATGGTTTGTGCTTTAGAGTAGTTTGGTTTCTCTTCATGTACCCCCTCTTTCCAAATTATAGATGTTTCGTGATTTTGCTATGCATTTAGAAATACGCTATGTCTAGATACATATTAAAAACAATGTATCTAGAAAATCTAAAATATACACTAATATATAGAATTGATTTTTATGATCCCTGCGATTTACTTCACAAGGAGTTCACAAAGAAGGCGCCATTGAAAAAATATGTGGCTCTAGGGGCTAAGAACTGCCAGACTAAATTAAATATACACACACTGCTGGAAAATATGTGGGGCCTAGGGCTAATAACCGCCAGAGTAACTACATAGAATAAGGTTATATGCCTTTAAAAATGCTTTATATACTAGCAGTTATTTTAAGAAACTACTTCGTATTACAATAGCGGTTTACATAATATCCTGCCTATAAAAAAATTATAAATACACCTTCTTTCTGCCTTGATCACAACTTCACATACTAATAGAGAATAGACCTCGATCAGTTTTATCCTTAGTCCCGACCAGAGTTGAGCTCATGCATTACTCCCGGTTTGAGCTACCCCAGGCGATGGTGAGGGGGCAGGTGGAATCATTTTCTCCGTGTCGGCTCTGTTGAAGATGAGGGCGACAACTACAACATTGGCATCCTCATCGGTACAATGATATGAGGACTTTTATTTCTAGATGACGATATATCAAGGTGGAGATGGTGTCGCCGCCATCGAATAATTTTCTCTGATCTCTTCTCCATTTTATTGTGGTTAGATCTGACCATGATAAAGGATTGGAGAGAATAAATTTTAGATCAGTCTTTCTCATTCTTTGATGATAGAAAGAAAAAGGAAGACACCGGAGAGACGAAATTTCTCAACTCCACCTATTAATGGTAGCCGTCGCATTGGGTATCTATGCTCAGATCTTTTGCCGAGTGTTTGCCTGTGCGGTCATCTATCTTGCAAAACATCGTATAGGTTTAGTTTTAAGATATGAAGCTATTCACAGCTTTGGTACAATTTAAATAAAATTTATTTTTTATTATTTTTTAAAAAATAAAATTAAAAGAAAATCTGCCTGGTGGCAACGACGGCGTTCAGGTCGGAGTTCTTGTCCTTCTCCTACTAGGCCGCCACCCAAACAGGTTCGGAGGGGTACTACCACGGTACTATTCCACCAGGTCCACCACCTCCTTGTCATCCTCATCGGCCTCTGCGTCCTCGGCGTGCTCTTGCCAGGGAGCTTCCTCGTCGAAGTCGCCGCCAGCACGCTCATCACGCTGCAGGGGCTGTAGTTCTACCAGATGGAGCTCACGCTGTATGGGCCCATGCGGCCCTGCTCCCGGATGGGTGAGACCACGATGCAGACGGCCACCATGTCGACCGCCGCAGCTGCGCCGCGGAGGAGCGTACCACTACCGAGCAGCTGGCCAACTTCCAGGCTTCCAGCTGTTCGATGCCGTATTCCTCGCCTTTGTATAGGTGCCTGGGTGCTACACCGTCGCCGCGGCGAGGTACATATATATACGGGCAGCACGTCGGACAGAAGCACAACCATTACCGTTTGCCTCGCGAGTCAACACTACAGTAGCTTGAAATACGTACTGTGTCTCATCTAGTCCATCAGACTCCCAATTCCTGACTCCTGAGAAGTAAAGAAGGTGAAAAAATTTAAGTGAATCACCACCACACTCATCCTCTCCTTGAATTTGTTCTGCCCACCACCTATTTAAACAGCAACAGAATGTGCCTTTCATAATTAACACACATGTCCATTCAAACAAGATGAAAAAACTTACAAATGGGCACAAGAAATAGATGTCCATATATCATGGTATCACTCTGAAGCCGCTTGTTCAAATCATTGGTACCGTGATGACAATTCTTGCCAACCAAATATTACTATGAGCGGCCAACACATGAGGAACATTACCTTAGAGATCCTAGATCTTAATAGTGGCAATATTCCTTGTCTAATACATAACACTAACAAAAGCACAGTAAACTTTTCACCTATTGAGGGAGAATGGAGGATTCCTATTGAAAGAATAACCACAATGACCGCAAGTGAGGTTTTAGCAGCAACCGGAGTGATCATGACATATACAGCTATTACGAAGGCTATGGCCAAGGATCCTACTGCATTCAGAGATAGCCATATGGATATATTGTAGTGCATGTAACGCATTGGCAACTCAACTGTAGGTGTTCCAGCAAACACAAGGCTTAGGACGGCTAACGACGAGCAGAAAAATGCTAACGCGTTTGCCATCATAAATCCTTGAAATTGTTTTACTCGGGCTAGAGTTGGAGTTCCTCCATGAGGGTGGTCGTCAGCTATGTACCCCCCAGGTAAAGTAAAAGTAGCACTAAATGCCATCGTTGTAATTAAGACTAAGCCAACGCTAAGAAATTGTGTTGAATCTGATACTATTTCAGACCCTTTTTTCCTCATTCTCTGCATCAGATTGGGGACTATATTCTTGCATATTATCATCCCGCTGAAAAACACCACGAGCAGCATTGGCAGCTATTAGTGTTTCCTGTATCAGAATTCGTGAGTTCTGCAGAGAGGAGAGAGAAATATTAGTTTCCTTGAATTTTACTTAAAAAAAGTATAAGAAACATGTGAGAAATTTTATTTGAGAATTGTTGACTATATTACCAGGAGGCAGTACAGTCCTGTGGGAATAGTGTTAACAGCAAGTTCCAGCGGGGTTTGTTTATTGTTATTTGGTAAATTCAAGTCAACCTGCTTGTTGGCAAATAAACAAGCGAAAATCCACCAATCCCCAACCTCCACAGCTAGGTGTAGAGCAGTGTTCCCTTCATTGTCTTGCTTGTTCAAAATCGTTGACAATGCCGGCGTTCGGCATGCATATGCAACTATATTGTATCTCTTCTTCTTGGCAGCAACATGAAGAAATGTTCTTCCATCTGAGTCATGCAATCCTACACAACCAGGGAACTTTGTGACCAAAACGATGACTGCTGGAAGTCTACCTGCCGAGGCTGCAATGTGTATAGGGTACGACCCTTTTCTGTCTGGTTGAAATGCTGAATGTGCATCTGCTTCTAGTAATTGCCTGGTAAGTTCCAACGTTGGTTCTGTTATGTTCAAAAGGGTCGCAATAGCCTTTCCTTTTTTAACCGGCACAGCATAGAGGGAAGCATTCCATGTGTCTCCCCTTCTAGCGACAAAGCAAAGTGTAGCGGCATGTTTCCATGTTCATCCCGACCTTTAGTGAGTTGCTTGTTCCATTCCAAAAGCAATTCTGTCATATCTGAAAGGTAGTTCGCCTAGCCCCATTAGTGCTATCTAATCCACATAGAAAAGCAGTGAGATAAGGATTTTTCGCCCCTGCATCTTGGGGGTAGGATGCATGTTCATATGGCTAAAGGAATATATTTAATCCTTTAATCTTTGTGTGTTTCAAGGGGCGCTCACCAATAAAAAACATGATGACAGGAAAAACCGGCCCGGGTCAGTTTGAACTATGTTACGCAGGCCATCTACAAAAATCGGCCTAGGCCGGTACGTCCCTAATTATCCACCTGCTATTATGTTAGAAAAAAATCTACGTAACCTCTTAAATTGGCACCTAAGTTAACACTTCTGTCATTATTAAAAAACTAAAATGTCCCTTCCAATCTACATCTAAATTATCGACATCTTCTATTAAAAAAATATTTACATCCAACAAAAGATATTCCCTCCATTCCAAATTATATATCACTTTGACTTTTTGTTCATCCATTTTATTATATATATAGATATATTATTATATATAGATATATAGCAAAATAAATATATAAAAAAATAAAGTCGGCTTATAATTTGGAATAGAGGGGGTATGAATTTGTGTATGCACCTTTGCTTTGAATGACCGCGGCATGCAAGGCATTTTGTCCAGCCGGTCCAGCGTACGACAGCTGGTTGTCCCTCGCGTGCAGGTCCCGTACGATGGCGTGCCGGCGTAGAGCGACGGCGAGGTACAGCGGCGAGACGCCGGCGTCCGGGACACGAGCCAAGCACGGGTCCGCCGTCATCAGCTTGGCCACCGCCCGCATGTCCTCGGCGCGGACCGCCTCGTGCAGGGCCGTCTCCCCAACGCCGTTCTCCATCCTCAGGAGCGCCCTCCTCCTCTCTACCCCACCTTCCTCTTCTCCGGCCAAGCGGACGAGAAGATCGAGCATGGCGACGTTGCCCGCCCTGACGGCAACGTGGAACGGCGTGCTCCTCCTCTTGTTGCGCGCCTCCAAGAGGTGCCTGGCCTTGCTGTAGATCACCATGGCGCTTCGCAGGTGCCGGTCGTCGTCTCCGCCGGCGGCTACCACATGGAGTGCGTAGTCCCCGTCTGAAGTGACGCCTTGGAGGAGAAGCGAGGTCGTCGACGGCAATGGCGGCGGTCGGCGCATCGGCATGTTGCTGCGATCGATGTCGATCTCAACGAACTCTGATGCTTGAGATGCATCGGCGGCGATGGTGCTAGGACGACGACGGTGATGGATTGGCACGGCTTGATGAGCTTCCTCGTTGAGGAGGCTCGTCAGTTGCCCATGCCAGCCATGGCATGCCGCCATGAGAAGCTCAGGGTGCATGGGTGGTGCGTACTGTGGAGTGGCTGCATTGTTGTTATCCATGGCAGGCAACCTGCAGTGTGTGCCGAATTGCGACAAGACATCACCTGCAGCCTGTTTACATATCGGCCAGCGCCAGCGGGTTCCTCAAGCTCCAAGTAAGGAATAATATACATGTATCATGTGCTATGTGAAGAAAAAGTAACGACGGGGACTATATATGTGCTTCTTTTCCCTCTTAAATTCGGTTGCGTCGAACGAAAGCAATACCTTGTTCGCATCAGACAAGAAGCAACGAATGGCCAACAAAGATATTTCGAAGAAAGGTGGACGTATGCAAGAGCTGGGCCTTCTCTTATCTCTTACATTATGTAAGATACATGTAAATAAGCAGATAAGAGCTAGTTCACACAAGCAATTTCGGAACCTAGCTCAACAAACCATTTTGAATTACAAGCGCTTTGGACTTTCTTGAAGAGTTAAAGCATCTCAAATTTAAACAAAATTATAGAGAGAATTTCAACGCTACTGAGGCACTTGTAACCACTAAGGTACATACCCTTTCGCATACAATGGTGACATTGATGAGTCTGCACGCATGCAGGGAATCGTGGAGACTCTGCTGGAGAGGCGCCCTTAACTAATCAACAGCAAACCGACACCAACGGCAACAAACTGTCTACTCTGCACTATGCAGGTCAACAGGGGCTCGCACCCGCAGTGTGCTCGATCGTTAACAAGCAGATGAGCATGGCGCACAAGAACAACCACGAGCAACAGTCCCTTGTCTACATTGCGGCGCAGTTTGGCACCCTGATTGAAGGCCATCAGGGCTCTGCTTCGACACTGCCCTGACGTGGCTGAGACGGTGGATATAACAATGGACGCAACGCCTTCCACGCCTCCGTCGCCAGTCATGCATGTCCCCGGCCCCTGCTAGCTAGGATCGGAGGTGTTCAACCGGGCCGACAAGGACGGCAACACGCCATCAAGATCTTCATCGTCTCCAACGCAGTCGCCATGTGCAGCTCTAGCTAGCAAGCTTACCGCCATCGCTTGGCAGGCAATGCTTGTCTCGTTCGTGACTGCAGTCCACAACTATAGCGCCCACATCACGTACGGCGCCCTGTCTAGCTACAGCATGGTCATAAGGTCATTGATGCCATGGCCGCAAGCGTTCGGGCCTTCGTTATCCTCGTCCTAGACACGGATATACTTTTCGTAACACTATAGCATGCACGTCCACGACGTTCAAACTCTATGACTCATGCCAAAAAAAAAATTATCCATCCTTTAAAAAAATGAAATCATGCTTCCTGACGAGTCAAATAATTCTAAGTTTAAATAGATTATTGTAGAAAAAGATACTACCAGCAATACTACGAACTACATTTATAGAGATTGTCGAATTCTAATGATCGTCACTAAAAACATCACAATTTCTAGAGATAGACTATTTGCTCACATCTCCGTGAATGAATTTCTAAATAAAAAAATGCAGCCTGGGATGGTCCTGGGCCAATGAAGGCATGGTGTGCCGCCGGGCTGTGTTGCGGTGGCTTCATGCCTAGTCGAAGTCGAAGTTCTTCGTGTTGGGCTGACCAGAAAAGCACACCGGGGCCAACATGCCAGGCCACCCTGAGGCCCACGAATGTAGAGAGACGGAGGGAAAGGGAAGGGGAAGGCCGCTGGAGGTGAGTTGGCAGCCAGGTGTTGTGCTAGATGGAGCATCCAAAGCTAGGTGGCCTGAATTATTCTAACATTGGCTTTATTTCCTCTCTCGTTAGGCAGAGGTTAGGAGTACTTTCACAAGGCTGTGTATTATGACCTGGATGCAATGTTTCTGGGACTTTATAAAACCTTTATTTATACACACAAAAAAAAAGGTGTTGTCAGGTCGGTGTTGACGAGAAATGGGTAATCAAATTGGTATCAAGTTTTTGTAGCCGAATTACTTTGACATACGAGATTATTACCTTTTGAATGCTAAATCAAAATTACAATAACAACTATATAAGGAAACAACATTGCCTAGGAGAAACCAGTAAATAAAACTTGAACGGTACAACCGAAGAAATAATGTACAGGTAGAATAAGGTAGGGTCATTGACAGATTGCAGGCATTACGTAAGCACATGCAGGATTCATCTCTTTGCAGCAATTTGGCAGTAAGCATTAGCTTGATATACGTTCTCCGATTTGGTCCACCAAACATACGGTTCGTCTGAGAAATAAAGACACGAAAAAGAGTCAGAAGAGAGAAAAGCAGAGAAGCAGGAATGGCTGGAGAAAAAAACAGGACGAATTTAGGTTTGAGGAAATAGAGAATGGAGAACACAGAGGCACACCTTCAGCTTTCATAAGTCCATGACATGATTCAGTGCCGAATCGATATTTAGTTAGCCTCTAAGAACGGAACAAGCGCAGAGCAAGGCGCAAACAGCATGTACATCTTCACTTAGATGAGTGGATCACTGAAGTAGGATGATTGGGATGGGATTCAATTGCGTGCCTCACTGCAACCTCTGCTTCCTCCATCTCCTCCTTGCTGGCGTCTCCACGTAGCAAAAAAACCTTTACTTCCTGAAGCGCCAGCAGGTTTCCCAGGTCCCAGTCAAAGCCACCGTTGATTTCTTTTATGTTCTGCAAAGGGACATCCATCCGAAGATGTGTGAGGCTTGGCATAGCTCCCTCCTGAAACACCACATGTCCTCCAAGCCCCCACACCTTGAAGCGCACCAGGCTTGGGAACCAACAAGCACCAACGGTAAATCTCCCATGGATCCCGAGATCGGGATGGTCCACTATCAGATATAGAGAGTGGAGAGCTGGGAACATCCCAAGAATTCTAATATCCTCCTGCTGCAGCTCCCTCACGCGGATTTCGACCGAGGAGAGGTCCAGAAGGTGGGAGGGATTCAACCAAGCAGGAAGCCTAGGTAAATAGCACTTCCATAGATCCAGCGTCTGGAGATGTCGAGGGGCGTCGATGACCACACCATCCAATAAGTTGCATTCACGGTCGATGAATAAACAGATACGTAGACTCTTGATTTTCTGCAGCTTGTTTAGGCACTCTGCCAGAGATTTATCCCTGTCACTGTTCCACTCTTCATCATAACTCATAATGTCTAGTACCTTTAGTTCCGTTAGGTGGCCCAGCTCTTCTAGAATGTCCGTGTTGTCATCATCAATACATAAACCTCCCACCTCTTCAAGGGCTATCAAGCTCCCAAACCCTTTCGGCACACTTGTCCATGCATTTATGTGTAGGCACATCAACTGTGTTAGGCTAACAATAGTCGACGGCAAGCTCCACGGGTCAACCAAATCTTCAGAATCATTAACCAACAATGTTTGAAGAAATTGTAGGTTTCCTATTTCTTCAGGCAAATGACCAATAAATGTTTCACTTAGTCCTAGGTACCTTAAATGAAGTAAATTCCCAAGGTACCTAAGGTTATAGCCTTCCGAAAGGTCACATTCTTCTAAATCCAATACACGCAAAAGTATGAAGTTCTCTAGTGTTAATACATGATCAACAATGCCAGATGGAAACACAATAACTGATCTGACATGTTTTTCGGTGCTCAATGTAGCATTAGGGTTACCATGACTAGCCGTGCCACTCTGAAGGGATAGCCTTCGAACCTTTCCTGATGCAGATGAGTGACTTACATTGTTCCATATAGTAACAAAGTTTTCTTCGCTTGATATAGAACATATAAGGTCAAGTACCATATCATGTATACGACAAGCATATACCATGCCCTTATGAGTTTTCAACGGCTGGACCATGCTTCTATTTATGAGCTCATTAAGGTAACTCTCCCCTATTTCAAATAAACACTTGTCTTGTTTTCCAGATTGGATAAAACCTTCAGCTATCCACAACCATATCACACGATGTTTTTCGATATCATAATCTTCTGGAAACATACTTAAGTATAACAAGCAAGTCTTTAGATGAGATGGCATATCATAATAGCTGAGTGACAAAACCTTTCTCATATTATATATAGTATTATTCTCCTCTAGTCCAGCTCCAATAGAGTTGCACACATCATACCACTCCAATTTGCTTCTTCCTTTACTAGACAACAAGCCAGCAATTGTAACAATAGCTAAGGGAACACCATCACATTTCTTTAATATTCTATTTAGTACTTCATCTAGCTGTTCATCAGGGCATTTATCTTTGTTTTCTTTGCCAAATAATCTTCCATACATTAATATTTTGGAGTTTCTCTCTA
Source organism: Chrysopogon serrulatus (assembly GCA_015844335.1). Lineage (NCBI taxonomy): Eukaryota > Viridiplantae > Streptophyta > Magnoliopsida > Poales > Poaceae > Chrysopogon > Chrysopogon serrulatus. The sequence continues at coordinate 344,907 of JADLZL010005202.1, forward strand.
GATAAGGGCTTCATCTTGTAAGGACAACCAATCAGTTCAGCAACAGTGAAATTACGTGTAGTTGTGATGATTCTGTATTCAACATTATTATTGGGCAAAGCATATCTAATCATATACCAATGTGAGATTTCCCATATGTCATCAATGATAATGAAGTACCTGCACATATCAAACCACAAAAAGATATCAAACCACAAAAAGCAAGGTCACTAATTAAGCAAATATAGTAAGAAAATCAATTCTATTTTTTCTTAGGGTTGTCCTTAATGCTAGAAACCATGACTAGTTTCTAGGTATAAAACATTGTTCTGTAATCAACTCAGCAACACTGGGCATGGCCAACAAAGGTTTTGGAACAGTAGACTGTTTTTTTTTTTTCCTCCTAGCATTGATTATTTTGCAGGTACATGTACAGCTTTTATGAGTGAAAGAAAATTCTTTCTATTGGTCTGATATTTTTTCCGTAATCAACTCTCGACAAAACAAAGCTTCTAGTTTTACTGCATGGAGCTAACCAGGGGTACAAAAGTTTCATCTGCTTCACTTGATACTCTTTGTTGTGTGTCTCCACACCCAGAACTGGATGCATCTTTCGGTTGTAGAAGACCGTGACATGGTTAGAGAAAAGAGCTCTACAGTACGGAGCCTAGACAGGAAGCAATAATAATGGGTTTTCACTTGGTACCAAAATACCCACCAAAAAAGATGGTGTGCAATAAAGTAAAAAAGCGACACTTGAGTGTTATGAAAAAGTGAGCCAGAAACTTTTGTCCATATTTTTTTGAACTCGAAATATTTTATTTTCATTAAAATTATTCCAATTTTTGTAAACAAAAAACTCCAATTTTGTGCCATGTCATCATCTTCAGTTCACACATCTTTTCCCTAGGAATTCATTTAGTTGATTACACCAAAACATGAAGACATTTACTTTGCAGCTTCAAGTTGTAACATACTCCCCTAGTCTAAAAGACCGTTATTTTTTGTTTTTATGCTGCAAGTTTAACTCGATTAAAAAAGTGCAACATTTGTATCTCTAAATAAATTTATTAAAAAACTAGATTCAAAGATCTTTCTAATGATACTAACTATATACCATAAATATTAATACTTTCTTATACATATTTAAGTTAAAGTTGATTCTCGGAAAGCAAAAATGATAGTCTTTTAGGACGGAGGAAGTACATTTGATATCCATCAGTTGGTTACCAAATTACGTACGTCAATAGTAATTGGTGCGAGGACATCTTGGGTGGTCTAGGTGTTCCTATTCCCCTTTGGTTTTCCCTCCAACACCTAAGATCAACTATACACTGAACATTGATCATGTTGACTAATCTTGGCAGCATAATCTCCAATGCCCTTGGCATTAGTCCTGCTTTGGACCGATATAGCTTTGTGACATTCTATTGACACTGGTTCAAATGATGAATATGTTGATAGGCATCACTAGCATGTATGCTATATGCAACACGTGTGGAACTTGCCACACAGGTTCAACAAACTTTGTGCAACCATTTGGATATCCCTCAACCCCACGCGCTGAAACCATGCAACAGGTACTGCTCATATAGGACTAACCAGGTGAAAAGTTTCATATGTTTCCCTCAAAACCCTTTTGTTCTGCATCTCCACAAGACGCTCGATCTTTGGTTGTGGTAGCGGACCACACAGGTGGAGAAATAAGATCTAGACTAGAGTACCAGGTCAGGCTATATATATAGACAGAAGGCAGAATCAACTAAAAGTGATGCATGGCAAATAAAAAGAAAAAAATGAGATAACCGTACCATGCCTGGTATTGAAATGAACCAGAAATTTTCGGTTATATTTGTTGGAGTCAAAATCTTTGACTTTGATTACAAGATCTTTTATTTGAAGAAAAAGCTCCATATAATAAATGTATAGGGAATTTTTATGAAGTGTTCATACCTCTTCTGCTGAAGAAATTCTCTTAATTCATTGATAATAATATCGACACTTGCAACATTATTAATGGCAAGTTCCTTGAATATTTCCTTGTCAAGTTTATAGAACATATCCTTGAATAGTTTGAGCATGTCAGGAGTCTGAGACACTGATATAATAGCTGAGCAATCAAATTGTGCTCTAAGCTCTTCATACACCACATTAGCAAGAGTTGTCTTCCCCAAACCTCCAAATCCCACAATGGAAACAATCTTGATATGATGCTGAGACACTTCATTCCCTTCCATCAGAATCTCAATTACCTCATCTCTTGCCTCATCAATGCCCACAAGCTTTGTCACATCCTCAAATAAAACCAAAGTACGAGGATCAATTTCGACAGGCTTATGAGCACTATGTTTGACCTCATACCTGAGGTGCCTATCATGCACCTCCTCGACACGACGTTTGATGTCTCTGATATCAATAGCAATCTTGTGACGAATCTTGGGTTGCATCAAGGAACCAAGGGTCTTGTCAATGATCTTCTTGAAGCCATGCTTTTGGGCTGGCTGATGGCCCTTGACCTGCACCATGAATGTGTCGATGTTGTCCTCTATGTCATAGGACAACTCTCTTACATTCCTGGCCCAAATCTTTTCCCTACAAGGAAGCTGGTCAGCTGGAGTCTTGGAGATATCTTCAAGGGCACCCTTCATACTCTCAAGCTCAGATTGGAGGAACATGATCCCTCCCTTGACCTCCTTCTGCAGGTTGTACTCGCCGGCAAGAAGCTCACCGAGCTTGGGGAGGAGTCTTGGCAGTGCCCCAAGCATGACCTCCATTGATGCTCTTGGCGCAAATGCAAGGAGCAAAGGTTGCTGGTGTGTGTGTTTGTGCGGAGTGAGCAGTGGTGATTGGAGTCGTTGTTGAGTGGTAATGTTTAAGGTAGCTTATTTTTGTATTACAGATTTACAGACCTGGCATAGGAGTTCGTCATGGGCCGGGACGGTGGTCGATGCACGTCAGTTTTCTGCTAGTTATGATAAAGAATTGCATCTCCAATGGAGAGAACATGCTTGCACGTTGCAGCCCTTGAAAGGCGCTTGTCGTGTGTGTGTCGAGGATCAAGATTGGATCTATTGGCTCTCGTTGTTAACGTTGCACTTGCACTAGACTTGCATTTCTCTCCTGACAATGCAAAATGCCTTGGTCCACTAGCTAATAACTATACTGGAAAAAGATTGGATGTTTGACTCTCTTGGCTAACGTACGGAAGCAGCATACTCATGCAAGCTCCTCAAGTAGACTTGCATTTCTCTCCCGACAAATACCTAGGTCCTGTATCTAATAAGTATACTGTGTAACAAATAAATAATAAATAACGTTAACTGGGCAATGCTTACCGTACATTATTTACTTACTGGAGGTAATACCTCGAACAATTTTTTAAAAAATTTTTAGACTAATTAATTAATTATTCGACATTTGAAAAAGAAAAAAAAAATCTTGCCAGATCCCCAAGTCACGGTGACACATGGTCGCGGAAAGGCAGACTGCTTGCCTCCTTCCTTTTGTACGAAGATAAGGAATTAAGGAAATATTCATGGATAATATGTTTCAACATTCAAGACCTTTTACGTTTATATTTTAAATCTCAACATGCCGATTTGAAGTTTTTATCTGAATGAAATTCTGAATTCAATCTACCCACTTTGTATTCATATATGATACGTTCATATTCGTATTCAAAGCCGAAGTATAACAAAGATAAATAATGTTTTCCTGATGCATATTTGTATAGACGTGCTAAGCCGTTTTGTACGGCAGCACGGTCATGTAAGTATGTCCAAAATCACCTGTGGCAATTATTACTGGAATCTGGCTCTTTACGGAGTATCGCACGGTTTGCCGAGTGTTTTTTTCGGACACTCGGTAAAAAGATTCTTTGCTGAGTACCAAATAAAAACACTGGGAAAAAAATACTTGGCAAAAAGCCTCTTTACCGAGTGCCAAAATGTTTTTTTACACTCGGCAAGGCTCTTTGCCGAGTATTATTTCTGACACTTGGCAAGAAAACTTAGAAGTATATTTTGGAGCACTAAATTAATTCAAATAAAAAATTTAACTACAAAGTTGTATAACTTTTTCAAAATCTACAGCTTTTATTTTGGTTATTTCTTCCTTTGAGAAAGTGAAAGTAAATTTATTCATAAATCTTATATATTTCTCTCGTAGTTTGCGAAACTATAAAAAGAGATATGTAAGATTTATGAATAATGTTTTTACCGCTATGTCGGATGACCAAATGACCAAAATAAAAGATGTAGATCTTGAGAAATTATACAACTTTGTAGTTGAACACTTTTTAATTTGAATTAGTTTTTCTAGCGTAAAAAAGTAAAGTCGATTTTCATAAATTTGAAATTTGAATTTTTTAAAAGGTCTTGGATAAAAAAATAGTCAAAATAAGAATTATAGATCTCGAAAAGTTATGAAACTTTATAGTTGACAACTTTTTTATTTGAAATCATCTTGTCAACGAAAACTATGCTCAAAATTCAAAAATTTGAAATTCAAATTTTATAAGCAACCTCGGATGGAGAAACTTCCTAAATGAAAATTATAGATCTCAAAAAGTTATGAAACTTTGTAGTTGACAAGTTTTTAATTTGAATTTATTTAAAACCTCAAACAAGCAATTTTTACTCGATTTAGTATAATATTTGAAAAATCGAAACAGAATATAGACACATGTGAGTGTGTAGTGTAATGATAGTAGAGGCTTCATGCGATGGAGAGGTCGTGGATTCAAATCCCACTAGTCGTGGGTTGAAATCCCGCTGACTGCACAGCTAAAAAAATGTCGTGACTTGCAACTTGGATAAAAAAAATACCGTGACTTAACTTGGATGAAGATGTGATAGCTCTGGCTGATGGAGCCCTCTCTTGATTAAAAAAATTGCTATTATTTTTGGGTTTTTTTTCAAACTATGCCGAGTGTCGGGAACTCGATAAAGACTTTGCCGAGTGTCAAAAAAAGCACTCAGCAAAGAACCCTTATTGACAGGTTCTTTATGTGTGGTCTTTGCCGAGTGCAAAATGTGCTTTGCAAAGTGTCTCAGGCATTTGGCAAAATACTGATTTCCAGTAGTGAATACGGTAACACTGTACATGTAAGCACGTCTGCGTATACCATGTAATAAAATATCACAACATAGCAACGTATAGTCACGTACAAAATCACATTGTGTAATCGTGCATCAATTCATATAAAAAAAATTATACAATAATCATGATATATATATCAAGTCCAAAGTTGCTGAATAAAAAGGATCTACCATATCTACTAGATCACGCATGCATCAATTAAATCTAAAAAAATTATATTTCGAGTTTTCCTTATTTACCATACTTTACAAAATATAAAATTAAATAACTATATATTTCACATATTATCTCCTGTGAGATGATAGGTGATCGTAACTATTCGATCAATAAAATGAACGGCTCGTAGTTATTTGCATATACCATAGGAAAGCCCAAACTTTATTCGTTATTTTACTATCCGCACCTGAGGCGCAAAGGTGCTGTCGCCAAAGCAGTGACCTAACGACTCATTTCACTTCAAATAAATAGCGCTAATGAAAATGTTTGAAAACTAGATGAATACACTGCACGTTGCTGTGAAAATTGCAGATGATTTAAATTAAAATTATTTATATAAAGAAATAAATAATCTATACCTATTAATAAAGAAGCAAAATTTTTTTTCCATTTTTTTGGTATGGCCTCCCAAACTAACTTCGTGAATGTGCAAATCAATCACTGCACTTACACTCTCGCTTTAACTTTCTTTATCCAAAAGTACTAGGATATGATTTTTATTTCTGTTTCAGTTATTATTAATTATTAACTAATAGATGCTACACATCATCAGGACCAGATCATTGTTTATTAACCGTGGAGTACATAGTTTTGTAGACGATGTGGCACTAATTAATAAGTAAACAAAATAAAAACGACTTAGAATTTATCTATGTGCCTCTTGTCTCTTGTTGGGCCAAACACGGGCTTAGGCCCATAACGGATTGGACTAGAGAGAGACTGGACCATTGAAAGAGACTTTCAATCATCTTTTCATTCTTATTACATAATTTATTCTATATTTTTATATATACTTCATAGATAAATTATAAAAAATCATATGAAAGTGGGCATGAAGTAAAATATTTTAACCTAAATTTATTTCATGGTACCGATAGTTTTTCTTTTGGACCACTCAATATGTTCTCTATATATAACTGAGAGCTGGTGCCGAGTCTTTCAAATAAAATAGATACTTTACAAGAAAATCAAAATTATGTTTATACGAATGGAATTCAATCCAATTATACCTCCTGTTGCAATGCACGGGCATATTTGCTAGTTATAATCTAATATTAGTGGATGATATGACATGCTGATGTGGATAACTAAATGCATGTTAGTAGATGATGTGTATGGATCATAATTACAAATGAAAGTTGGTCATAAATACATCCGATAGTTGAATGACGAGGTGGATAGCTTGTATGTTGAGAAAAATAGTTAGCAGAGTTTGGCTTTACAAGAGTTTATAGATGAGAAGGTTTCGACTGTATTTTTGTTCTGTAGCTAGGTTGGTTTGTTTTCATCTAGCTGTATGATTCTGTCCTAAGAGCAACTCCAAGAGATTAAGAAAAAGAATCTCCTTTCCCAAGCACAACCTCCCCATTGGTTCTCCTGGTCCTGGCGCAAGGGGCAAATTACTTAAGGTGATTGTTGCTTGGTGCTAAGTGGTGTGGTGCCTAGGGTTCCTTACAATTTCAGAAAATGTGACCTAGGAGTTTGTCAAGGGCACGTTGGTCTGCTGCTAGTTATGATAAAGAATTCCATCTCCAATGGCCAGAACATGCATGCTTGCAAATTGCAGCCCTCGAAAGCCGATTGCTCGCTGCTATATGTCAGTGAGACTATTATAGAATTAGAGTTTAGACTAAGTCTAAACCCGATTACTCCATTCTATAAGAGCCTCACTGACACTTGCACGTTGCAGCGCCCTCGATTCTATATTAACCATGCGCAAGTTGTTGTCTCCGCTCCCGAACCTGCGCCGCCGGCCGCCCCAAATCCGAGCAGGACGAGTAAATGGGTAGGGTTTGGGTGGGTGGAAGGAGAAGCCGAGGAAAGCCCGTCTTTGATATCACTTGTCACCTCTGGCCGCCGGTGTGAGCCGTCGACGTGAGCAACGAGCAGATCGCCGGATGCGGCCACAGCTCAGAGGAACACCTCTGGCGATACTGTTTTTGTTTATAGACAATTTCGATAGTTCATTGCTGCTAGCAGGAACCCTTGAGAGCCTCGGTCCATCTCACTCTCTTGGCTGCTGCTTTCCCTGTCTATGTCACCGGCACCTATCTCCATGCTGTCAAGTTTAAAGATGAGGCCAATATAGTGATGCCCACCATGCCGGGAATGGCGATGCTGCTGCTGGAACTGGAAGAAGAGGAAGTTTAAAGAAGAGGCGCAAGACGCTGCTGCAGTTTGCAATTCTGATACAGCAAAAAAAATGAGTTTTTTTTTTTTTTTTGCTTGATCCAAATGAGTAACGACCGTGCGAAATCTTAGGTCACAGGTTCTCTTCACACATGTTCACTCGGAGTAATATCAGCTAGGTACAAACTGGATCCAAATTTGTAATATATGTCAAATTTGACTTAGGTAATCAACAAATCTTACTATTACTAATTAGAGGCCCCAATGGAGGCACCACGTTGATTCTCACCAGATGCGCTAGAAAAAAAAGATACATTCTAAAAATTCCGACAATAATCAGAAACATCTAGCCTTTAATTTGGTAGACACTAATCATCATAGTTGATAATAGCTATCAGATCTATTGCAATTTATAAAAAGTTACCCACCTGCCATTATAAAAAGTACATAAAGTAACCCCTAATTTTGTATTTAAATTACCCACCGGCCATTATAAAGAATAATTCAAGATAACCCCTTAAATTTATATACAAATTCTCCACATACATCTATCATTTTGAAAATTAAATCAAAATAACCCCTATATTTATATCTAAATTACATACTTTACTAAATTACCCACCTCTACCATTATAAAATAAAAATATAACATGCTATCAATGAGATTTGCCTCGCACACATAATAACAAACAGGCCTTCTAATTGATAATAAAGAAAAAACATAATTATATGTAATTTTTCTTTGGCTACAAAATAAATTATATATATTAAACATAACTTATACGTATGTTTTCTTACCACGATATAAATTATATAGTTATCCCATTCAATCTTTCGCGGCCTATTAGCCAAAGCCCTGTCGCTGTAGCCACAGCTGCCAGTCATAGTTAGGGAGCTTCAATCAATTAGAAAAAGTAGATCCACCATTCAAGCTGCGTCAGGCTTCTCTCCCATTCACTTCTTGCTAGGACTTTCCTCCTGGTCACACCTTGCTGTGGTGAGCTTCTTTGGAATAGTATTTGTTCTTTTAATTGCCAAATCAATCTCCTATTTGAGCTTTAGCGTACAGACAGGTTTCATTTCATAAACCACTAGGAGCATCTGAGACCGAGAAGACATGGCAAGATGGATTGTTATGGTCTGGACTCTGGGTTACCTGGTGGTGCTGGACATTCGCCCAACGGTGTCTTGTGTCAAGTATGCTACTTTTGCTACATGCACACTGCCCTTGCTTGCTCATTTTTTTAGATAATGGAATTACATTCCGGCCTCTACGTATCCGCTGGAAACAGACACATACACAGCCAAGCTTATTACAAAGACTAAAAAGGAAAAGAGATATCTTAATTTAGTACACAAAACCGGTACTAAATTAAGGTCGCCTGCATCCAGTATTGGATCCACTAGAGGCACAAACTAGCGACAGCAAGCCCTCCAAACATACGGAAGGTTGCAAAAACCGAAGACAAAACCCTTGACCTTCACAAGGATCTCTAAGACGAAGCTCCAGAGAGTATGCGACGCCGAAGGCGCCGCCAACGTCCATCCATAACAGGATCAGGTTTTCACCTGGTGATCCGGCATCTGCCAATTGAAGGGATCAAGGGAGCGATCCATCTGCTGCCATCAAGTCTGCAATCCCTTTGCAACCATGTCACCAAAGATCTGTACACGGGTTGCACAAGTTGTATGACGAGCTTCCACATGACGAAGCGGTCGTACGATCCGACCAAGTGGTGGTTCTTGACGACGACATCCCAGCCACATATTAATTAGCGGCAATGCGACCTCCGGTGGCGGCACGACGCAGATAAGGTCGGCGGCGACTGGATCGGGGTGAGTCGCGAGGACGGAGGAGAAGTTGGGCATAGATCCAGCTCCTCGCCCGCAAGGTCGTCGTCGTCGAAGATCCACCGTCTCCGCGTCAACGGTCGCCGTCACGCCCCCCGGATAGGGCCGACGCACGATATGGCGATCCGCCCGGCGAAGACGTCCCAACAGCTCTTGATCTGCCAACGGGGACGCGCAGGCGGCGATGCGACCTTCGATGGCGGTGCTTGGATCGTCTTCGGGGGGAGGGGGTGGGGAGGCCACCTCGCGACCCCGACTGCCATGGCCGATCGGATCAGGCCAAGGGAGTCGGATCCGAGGAGCCCCACCTCGGGAGCACCAGTAGCAGGCAGCTATGACGGATGAGGAGGCCATCGCCAGCCGTCACCATTACGGCAGCCACATCACGCGCCGCCGAACCACTCCACCACCATCACGCGCGCCGCCCAACCGCCCGGCCTCAAATCCGCCGGGGCAGCGCAGGCGGTCTTCATCCTCGCTCTGTCTCCTCGGCGCCTGAGACAAGGCCAGGACGAGGTATAGCCCCGCCGCCACCCTCCTCGAGGGCCGTCCGGGCTTCCCGGCGGGCTCTCGGCGGCGGCGAGGCAAGGAGGGAGGGGTGAAGGGGCGGCTGGCGGCGGCTAGGGTCAAGCTTTGGTGGGCAGCGAGATCTCAGTCTACATGGCATAGATGAGTGCCCTGTCACCACGAAGCTGTCGGTATGCTACTCTTGCTCGATCACTCATACTACTGCACCCGCATCAATCTCTATTTGTAGTTTTGGCCATACACAGATGCAAATTAAAGTAAAGGACAAATATGTCCCATATCTATACATCAATCAACCCATGTTTAATTTATATATTAATAGGATTCAAAGAAATTATTGTTAATACGAGACATGGTGTGATCTATCTGAAAAAGGTGCATAAGAAGGAAGAGCAAGATGATGAATCTCCATATATTCCAATATTTTGTTAGCACAAAGAGTTTTTTACATGAAAAACAGATTCAAACGCCGACGAGAAAATCTTTAAATTGTATGCTATGTTACTTAATGATCCATGTAGAATATGTAAGCATGATGTTACTAAACTATTTTATTAGTACAAGAGTGCAAGTAAATTAATTAAAATTTGCAAAAGATACTATATAACCATATAAAATATCTACATTGACTAAATTTCAGTGGTTAGACTTCATGTTAATTTTCAACAGACACATTAGCAAAAAAATTAGAAATTCTCATAATAATCAGAAAACAGAATCTATTTGTTCAATAAAATAAATTTACCCACTTGTGCCATTATAAAAAAAGCATAAAGTAACCTCCTAACTTTGCAGCTAAATTACCTGTGTCCACCATTATGAAAGTTAATTCAAAATAATTTGCTAAATTTACATCTAAATTATCCACTTCTTCCATTATAAAAAATACATCAAAATAAATCCCTAGCTCTGCATATCAACTACATAGATCTGCCATTATAGAAGAAAATTTAGAACAACCACCTAATATTTTCTATAAAAAAAACACACATCAAGCATTCAGAAAGATAATGCAAAGTAACTATTGGCATTCAAATTACCCATATATGCATTATGAAGTAAAATACAAATTAACACACTTAATTTTGTAAGTAAATTACCCACCTTAGACATCCTAAAAATAGAAAAAATACAAAAAATGTGTCTTAGTTTCATATAAATACTAAAATAAGACATAGGAAAAATAATTCAACATCCATATAAAAGTGTGCGATATATGTTGTAAATTACAAATTTGTACAACTGTTAGGTTAAAAGTAATAAGCATAATTCTATGTTCCACCATGTAGACCAAGTAAACATGTACATATTAGGATAAATATTTGTTTTAATGGCTGATGAACTGTGTAAACATGTTCCTTGACAAACCACATAGCAAAGATATCGATAATTGACTTTAAGTTATATTAATATTAATGCACCATGATAAAGCAACTTTTACAAGTTGTTATTCTAAACATTTGTAAGTTAATTTTAAGCACTCTGTATTTTATAAAACACTGCTACTATAAATAAAATTATGTGATAGTGTCGTGGTGCAAGATGAAATAAACTATGAATAAAATATACAATAAGCATTAAAGTTTTAAGTTAACATGTAGATAAAAAGAATTGCAATATCTAGATTAAAATTTATTTTTTGAAGTATATATTTATGATGGCACATAAAGGTTTGCAAAAATATGGCACTAAGATAATATAATCCCTACACATTATATGATGGCACACAAAGGTTTGCAAAAATATGGCACTAAGAAAAATATAATCCCTACAAATTATAAATAATGAACGTTGAGAATGGATGGAGCGTCCATGTTAATTTTTACAAGTCCCACTAGAGAGAAAAAAAGATAGATTCTAAAAACTCTCACAAAATGAAAAGCATCATGCCATCAATTATGTAGACTATAATAATAACCATATGTTCAGTGCTATTTTCTAAGATAACTCATAAATCTTTAAATTACTCGCTTATGCCATGTAGTTACTATATAGGGCTTAAATATTAATATTCTCTTGAGGTTAGCATTACTACCCATCCTAGATTTCCTATCAATCTCTAAATTGATCATTAGCAATTAGTGTAGGTTTAAAATAACTATTTATGCCACCATAGTACTTAGAGTGCAGTCTGGAACCTAAATTATTTACATTCTTAAAAGTATAAAAGAAGTGCCACTAAAAGAGATAATAACCATGAGAGTTTCAACTTAAATCGAGGGCTTAAAAATTTGTAGCAATCAATAAGGGTTATTATAAAATTGAGAATCAAAATTTAGAATCGTGATACCATAATATATGGATGAAAAATAGATAGAATAGTAACTGAAAAGTTTATCATAACTACGAAGTATTTGTTATCTATTGTGTCACAAATGAACAAAGTGAAAATAATATTTAATACACTTAATGTTTATTATTAGAGACATCAAACAATAACTAATGGTGATCTCTTATAAGATCTAGCCCGTGCGAGAGCACGGGTTGATGGACTAGTAAAGGATAAAGCAAATGCCTTAGCTGTGGGCAGAAACCGAAGCTAGCTCGGCCCATCTCCACTCCTATGTCCTTCTCTTCCCCGCATGCAGAGGCCCTAACATCGTCTTTGTCTCTCTTCAAGCCCACATTTGGGAGCCCAATTTGCCATGATCAGTTTCTCTCCTCTCGCTGGCAGGTGTTTGTTAGCTCCATCTCCCCCCTGCACTGACGACATCGTCCTATTAAAAATATTTGACTCTCTAGGATTCTTGAATATCTTATAATCTAGAATGAAGGGAGTAATTTCTAATTAACACATGTTGTAAATAATAAAAACAGGTGGAACTAGTGGTTCCTCCCAAGCACGACCGTAAAATTTCTCAAATTCCTAAGGTATTTTAGGCTAGGTCCACTGTCAGTTCCCTACACGCATGGCCATCATGTAGCTATGCACCCTAGGCGGACGGCCACCCACTGCCGTCCACTTGCTCCCCATCGTGTGCTCACCGAGTCACGACCGAGGAGCCGCCACGCACACCATGAATTAAGCGTGGCCGCCACACAAGCCCTACTGAGTAGATTCAGGCCAAGAAACGCTCTGTGAATACATCGCTATATCCACGCATGGGAGCACAAATCCCTGACCAGGGGCACCAGATCCACGCATTGCAGCACGTGTTGTGTATCTATGGGAAGATTAGGGGCAAGCATGTTATATAATTTTTTTTTTCATCATCTTATTTGTATGTGTGATCAAGTATATGTTGCCAATAATTTGTTGTATATAATTATATATTACACCGGTTGAAAGTATATGTGAGTGATTTAATTCATCCGGTCCAAAACTATTGATCTAGGTTGAAGCGATTCTTAATGGTTGGACCAGTGTACCATCAAACCGATGGTCTCACCAATTCAATGTTCGGTTTGGTTCTAGTAACTATGCTGATGACCTAGTATATTACCAACTTTGAGAGGCTAAATTGATTCAGAGAGCTATTTTTTTAGACATCTCTATTTTTATAATTTCCCATTTGTTTTTGGTGCTTCCCTAATAACACAATGTTGCGGATAAAGCAAACTTCTTATTACCATCATCGCATTAGGGCGACCATCATATAACTTAAAATAAAGCTCTAACAACAATACATAGTATAGTTGCAGATTTAGCAGTGCATGGTACAATAGAATTTTCTTGCAACACAAACATCTGACCATATATTATACTCTCTCCATATTCAAAAAACCTAACGTTTAAGACATGATTGTGGTAACCAAGGAGTGATTAATTAGGGGGTCAGTTTTCCATCTCTACCTCTAATAAATATTTTTGCGGGCGCTCTCCATGCAAGAAAGTAACGTTGCAGTTCTGGCTAGTGCGTGGAGGTGGGAGGATGCTGAGCCGGCATCGATCCCTGTTGGCCGCACTTTTTTGGCTGGAGGCTTGATTTTTTTATGAAGCGTCTGCTACGGCCAATGGGCATGGATGAAAACGGATCGGATACGGACGGATATCACTGATACCACATTTGTTTTCATATTTCTGTCCGGATTCGGATTCGAATACGGATAGTGTCATCTATGCCGGATAGGATATGATTGGATATCGACATCATAAATATGTGATTTGAGTATTCGGATACGGATACGGTACCGGATGTTGAATATCTGGACCCGGATACGGACAGATCTAAACCCCTCTAAACGAATTCGGTCGAACGGACGGTCGGATAAATATCCGTACCATTTTCATCCATACCAATGGGAGAAGGCGAGCAATGAATGCGGGTGGCAGCGCGGCGCAATGGACGGACGCTGTGTTTGGGTCAGGGGTAATCGCATCAATTAGTGAAAACACGAGCACAGAACGTCAGCTTTAGTGAAATCACGGTAGAAGCTCAGAACGTCCGATTTTTTGAATACGGAGGGAGTACTTTTATTCAAACAACATTTGAGGAGCGATCTAGAGATCTCCAGCAGGCTGTCATCACTTGCATAAGTCATATCCATTTCTGCATGCCTGCTACGGATAGACCTCAATGAGTGACCGTAATCCTAAGCCAGGGACAATCTTGTAGCGAGTAAACCCTGCAGCTAGAAAAATCATGTGCCATGTCTCCTCTCCTCTTAGTCTCCCTGTCGTTGCAACCATCATTTCCATATCCAACGAAATCTGGGCTTCTAATGCCTGTTTATTATTAGATGGGTACCCCATCACGAAATCCACGATTATTACCTTTCCCCTTGCTTCTCCAGTAGAAATAGCTTCTTTGGCTCGTTTTAGGATCCTGATGCATTCCTCATCACTCCAGTTCAATAGCACACTCTGTGGTAAGGTATAGTATTCATGAATCATGTAACGATTAAGTAGATAACACTAGTACACAAACTATTTGTAGAGGCGGTTGACAACGTATTTCCACTGCCGTTTTTGCCAACCGCCAGTGGGAGAGGCCAGTGAAAATGAGTCATTTATTTCCACTGGCGGTTGGTTGAAAACCGCCAGTGGAAATCGATTCTGAGCGGTCGGCGGTTATCTTAAGGAACCGCCTGTAGAAATCGTTGCCAGAGAAAAACACGATAAAAATTGTAACAAAATATTTTTAAAAAGACAAAAAATATTTTTAAAAAAGTCGCAAGTCGCGTATTTTTTCGCGTAAAATCGCGCGCTACGCGGCCATGGGGGATCGAACCCGCGACCTCCCCCTCGCGCGTATCCCCATCTACCACTCCACCCGCACATCACTTGTGTCTAGGTACCATTTTTATTCCCCACATATTATACAAACCCGGCGGTAAATTGAATATTTGAGGGTCTAAATGGTTTCAAATGAAAAAGTGATAAACTACAAAGTTTCATAACTTTTCGAGATCTACAACTTTCATTTAGAGTGTTTCTCCATCCGAGGTCATTTGTAAAATTTGAATTTCAAATTTCAAAATTTTGATCGTAGTTTTCTATAAAAAGATGACTTCAAATGAAAAAGTTATCAACTACAAAGTTTTATAACTTTTTTTTGAGATCTACAACTTTTATTTTGGAAGTTTTTCCATTCGAGAAAGTTTGAAAAACTCCAAAAATTAATTTTAAATTATTTCTCTTGGCGGATTTCTTAAGAAACCGCCCGGTAAAATCGATTCTGCTGGCGGTTTCTTAAGAAATCCGCCCGGTAAATCGTATTTCAGGCGGTTCCTTAAGAGAACCGCCAGTAGAAAAACAAGGGACGATTTCTAACCGGCTGTTCTAAAGGAAAACCGCAAAGTAGAAATAAAAAAAACGCTAGTGTCAACACAAATGGTTTGTGTACTAGTGTAATAACCTAGTTATGACATCCAACATATAAGTTGTGTGGCTCAAATTGTCACAAATAAACAGCATATGTATCACAAGTTCACAACACAGTACTAGTATCTTTGGTAGTAAATTAAAGGTTGATGACCAAATAAATAAATCAGAAAGTGACTAAAAAATATTACACTTGAAATTAAATTAAATGAGATATAACTCTTAAATTAAACTTTAAACGTGAGTGTATCATATTATATATTATTACTAATTATGATAGGCTTTAATGAAGCTTCCATGCTAATTTTCACTAAACACACTAAACAAGATAAATGGTAAAAGGTCTGGGTTTTTATTTGGTAGACTATTAATCATCATCACCACCACCACCACCACCATCATCATTTGGTAGACTCTAATCATTTGGTAGACTTATAATATTTTTTCTGTATAAATCATCCAGGTCTGTCAATATGAAAGATAATTCACTAGGTTTACATTCAAATTACCTATATATGCCATTAAGAAAGATGATATAAAGTAACACCTTGTAATTTTGTATCAAAATTTATTCACCTCAGCCACTATAAAAATAACAAAAAAAAATATCTTTCATTATTGGCATCGCTATTTACCCACCTACTATTATAATATATAATCTTGTAACCCCTTATATTTGAGCAAAATTATTATAAGGCTTAAATATTATTATCCTCTTGAGATTAGCATTGCTACCTCATCCTAGTATCACATCAAGCTCTACGGCTAATGTTAAACAACATGATACACCTTAATTCTTATGTTTAAAGAGAGTATAAACAAGGAGAGTTAATAAAACAAATAATAAACAAAATAGATTTACCTTAATTTGGGGATAAAAAGGTATGCAACAAGCAATAATATTAAAATTTAAAAATCAAAATTTACATTTATGAGATCATAAGATGTGGATTGCAATATGAGCCATCTTAGTAAAGCTTTGAACTAAGTATATATTTAAGACACACAGAACTGCCCTGCAAAGCAAAAAAAGATATGGATATATAGAAGAAACATATAGATTAGTAATAAGTCTGTCATAATTTGATAGCGACTAAATAGTACCGCAGACCGGAGTATATATATGTCTAAGTATAATCTGAGAGTTCTAAACTTGTTCGTTCCTCCATGTCGCAATTACTTTACCTAGAAAACCATCAGTAATTTTTACTCGTACCTTGATGAACACAACATCAGCTGGAGGGATGAACTCCATCATGTCTCCTACAACGAACTCAACCGCGCTGTCAGCAGGCGCGGCGTCCACCGTCCACCACATACGGCAGCTCCAGCACCGAGCACCTCACGTGAGGGAAGGCCTTCGCAATGGCCCTCGCCACCGACCCTTTGCCGCCGCCGACGTCCACCAGGGACGTCACCCCGGCCAACGCCTGTGTGCACTCACGAACGACGGCGTCAGCCATGAAGTCGCTGTCGGACTCCATGCCCTTGTTAAAGCACGCGCTGAATGACTTATCGCCGACGAGGAAACCAAACGAAGTCCTCGCCGTGCGCCACCGCGAATGGCGTCTCTCTGTGTCCGGTCGCCGCCGCCGCCGCGCCGTCCTCTTTCTGGAGCCAATCGGCCAGGCTCTGAGACGTACGCCGTGACAAAGAAAGGCGAGGTGACCATCATCACGAACGGCGACAGGCATCGGTGGCCACGTCCGGCTCCGGCGTCCTCGTCGTCGACGAGCAGGGGTTTCCTCCGTGAGGATACCCGACGTGGCCAAGAACCTCAAGAGGGAGGAATGGGCGTTTGCTTGTGGCAACGGGAACGGCGGCGTGCAGCTCCGACAGCGAGGCCACGCCGCCGAGGCGATGGATGGCGTTGGGGATCCCGAGCTTGATAGCACACTGCAGCGCCGAGGATTTGAGGTAGCCGAAGCCGTCGCACCACAGCTTTGCCTCTGCTTGTATGAGCTCATCGTCAACCGTGCTCGTTATCGGCGGCGAGGTGGTTGTCATGTCCTCTATGGCTCTCGCGATCGCCGGTCGCTCCTACAAGCTTTGAGCAGCGGTTGGTACCTGGGGTGTGAATTGTTCTGCGAATATCAAAACCCCAGGGCTGGGTGTATTTTATAGCCTTGGCGGCATTCCATCGTCCTCTCTGTCTTTGAAATTACTGTACGTTGCAAGCAGTGACATTAACTGCAGTGCCACGTAGGATTCTTAAGTGACGTGACGCTGAGAAATTTTAACATTTAACCCTGAGTTCGCACACATCTTCACGTTCGACACCCAATCCGCAGGCCTTTTGAAATTTAACAGCCAAAACTAACTCAGACTTATGATACTTACCTGATGGCGATGCATGCTATTAATTGATTTTGTATTTTATGCATAACTAGCACATGCTCACGCGCGTTGGCTACGGAGTCCGAGAGTATCAGTTTTTATTGCAATAAGAGTACATAAAACGGGTCAAAATCAATGGACAAATAAATTTTGACTCAGCTTATAATATTTAGGGTACATAAAGAACACACATGATAACTAAGACCATAGAATGAAACTATAAAGACCTTAGAATAAAAGGGTGTTTGGTTGCTTGCATAAGGTGATAAGTGTTTGGTTGCTGGCACCTGGCAGCACCGCCAACCAGGCTCAGCGCATGCAAGGGAGCAGGAGGAGCGATTGGTTACTTGTATCTCTATCTGACTTGTTCCTTTGCGTGCAGAAATAAGCGCTCGGCCTGGCTCCCGGGAAACGAAATTGGATCTTGTTTCTTCGGAGCCTGGCTCACTTGCTGCTGGCCTGTGAGAGCCTGTCCATTGAGAGCCGAGCCAGGCGGTAGTCACAAGTAAACCAAACACACCTTAAATGTACATATACGATAACGAAGACCTTTTTCTTCAAATAGGTCGAGATTAGCGTTGAAGTCTACAGACACATTATAACACAGCCACCTCACAAACATTCTTATATCACCAAGAGCATGGTTATGAAAACCAGACCGGACATCGAACTGGTGAGGCCATTAGAGCTATTAAGAACCAGTTGAACCACCAATTCCATATTTTTGGTCTGGATTAATTGAACCATCCACAAATACTTTAGCAACATATACTTGATCACACATACAAATTAAATAATTAAGACGATAAAAACATAATTATATAACTGCTTCTCACTAATCTACACATAGTTGGAGAACACGTACTCCCAAGATATCGGTGCTCTAGAAGTGTTTTACTAGATATGTAAAAATGAGTAGAATATTATAACACTGGTACAAAAAACATTTTTACAGGCGGTGCTACAAGCATTTTCACAGGCGGCATAGCCCACCGCTTGTACCAGGGGTCAGTACAAATCGACCACAGTACAGACGGTGGTGTGAGCCGTCTGTGAAAATTCGATTTTCACAGGCGGTTCACTTAGTCGGCTGCCTGTATAAATGTATATTTACACAGGCGGCTGACTAAGTCAACCGCATGTGAAAATCATTGTCCAAAAATACGAAAAAAAATAGCAAAAAATATTTTTAAAAAGGCAAAAAAAATATTTTTAAAACCGGGAGAGGCACACACCCCTGGCTCGTCTCTATCGAAGTCGCACATTTTTTCACGTAAGATCGCGTGCTATGCGGCCAATGGGATTCGAACCCAAGAGCTCGGCCTCGCACGATCCCTCCCTTACCACCGCACCACACACTCACTTGTGTCTAAACATCATTTTTGTTCCCCACATATTATACAAACCCGATAGAAAATTAAATATTTGAGGGTCTAAACAAACTCAAATGAAAAAGTGGTGAACTACAAAGTTTCATAACATTTCGAGATCTACAACTTTTATTTTGAGTGTTTCTCAATCCGAGGTCATTTGCAAAATTTAAATTTCAAATTTAAAAATTTTGGTTGTAGTTTTCCATAAAAAGATGACTTCAAATGAAAAAGTTGTCAACTACAAAGTTTCATAACTTTTCGAGATCTACAACTTTTATTTTGGGAGTTTTTTCATTCGAGAAAGTTTGAAAAACTCAAAAAAAATTAATTTCAAACTATTTACACTGGCGGTTTACAATGAGGACCGCCTGTGTAAATCAATTAACACAGCAGTTCTCTATACAAACCGCCTGTGTAAATAGTGCAATTTTCACAGGCGGTTCTCTATACAAACCCTTTGTGTAAATGGTATTTACACAGGCGGCTGTTATTGTAACCCGCCTGTGTAAATACACCGTTTACACAGGCGGATGAGTTACGAGAACCGCCTGTATAAACGCTTTTACACAGGCGGTTCTCTTATTGGGCCCACAGTATTTTTTCTACTGACGTCATGAAATTGTGAACCGGCTGTGAAAAAAAACAAGATGCCAAAAAAATGATTTTTGTACTAGTGTAATTCAAATATTCACCATTGCAAAACAAACCTAAATACTAAAATGGAGGGCACCGCTACTGAAAAAAATTATAAGTTTTTGAAATTTAAAAGATAGTGCTTGCTGATGCAAGTCAACCATCTTGTCTCCATCACTACCAAAAGTTTTCGGCTCACGCCAGCACGACCAAAATGTTGTGACTGACTAAGCATTTAAGCGAGCCAACTTGTCTATCACTAGTTTCACTACCAAAAGTCTGAATCATATTCGGCTCACGCCAGCACGACCAAAATGTTGCGTGACTGAATAAGCATTTAAGCAAACCAACTTGTATCGTATGCATCATATATACTATCGTCCACAAAAGCATGTCAACCCTATATGTCTCCTCTTTCTCCTAAATTTCTGTTGTTTTCGCTCTCGAGAAAATATTTTTGACTAAATATATATTAAAAGTATTAACATTTAGAAAGTTTTTTAATCTATTTTTTAATAAATTTATTTTGAGATATAAATGTTGAACGTATTTTCTACAAATCAAATCAAAATTGTGACACGCACACTAACGGCGACAATTATTTACGGACGGAGGGAGTAGAACCCATATACTATCATATATCCCTATCTGATATGTTGATGGTCAATTTAATGGTGGGGAAAGAGTAGGACTCTACGCCACAAATGCTTTGATAGTATTTATATATTATTAACATCAACTAGATAAATGTCGCGTGCGCTGCACTAGGGTCATAATTTTTTGGCGAATTTTGCTAAGAGACACTGAAGAATTGTACCCTCGGGCCTCCTCGAGCATTGTGGAATGAAATGCAGGTGGGGGAGTACTCGCACTCCCCCACACCCCCCCCCCGCGAAGTTGCCCTAAAAAAAAGACACTGGAGAAACGTGTAATTGGCTGACCACACCTCTAGACCGAGAATTTGCCTAAAGACGCTTCAAATTCAAATTTTTTGCCTAGACACACCGCATCGATTATTTAATAATTTCTTAGATTTTAGGGGAGAGAGAAGAAGGTGAGGAGAAATGTCAAAATTACCCTCGTCTTCAACCTTGGCTCCTCACTGATATTTGTCATGGCACATCATCGTCGTCTTTTCTTCTCTGGATTTATGGCTGGCAATTTCGTTGTTTGTTTTCACAAATTGCTTGTACATTATCTCTTTGGACCAGGGTCGGACACTCACTTGAAGCGCATGAAAGTTCATCTTCATTATCTATAACAATAATCCATGTTCTTATGTGTTGCAAAAATCCCCAACATTTTAAACTATTTGTGCAATGCCTGTTGCGCGTAGTGAATTGGTCAAACCTAAGTAAAAACTTCCCCTTCATATATACATGTTTTGAAATCGCAACATAAAATTTCGAGATATTGTGACCAAGGCAAGTTTTAGTAAAAATTAAAAAGCATTTTCTTTTTCTCAAAAAATTAAAGGAGAATGAGTTCGAGCTAGCACTCAAATCCAACTTAAACATATTACTTTTTTTTTCACTTTTTTAATCTGAAACCTAAACCTTGTTCTCCCTTCCCGTCACACAATGAAAGCTTCAGGCCATTAAGCCCTAAGGGTTGAAGCTGGCCGACTAGGGTTCAATCCCTGGCTCCTACAATGGCCTCCAAAAGAAGGCCAGGTCAAGTGGTTCTTTTCAAAAAAAAAAGTTTATAATTTAACGTGTGCATCCGTATCTACTTATTTTTGCATATAATAAAGTTATATGATGTCTTTTTCCTTTTGTTTAGCTTTATAATTTGGAGCTAAACCCCTTTGGAAGCGCTAGAGTGAGTTAAGTTATATGAAAAGCCTTTCTTAGAGCCAGCCAATTGGCAAGCTTACTTCGGCCTAGCCTCCTTGGCTCCTTCTCTGTCTCCTTTTTCCTTAGCTGGCCCACCAACCCGTCCATATCTTCCTCAGCCCAGCCCAGCCCAGTGCGTCAATTGGCCTACTCCATGACCCAATGCACAAAAAAAAAAGGGAAAACAAAAGGTGTAAAAAATCGACTTCGGCCTAGCCTCCTTGGCTCCTTCTCTCTCTCTCTCCTTTTTCCTTAGCTGGCCCACCAACCCATCCATATCTTCCTCAGCCCAGCCCAGTGCGTCAATTGGCCTACTCCATGACCCAATGCACAAAAAAAAAGGGAAAACAAAAGGTGTAAAAAATCGTCGACAGCAGGGTTCGAACCTGCGCGGGCGAAGCCCAACAGATTTCAAGTCTGTCTCCTTAACCACTCGGACATATCGACTCTCTTGTGATTTGGACAAACAAAATTCTCATATAGAGTATATAATAATGACTTAATGATTAATCGACCAACAACAGCTCCTGCATCGTTTGTCTGACAAAGCTTAGTCCATCGCTATCTCTTTGTGACATTGCGTCAATAAACCTTGTGTTAACACCACTAATAATGACAACTTTATGCACATTCCCAACCTTTACTAAAGCGTTCGTGAGATGTCCAGGGACGAGACGGGGTGAGCCAAGCAGCAAAGGCCATTCAGTGAGTGATACTTGAGATTCATTTGTTACGTCGATAGCCTACGCCAAGCAGGTATAGGAGGAATCAAGGAAACACAGTACCTCAAATTGCTCTAATGCCCTTTTTTCCCCATATCTCAGACAGTGATAATACTTGTGATTGATTTGTTTCGTCGATGGGTAATTAACCTCAATCAAATTGCTGCAATGTTTTTTTCCTTTCAGATGATCACATACGAGGAAGACGAGTGAGGAAGATGGCGCATCAAAGAAAGCCGCTTCCTAAGTCCAGTAGCGTATTACCATGTTCACGTTTTCCATTATTGTACTGTTGAGTGGACCCAGGTGTCCAGGTGGTCAGTGACTGTACTGGAGCACATAAATGCCCAAACCTGTGTATGCACATTCAGTAAAGAATAGCCTAAGGCTGAGGGCTGTCCTCACCGGCGTTCCTCCCATTCCTTGTACTTGCTTAGCGCTGATGTCGACAGTGGTTAGCCGCCGGCAGCCAGGGTGATCCAGTGCAGGGATAATAAACAATACAATCCCAAACCCTCTCTATACTCTGCTTGGAATCGGATCAACCACCAAGACACAGATTAGCAGCAGTAGCTTGGTCACCTGTTCCAACAAGAGTTGTGATCTGAAGAAAGATTATCCTAACATTCCCTTCAATGTCAAACAAAACTAACTAGTAATTAGCAAGAAAGAAGCACAGTGCCATTTAGGCAAGCATGCATGGAGTGTTAAGCATGTAGATGGCGCGTGAACAACTAACAGTAGGCGGCCGCAACGTAGATCGAGGTCTGCCTACTTTTCCTATAATGTCAAAGATATAATAAAACAGAGTAACACTATGGCAACTCTTCTCGATCGTTGCGTACCCCATGCAAGCTATGAGCTATACTAAAGAAACACGAACAATCTTCTTGGGCAGAAGCACTCTGGCTGGAAAACCGAATCAGTCTTTTACATCCATGATTCCGCCTGATGCAACCTGAAAAACGATCCAAGAAACTAAGAACATTTCTGATGTAACCCATCCAAGATATTAAGAACATTTCTGGGCATGCGAATGATTGTTAATAAGCCGGCAAAATGTAACTGGCTCCATCCAAAGTGCAGTGTTGGTTGGACCTACATAGCATATGATATGCATGAGGTATGAGCAGTGACGGATCTAGGATGGGGACAAAGGGGGCACTAAATAGTGAAGATTTAGAACAGAAGCTAGAGATTATTTAAGGCTAGTTAATAATAATTTAATGGACAAATTAGGCTCATAGGGGGGCTGGAGCCCATCCAGCCCCCCTTGGATCCGCCCTTGGGTATGAGCATCAACAATAAGTTTGGTCGGTCACAGCCCTAGGTTAGATTACGTGCTTGTAAGGGTCACTTTCAGTTTCAAAAAATGGCTCCCGTGCAGAGTTGTAGTGGTGAGCTCTCACCACTTCACCAGTCAGCCTCCTGTTGTCCAAGCCAAACAAATAAAAACACAAGAAAAGTGGGAGTACATTACTGAATTATTCTGACACCAAAACTTGTTGCCATGGAACAACAAACCTGTAAGTACCCAAGGAAATGCGTGTTTCAGCAATCTATCTATCTATAGCTATAAAGATGGCATTACCGTCCACCCGCAACATCCATACTAGCATGTGGTATCTTCCGTGACCCATCATATAAGGCCTTACATCTGAAATGCCCCGTGGTATAGGCAGAGCAAAGCTATACATTGCTACAATAACATAAAATCGCGTAGTAAAAGTAACTACAGCTGTTGAGTATCTAAATGGGGATTGAGTTCTCAGTCCACTTCAAACAAGACTATATTAGCAAATCATCCTCTGTTACGGTGAAATCCCTTCGATTAACTTTCTTGTATGCTTGAAACTCTGTTCTAGAAATGGCAACCAATCGAGATAGTTGGAAGTTATGGCTATCACATGAAGAGAACAATTTTTATAAATGTAGTATTCAACTTTTGAAAACACTTGCCTCATCATATCATATTTTTTATATATGGTATATATATTATTTTTATATATGGTATATATATCACATAAATGTTTCAGA
This sequence comes from Chrysopogon serrulatus, assembly GCA_015844335.1. NCBI lineage: Eukaryota > Viridiplantae > Streptophyta > Magnoliopsida > Poales > Poaceae > Chrysopogon > Chrysopogon serrulatus. The sequence goes on from JADLZL010005202.1 coordinate 369,412, forward strand.
ATGAGAAGGAGCACAAGAGTGAAACTTCTATCAGAGTGGCAAATCTTACGCACGCCAAGCTCTACTGATCAAATATAACCACATTATGAACTAAAGGATCCCTAGAGTCCTAACTCAAAAGAGAAGTGGAAACTGAGAGAAAAAAAGTCAAACAAGTAAAAAGGCAATTGATCTCCTCCTCCCCACCTTCCCCTCCCTATTTTATAGGAGAGCTAGATCAATAGGATGTTTTTATTTTTTCCATGGGGAGCCTTGTATTTTAAAAAAAGACTCTAGAGGTTACAAATGGGCCGTAAATACTATCTCATAATGTAATTGGACATGAACACACTAATGGGGGCCCAAGCATATAATAGACCCACAATAGTAGGCTCTTAGCTATTTAGTTTTGAACAAAAATACAAGATTCAATAACTAGTGTGGCTTAGTTACAACTTAGACCTGCACACAACTCTCGTCTATATAAGGATAGTCTAGGGATGACTTTGTCTTCATCTAGTCTTCTGCTAGTCTGTGGCAGTAACCTTCGCTCAAACCTCTATGACTCTGTCTTTGGATGCTTGCTCCTTCGTATGGCCTTGGGCCCTTGATGTCTTCTTTTCATAATTGGGCCTTCAAGCTTCCACTCATGGGCACCAAGCAAAGCTTTCATCTTTGAGCAAATTGCTTGTCCAATGCGCTCCTTGTCAACCCCTCATGGCTAGCGCTTGTGAGAAGTTCTTTTGCGTGCTTAAATTAAACATCATAGGTTTCCTGTAACATGTCTTCCAAAGAAGGGCTAGAAATTCTAGCTGTTGACAAAGTGATCATGTCTTGACAGCCTTCGACATTGGGTGCAAAACGCAAATAGTAGACAAGGTAGTCTTTGGATGATAATTGATAGCTAAATTTGGTACCCTTAGCATGACAAAATTGAACCATATTTTTACGGAACCCTTGAACTATGAACAATAATAGAAGTGAAAACCCTTTTTTAAAGGTGCCCATAGCCTTTAAAGTTAGCACAGTAATAATATACTTGAAGGCAAAATCAACTATGAGAATTGTATTCAAAGTGATATCTAGAGATCTAAATCAGTATAAGCTAAAAATTTTCACTTTTATTTTTTTAGAACATTTCTAGTGCAAGGCTGTATGTTTTTTATTGTTTCTTAATTATGTATGTAAGAAAGATTAGCACTTCAATATGCTTCCCCTTGCATATTTATGAGGGTTGAAGTCTTGAGAACTTACACTTTTGATATGTTTCATGCTCAGGTATCCTTGGAGGGTCGATGTCTTGAGCCTTTAGGCTTTTCGATATATTTCATCCTCATAAATTTTCGAAGGATCAAAATCTTTAGCTCTTAGGCTTTTCAATATGCTTCGCCTAAATGTATTTTTAGAGGGTCGAAGTCTTTAGCTCTTAAGCTTTTTAAAATGCTTCGTCTCAGGTATTTCCAGAGGGTCCAAGTGTTTAGCTAACTTGCAATCCGCTTCGCCGTTGCATATTTTCAAAGGGTCAGAGTCTTTAGGCCTTAACTTTCAATCTGGTTCGTTCTCATGTATTTTCAAAGAATCGGAACCTTTAGCTCTTAAACTTTTCAATATGATTCGCCCTCGTGTATTTTTAGAGGGTTAAAGCCTTTAGCCCTTAGGCTTTTTAGTCTTCTTCACCCTTGTGCATTTTCAAAGAGTTAAAGTATTTAATCTGCTTTGTACTTTCATATTTTTGGAGGGCCAATCTTTTGTCTGCGAATTGAAGGTGAGCTGGGAGACATAAATAGACTGAGCTAGGGTGCACTATAATTAGCTGCAGGAAAGGAAAGTGAAAACTTAATAGCGTGATCATGATAATATTGACAGTTGAGGAGTAAAAAGAAAAGTACTCCCTCCGTCAAAAAAAAAAGTATGACATTTTAGGTGTTCGTGCCACTAGTTTGACTCGATTTGCAGAAAATACGTATAATATTTATATCTCCAAATAAATTTGTTAAAAACTATATCTAAAGATCTTTCCGATAATATTAATTATGATACTAATTGATAATATACTATTTATAAAAAATTCCGGCAGTCATTTTTCGAGAAGTGAGAACGACATCTTTTTTTTGGAACGGAGGAAGTACATACAAAGAGGCAACAACCTGCGAAAGTGATAGGCACATATCCAGGTCATGAATGCTGAGTATATAGGAATTAAGAAATTATTATGCTCAAGTGTTCTTGCTTTGCATATAACCGAAAGCAACCAGGAGCAAATTACATGAGTTCTTCAATCCTTAGGTTTCGCGTGCTGAAAAGATAATATAACCTATGCTAGTGTGGAAATTAAAATAACTGAAAGTAACATTGATAAGATGTGTTCCAAAAATTGATAGATGTGAGCGCTAGCTCTACAGATGACAAACTAGTGTCCCAAGGGAAATGTCATAGCGTGGGGGGATTCACGACATTTTTCAGAGCCCAAGACTTGTGAAAAGAACGTTGTGAAACCACGGCTGCAACTTGGACGAGCGTTTTCAGATTTTCCAACTTTTAGGTTTTTTTTTGAATCATTGCGAATTGAAGCTGACTCATCTGGGCTGGTAGTCGGAGTTGACGTGATCCGTCTGTAGCTTCCGAAATGACGAATGATGATGGTTTGGTCTGCAAGATGAACGAAATAACAGAGTTTGCTCGAGTTAATGAAAGGAAAAGTCTATTTTAGATCCTTCAATTTTTACGAAAATTTATATGTCATCTCTAAACTTAAAAATCAGCTAAAACACATCCTTCAACTTCTAAAACCGTTCATATTACATCCTTCGATGGTTGTCAACAGTGGTTTTACTAGTTTTACTACAGTAACAATAGTTTTACTTTTTTAATTTATTTTGGTTAATTTTTTTGAATATCATAGTAAATCATAGAAAAAAATATAAAATGAAAATTCTAATTTTGTTGGACTCTACATAAGTAGATCTACATAGCGATACTTTAGTACAAAGATTTTCTTGTATAATTTATTTGAATTATAGAAATACACATATCTAAAACTACAGTAAAAACTTTATACCAAAGTATATCATATTATATGTTCATTATGTAGATCTACTTATGTGGAGTCCAACAAAATTAGATTTTCTATTTTATAATTTTTCTATAATTTACTATAATTTTTTAAAAATTCAGCCAAAATAAATAAAAAAAAAATAAAAATACAAAACCACTGTTACTGTAGCAAACCACTATTGAAAACCATTAAGGGATGTAATATAAATAGTTTTAAAAGTTGAGGGATATATTTTATCTAATTTTAAAGTTCAAAGATAATATCTTGACTTTCACGAAAGTTGAGGACCTAAAGTGGACTTTTTCATTAAAGAAATGACTAAAATGACAAAGCGTGGGAGGCCCGAGAGTCTCGGGAACGCGAAATGTGATGGAGTTGGGTTTTCACGCACGAAATGTGGTGTTGCATGCGGGAGTTGGGCCAGTCTCTCCAAAAACTCAAAAGATGCTCCAACGACGGTGTAAATGTTCCGAGGCCGTCTCCGTTCAAATAGCGAACGGCTAATAATTTTGGCAGAAAAATAAACACATCGTACTAATTTTGGCACAAAAATAAACACATCGTACTAGTCAAGGGTAGCATCGTCCCGAAGAGAAAATGGCTGCGGGTTGAGTAACTTTTGCAGAATTTCGTAATGATTATTTGACAACTTATCTGGCTAGAGCGAATGTGCTGGCTGGGTTCTCATAAGACGACTGCATGCTCTGACACCGATTGCTACTGATTTGAGATGCTAATGATCTATGTCTACATAACAACCAGCAGTAACTCGGAATTATCTTGTCATTATTCATACATGCTAGCAGACTCCTTATACTATCAAAGGCTTGTCAAATGGCCATGAACTCCTTATACTTTCTGATTGCTTGCCACTTTTGGAACAAAAGTACGTGGCCCTTTTCAAGCACGCCTAGGTTATCAAATTCTGTGAATAGCGGCCACATGAAACTCAAATTTCTATTATCGCTAGCCTGGAAAAAAAAACCTTCATATTTGATCTGTGTGCAGTGCACTGATGTGTGGTGTCACCAAAAAAAGTTGCGCCCAGCTGGTGCTGAAACTGGAACTCTCCTCCAATTCCAGCTCCTCCTGACACCGTGCTCGTCCGCCTCGTCGTCCTCCTCCTCCTGCGTGGGCGGCAGCGACAGCTCGCGGCGACAGATAGGGCAGACGGCGTTGCGGGTGAGCCACTCGGCGATGCAGTGGTGGTGGAAGGCGTGGGCGCACGCCGGCATCGCCCTAACCGTCTCCTCCGCGGCGTAGTCCTGCAGGCACACGGCGCACTCCGCCGTCTGCGACCGCGACGCGCTCACCTCTAGCAGCAGGCGCCGGACGGTCTCGGCGGAGGCGGCGACGCGAGCTCGCTTGGGCCCCGGAAGGATGTACTCGTAGCTCACGCGTTGGCCCCTAGAGTTTCTCACCTCGTCGGCTCTCGGGTCCCGCCGCGGCGCCGGCCTTTCGACCCTGTAGCTCCGGCCATTATACTCGACCACGCGGCTCAAGCTGTGATCCATATCTCCCTCCACCGGATTGATGGCTGCTGCCTGCTGGGCCAAGGAGCGAGACGGTGATGCGGCGGCGATCCGATCCAACTGGATGGAAGGGATCTTCTTGCCTTACCGATCTCGATCTCTCCCTTCCTTTATAGTACATACATGGACATGGGATGGATGGCGGCGGGGAGCTCGACGCCTACTCGGATCGGAATCCGAACGGGAGTAGAAGGAGGAGGACTGGAGGAGGGGATTTTTTGGGAACAAGATGGCAGTCGTGGAGGCCGGACGGCGCAGCGGCGGGTGGGTCGAGGCAATGCGCGTCAGAGGACGGGCTATTGGTCGACGGCGAGGGACGATTCGTGGCGGCGGCGGCGGCGGATGATGCAGCCTCAGCCTGCGGACTCCGGTGGAGGTCGGATGGGATTGGCCTCCGATTGGGGATTTTTTTTTTTTTTTTGATAACCGCATCTGTATTACTCGTACTTAGTTAAGGACTACGCATACACAAAAGTATACAGATACGATTGTACAGGATACGGATACAGCTGTTTTGCACAGAAGCCTCTAACGAAGAACAAAACACAAGAAGCTCCCTGGCCACCGTGCATCCGACGAACGCCGGAACGCCACCGTCTTCCATGTTCGGCGTCGGAAGCCCGCCGCCGCCCGGATCTGGAGGAACTCCATCGCTTGAAAGCTTTAGCAAGCCGCAGTAGAATACGTCGTTGAAGAAGCGTCGGCCGGGACGCGCCCCAAGCTCCTCCGATCCCGAATCAGAGCTCGCCGTCGATTCACATCGAAGGGGAATCGAGCTCGATTCGCTCTCCCACAGTCCGCAACACCCGCAGCCATGTCCGTACCTTTGGCGAAGCGCGCCGCCAGCACCGCCGCCTCCCGGAGACGACAGATCAGCCATGCGCGCAGACACATGCAGAGGTCTCCACAACCTCGCCGATGGCGCCCCTCCGATTGTTGCCCGTGGTCCGTCTCTCCTTTACTCGCGTGTGTACACGTGTTCAACGAAAGTGGGGGCCATTCTTTTTATGGGGGCCCACGTGTAAGTCACACAACCTTCCTTTTCTTCTCAAGCGGCTTCCTTCTTAACCTCTGTAGAAGAAGACTGTGAGGGCCACGGCCATGAAGAAAGCGAGAAGAAATATGCATGCGGATGATGCTCGCCGGGCTGGATCCCACTCTCTTCTTTACACGACAACGACAGATTTTACAAAGTAGAAAAACATAATAAAGATACTCTATCCGAAGTTAAAAAGCATTCTAGGTTTTTATGTTAAAGCACTTCGACTGTATACTCTATCCTCAGTTAAAGTATTCTAATATATAAATCAAGGTTTTAAATCGCCGGCTAAGGGTATTTAACGGATGACCTCTAAAACAGGTATAGTGAAAATTAAATGGAGATATAGCGGGCTATAACTCGAAGCTTGACCAGCCACAATAAATCAATTATATATTATAAAAATATATTCTATTGTATATCTAATGTAATGATGCTAATTTGATGTCGTAAATACTGATGATTTTTTTTTCTATAAAGTTAAATAATTCAAAAAAAAACTATTTATTTAGAGAAAGAGGGATTAGACAAAAGGACGCAAAGGTCTTTCACCGATCCCCATATAGTACGAAACTTGATGCAATCGCAACTAAAAAGAATATTTAGAAAAATATTTTTTTTATACACAGTCACTTAGACTCAGTTTAGAAAAAAAAAAAAACATGAAAAATACTATAATTTTTTTTGTACCTATATAAAAATCTGTACCATCGCTCATACGTAAGTCATACGAATATTAGTATGAAATATGTGTGTTTAAATTTGCAAACCGATGCCTCGTTTTCCACTCGTAGCACCATTGTTACCATCTCATCACATAAATAACAGGTCTTTTTTTATATCAACCGATGTTAAGTTTTGGACTTGAGTCTCTGATAAACTTGATGTCACGTGTATTGGCACCCCAAATATTCTTAGGGTTCCAACTAAAAAGTGTAGCTAGCTAAAATTTCAAAGTAAAACTTTAGTTAGCTAAAAGTTTTCTAACTAACTTTAGTTTGGAGTGTTTGGATGCTCCAGCTAATAGACTCAACTAAAGTTTAGCTAGCTTTTTAGCTAGGTGAAAATTAAATCCAAATTTAAAGTTTAAATTACTCTTTTTAGCTAATCTGTTTGGATGTCTAGCAGCTAAAGCTTAGTTGGTGCACCCAAACAAGCCCTTAGATGAAATGATTATCAATGGTAAAAGTTGTAGATGTCGTGGAGCACTACAACTTTCACATGGAACATGTCTCCATGTCAGTGGCGTTTTACTAGAAACTCAAAGTTTGTTTGAATATTTGAACACGTACAATAATAAACCGTCTATAAAATTAGAAAAGTTAATTCCCGATTTTGGTACGTGTGTGTCGTTCAGGTTGTTGAAAACACCTGATCTGTGACCCCGTGTTTCTTTTGGTACCTGTGAATGTCACCCGGCTTTAGGAAGAAAAATAAATGATCAGCTACACACGTTCACGCTACTACTAGTAGTACTAGTAGATATAGAAACGCACGAACAAACTTGGTGCTCAAAAAGTAGACGGCGTTTATGGGTTTTTGTTGGAGAATGTGATTGGTTTGCGGTGCTTTGTGAACGGCGTGGTGGCCGTGGCCGATGCATATAGGTAAGGTTGTCGTCGCTCTTGCTCCACACGTCGTCGAGTTGGTCGCGTGTGGGGAGCTAGCGGGCGGGGCAAACCAACTTGAGCTTCACGGGCCCGCCGCTACTGTTTCCACACATGCCGGCAGCGGCCAGCGACAGGCTTTGGGTTGGCGGGCCGGGCCGGGCCGGGCCATGCCATGCCTTGCCAGCGGAGTACGGGAGAGAACGAGACGCCCACGCAACAACGCAAGCGCGCCCGCGCCATCCAGGGAATGAGATCCTCTAACTTCACCTCAGATGACTGCGCTGTGCAGTCACGCCATCTACGCCGTCGGTTTAGAATCGTGTGCCTGTGTGTGTTGGGTGTTGATCCTTCTGCTGCGCTCGTCCGCTATTTGGGCCTCGGCCCAAAACCAACTCTGCCGCTCCCCTCTTTTGCCGCTGGCATTTTCTTTTTTGGCGCGAACTCGTCCGCTTTTTTCCCGCGGTTGCGAGCTGGCGGCGAGGGTGAGACATCGGCGTCTACTTTTTCCCACGGTTGCAAGGCGGCGAGGGTGAGGCATCGGGCGGCGATCGGCTGGTGCCTGTGTTCGTTGGCATGAATGTGTTAGCAGGTATGTATCTCTGCCTCTTCTTGTTTGTTTAGTTTGGCTAGTACCTGTGTTGGTCGCAGGAAAATGTCAGCATGTCTGCATCTATGTCTCTTCACATTTGTTTTGTTTGCATCAATATTCTTCTGATTTATTTGCCATCCTTTACTAAGTCAGTTTGTGTTGGACTTAATTAAAGAAACATCTACTTGCGCTTATCACAAAATCAAATCACAAGTTATACCATCTTGCTAGCTCTTGCACAAATGTCAATTTACAGGCAAGCGAGCAATAGAAATTAGAAAGGGGAAAAAACTCCTGGAACAACAGCCATGTCCGGAGCTTGCCGAGGTCTAGCTCTGCATGGCCGGAGACGCGCAGAAGATGGGCGATATGGAAATGTTGCAGGCCGGCGAGGGCAATAGCGACGGCGACGCGCTCGACAAGGACGGCTGCTTGGTGATGACGGCTGCTCGGCGATGACGGCTGCAGCCGCTCGGCGAGGACGGCAACGGAGCGGCGCTCGGCGAGGACGGCGTGGCACAGCTCTTGGCGAGGACAGCGACGGGAACGGCTGGACGGCGACGGCGCAGCGCAGCTCTCGACGGCGACGGCGACGCGACGACCGGACGGCGACGGAGCAGAAGCCAATCGATGCGGCCTCCAAGTGAAAGTACGGAAGACGGTGGCTGCCTTTTTCCATGGAAGTTCTCGGCACCTGCACGGGCTTTGTGGGCCGATGGGCCTTGCCATTTGTGCAGCCCATGACATTTTAGCGTAGCTAGCGTACGATTCTAAACCGACGGCGTAGATGTCGTGACTGCACAGCGCAGTCATCTGAGGTGAAGTTAGAGGATCTCATCCCCCATCCAGATAAGAATCATATCTCCCATTCTCAATCAAGTACTATAGAAAAAAGATAGCGAACACTTTCTCCGTCCATAAAAGAGTGCAAGCATAGAACTTTTAAAAACAACATTTGATCACTTATTTATTCAAAATATTTATATAAATACCATATATTTTCATTATAACTTATTTTATCATTAAAAATATCGCAATAATAATTTATTTATTTTTTAGTATATATAATTTTTTTATTAAGATAAATGATCAAACACTGTTTTTAAATTAAAAGTATTAAAGATTGCATTGTTTTGTGGAAGGAGGGGAGTCCTAAATATCTCTCGCAGTCGCAGCGCCCTGCTCTCCAATCCGAAGTCCAAACGGCTCCGAAAAGGCGTCGGAAACGCAAAAAGAAACCCACGGCACGCCACGCCACCGGAACCGGAGCCGGAAAATTTATAGCCCCCCACTCCCTCCCCATCCATCCACCGAGAAATCGACGGCCTCGACCGGCTCTTCTTCAGCTGAGGAGAGAGAGAGAGAGAGAAAGAGCACACACACATTTCTTCTGCCTGCGATTGCTTGTGGGCTCCTCCTCACCGTCCTTGCTTCGCTTCGTTGTCCTCCACGCAACGCAATCCGTTACACTAGCAGCAAGGAGAGAGAGAGAGAGTCAAATCAACTTGCTCCTCCGTCCCGTCGCAGAGGCAGAGGCAGAGGCAGAGCAGCCAAATCCCCACCGCGCGCCGCATAATGGAGGACGCCGCCCAGCGCTCGCCGCCGACGCCGACGCCCGCCGGTGGCTGCGGCCTCGCCATCAACCCCACCGCCGCCGAGTACGTCCACGGTGCGTCGCTAATCTGCCTACCTGCTCTGCTCTCCCCAGTCCCCTCCCCTTCCCTTCCCTTCCCTTCCCTTCCACGGTGCTAAGCTCCCCTTCTCGCCGCCTGCGGTTTTAAAATTGTTGGCCGCCCGCGAGCCATCCGTCCCAACTCCATTCCTCTTAACGATTCACAACGTACGGAACATCGAGTACAATATACTCCCTCCGTCACAAAATAACTTATCCTCCGTCACAAAATAACTTACTTTTCTTTGACTTTTTAAAAGCTACGTTTGACCATTCGTCTGCTTATTTAAAAATTTTATATAAATTATAAAATAAATAAATTATTATCAAAATATCTCTAATGATAAAAACAAGTCATAACAAGATACATGATATTTATATAAATTTTTTTAAATAAGACGAATGGTCAAACGCAGTGTTTAAAAAGTCAAAGAAAAAAGTTTATTTAATGACGGAGGGTAAATTATTTTGTGACGGAGGGAGTAGATACATACAACTGGTGTGTTCGCGCTCATCGAGTGGGTTAACCAATTAGCGGTTGTTGCTAGCTACGGGATACTCCGTACTAGATATACATAGTACTAGGTAGATGGTGCGGCTGGCAGTGGTGGTTGCAACATGATCAAGTTCTCGCTTTACTTACTACTACTATGTTTGTCAGCGTCAGGATCGTATCCACTCAACTCTTATTATTAAGCCAATCAATCAATCTTGGGGAAGTTAGTTCAGTTGCAGCTGTGCGCGTGCTCTGTACTGTTGACTCACACTATTATGAGTGGGTGGACATCTCTACAATTTTTTTTTTATCCTGCTGAGAATGAGAATATATACTTTGTATGCAAAATTGAACTGTTTATGTTATATACACCAGTAAAATAAAAATCAAGTACACCTGCTTTGGCAACCCGCTCAGCAAGTTTAAATAGTATTACCAAGCAAGGCCACCACCAGTCTGCACTACACAATCATCTCTTTCTAACCATCATGATGCCCACAAAGCCACAACCACAGTTAAAGTGCTAATAATTAACCACAGTTAAATAGTATTTGATACTGCTGCTAACTGTTCCATTCCATACACAGTCCGAGTTCGTTCCTTCCTTCCTTTCCCAATGCCCACTGGACACCCTATCTCTCTGCTCCATTTCAACTGCGCTGGTTTGGGTTGACAATGCAGTTAGCATTGTCCTCCCATCCCAGACAACAGCATACAGTTCCAGTTTTCAAAAACATAGTTTCAGCAGATTGCCGTTACTGATCACTATACATAACCTTTTCAGCGCAGGGCTACAGTGTTGTTCTCCCTGAGAAATTGCAAACTGGCAAGTGGAACGTGTACCGGTATGTGCTTGGTGTTGTCATAAGCTACGTAACTTCTTGTTCTGCGGCTATTGTGCTGGCTCAAGGATCCTGTTGCTGCCTCGCAGGTCCGCGCGTTCACCTCTAAGGCTGATAAGTAGATATCCTGACACCCCAGACATTGGAACGCTGCATGACAATTTCACGTAAGAAGCCAGGACAACCTCTCTTCAGTCTGAACTTCCATCTAAACCTTTTGTGAAAAGTTCTATGCTTACCAACAACACTGCGATTGATTTACTATTTCCATTTATTTGCAAACCCATTTGTGTGAAATGTTACTGCTGCAGTTGTTTAGGCTATTACCAAAGGCACACTAGAAATAAACCCATTTATTTTGCAGGTATGCAGTTGAGACGTTTACAGACTGTAAATACCTGGGAACAAGAATCAGAACAGATGGAACAATTGGAGAGTAAGGATTAGCTATCTTATACACGCCTTATTATTGCCTGCAATGTCCTTGTTATCCAGACTGATTCGTGCACGTGACAAATAATAATGTTGTAGCTACAAATGGATGACATACGGAGAAGCTAGCACGAGCAGGACTGCAATAGGTTCTGGTCTTATCTATCATGGAGTTCGTGAAGTGAGTCATCATGATCTAAACAGGCACTTGTCCTTTTGTTCTTAACAAAACAGATATGTTGCTAGTATAGTTGAGCTTATGTCGAACATATTTCTATCTGGATTCAGGGTGCATGCATTGGTCTGTATTTTATAAACAGACCCGAGTGGATTATAGTTGACCATGCTTGTTCTGCATATTCATATGTATCTGTGCCACTTTATGACACTCTTGGTATGTTCACAACACAGAATGACTATACTATAGGTCTCTTGGTCGTTCATGATTTGTATATTGACAGTTTTTGTGCATTGCACATTTGTACTTTCAGGCCCAGATGCTGTTCAGTTCATCGTGAACCATGCAGCAGTGGAAGTTATATTCTGTGTGCCTCAAACTCTAAGCATTGTGAGCTTTAATCACTTCTCTCTTTGAACCTTCAACAATTACTAGTTCCTAAAATAAAATTTGCAAATGAAGCCTATGATGAGGCTGCATGTCAGAAGTCATATTAGTCCTACCTAGTGAGGGCTGGAACTACTCCAGGGATTCGGGCCATTCTTTATTTGTACTGGTATATAACTCTAATAACAGGTTTCACTAGCATAAAAAACATTGTATAGTATGGTACAAGTGGCAGGCATGCCAACTTTTTTGGTGGGCCCATGTACATATGGTTAATCTTGTGGATACTCGGGCCTGATATTAAATTAAGTTCTACATCCATAAAGAATAAAATTTTTGTTCTTATTTTCAAAAGCTACATTGGTTTATTGATGCCCTTTAGCTTTCAACTTCACATTATTATAGTATCATGTCATTCTACATTTAGAAGATGTAGACTGAACTTACAACTATCATTTTACTCATGGTTATCTATTGATTGCAGCTGTTAAGTTTTATAGCTCAAATGCCATGTGTTAAAACTTATAGTGGTAAGTCTGGACTGCTTAGTGTTGACAGACACAATGTAACAGTCATGATTATTCAAGGACCTTTAGTCCTTAATTTTCCTAATTTATTTTGTCTAGGTAGTTGGTGGAGACGATGCAAATATCCCATCAACACCAGTTACTACCGGAGTGCAAATCATAACTTACTCCAGGCTGCTCATCCAGGTGCTCATGATTTTTTTTTTGGCTTATCCTTGAGTTTTTCTCATGATAATTTTTTTTGTTTTAACTATTTCAAACACTACATAAAGTCTACCATGGTATAAGTTGCTTCTCATAAACTGCATGGCAGCCATTTCCATTGTCATTTAATCTGGAATGGCCTAAGTCAGATTTGTAGATGCACTCAAGTACCCCATGTCATTTTGGTTCCCTATTTTCTTCTTGTTCTTTTTCTTTGCCTATGTGCTTCAACTTTTTGGCCCTTACAAATAGATGTGATTTAACACCTAAGACGCACATATGTACTTATTTTATATTATGTTCCTAGATTTTATACATGGGATGACATGATTTATTTTCCATCCTTTGTTGGGTGGAAGTTAGATCTATTTATAATGCAAAACTGAATCTTCCAGTTCAGAATTACTTGACTTGGGACAATTTTTGTATCTGCATGCCTGTATGGCTGGATGCAGAGGTCAGTTGTTTTTATTTTACTTGTTTTTTAGGGTAGTTTTCATTACATGAGATCACAGATCAAATGTTCTCCTTGGTTGACGCACAGTTTTGCAAGCTCATTTCTGTGTGTACATGCATTTGATGGTTATAGGCATATATAGCATGTTCATTCTGGGAATTACCTTTACTTTGCATATATAATTGTTTATGTGTTTCCATATTAAGTTTTTTTATTTATGGAATTTGAATTTTTTAAGTTTTAATACATTGTCATTGGCGTTTTAATTGAATAAAGAAGGGCACATCACCTTCTGTTTTCCACTTGCTCCTATATATCGTGTTTTCTCTGATCCTTCAATTGTTCAACTCAGGGAAAGGCTAGTCCTCAACATTTTCGTCCTCCAAAACCTGAAGATATTGCCACTATCTGTTACACTAGTGGCACTACTGGCACGCCAAAGGTAAATCAGCCATCCTTCTGATTGTTCTTTGCTTCATCAGTAATGTTCTTTTACTCGTACAGTTGTACATTTCAGATATGTGATGTTGGATATCACTTTTTCCCAGGGAGTTGTTCTTACTCATGAGAACTTAATTGCAAATGTAGCAGGATCAAGCCTGAACATTAAGTTTTACCCCTCCGATGTGTTAGTATTTTGCATATGCACTCACGTAAAATTGTTTTTGCTTGATCAACTTACCAATTTACATCTCAGCTCTTAACATTTGTGACAATAACTTTGTGGATCACTGTCCTCAGGTATATCTCATATCTACCTTTGGCTCACATCTATGAGAGGGTTAACCAGATTGCAACACTGCACTGTGGTGTGGGCATTGGATTCTACCAAGGGGTATGCAGATTCAACTTTATTTGGAATGGTATCAATATAACTATGTAACTACAATCAATTGTGATGTGCATTCTGAAAATTAATTAACACTAAACTACTAAGGGTTCATCTATAAGTTGGTGCCTGTACTTGTAGGAATATGATCATCTATTGCAAAATATGCATTGTGCCCTTGAGTTCCTCTTAGTTTGGATGACCTTTCTTAAAGATTTGGACAATTCACAGACTAGGTGTAGACCAGTGTGAAGGATCTTTCATCGCAATATAATATTTTATCAATTTAAATTCACTTGTAGCAGTTATGTCCCCTTGTTGGTCACTGTAAGCATCCCCCCACCATCCAAATACTTTTCCTGCTTTGGACTTGTGTCTGTGTCCACAACACACTAGTTAACTATAGCCATGCATGGTTATCTCCTGTTTGTTTGCTGGTCTGTATGAAGCAAACATATGTGTTATTTCTAAGTTATGCATCTGTATTTGCAACCCATAGTTTTTTACCTACAAATCTACCATTATGACTCTTTGTCATCTTTACTTACTATGTTAAATTTCAGGATAATTTGAAGCTCATGGATGATCTGGCTGCTTTGAGACCAACAGTATTCGCAAGTGTTCCCCGGTTATATAACAGAATTTATACTGCGTAATAAAACTATACCACTAACTTCTTTGTTCAGTATAAATTCTCAAAGTGATAGTTCTGTTCAAACTGCTAACTACTAGTTGCTTATTCGATGTGTAGAATTACAAATGCTGTGAAGGAGTCTGGTGGGCTGAAAGAAAAATTGTTTCATACTGCATACAATGCCAAGAGGCAAGCAATCCTTAAAGGTAACAACAGTATGCAGTTCACTGAAGTTAGGTGCCTTTACTTTTGTTTTTTTGGATAACAGTTATGAGAATTTCTTCCGCATCCATAGTGAAGCATAGGATTGATATGGCCAATCAATCATATATGGATAATTTGATACTTGCAGAACTTAGTGAAGTAAATGGTAAGATCTCCTGGGTAGAAAGGAGATCTCCATGGTAGCTAAGTTTCTTTTCCTTTTCTTTATTGCGCAGAAACTTTGACCAAATTTTTTCCCCGAAAAGGGCCGGCAAGAGCATTGACCCAACCTGTATAGAAGAAAATGGTCAATGTTCCAGTATCTTGTAAGATAATTCTAATGGAGTTAGAGTGGTTGTTTATAAGGGTCCATGAAGGGACCATTTTCTTCTCTCTAAGATACACAACTCCTGTGCGTTCGTGAAAAAAAGTAAGATAAGTTGAATGGGCCGGCAAGAGCATTGACCCAATCTGTATAGAAGAAAATGGTCAATGTTCCTGTATCTTCTTGGTTTCTGTTGCTGTTAATTGGAAAAACTGAACCAGTCTAATTTTACATTTTGATGCCGTCTCAGTTTTCATCGTCGCATGTATGCGCAATGAAATGCCTTTTTTCTCGAACAATGCGCAATGAAATTTCACTTGTATACTTTTGTGCAATCAGGTAAAAATCCATCCCCAGTGTGGGATAAGTTGGTATTTAACAAAATAAAAGCTAGGCTTGGTGGACGAGTGAGACTTATGAGTTCTGGTGCTTCTCCACTGTCAGCAGATGTCATGGAATTCCTGAGGATGTAAGTTGTCTTCTTATGAGCTCTCTTCAATGATTTTTGGAACTTGGCTTAGTGACAATGACTGTCTAAATTTCTATAGATGCTTTGGTGGTGAAGTTCTTGAAGGCTATGGAATGACGGAGACATCCTGTATCATATCTGCGATGGATATTGGCGACAGATCAATTGGTCATGTTGGATCCCCAATTGCATCTTGTGGTAAGATCTGTGTTTCAGTTTCGAGGATATACTAAATTTGCTTGGGTAGCACCTGCACTTCTGTTGAAAATACTGTCCACGAATTCAACTTATAATATGTTAATATTCATAGAGAAGCCATGCTAAAGTTAGGAGGCCTTTATTTGTTTTAAACTTTTGGATGTTACTTATGTTGATGATGCCATGATGGTGGAACTTTGAAAATCCAATAAATGCTCACTGAAATTAGTTGCATTGAACAAACTTATCCTAAATTATTGTTACTATGCCTTGCATGCAATATTTTCAAGGGTTATTTTTAAGTTTTAAGTCTGACGTGCTTGAGGTAATCCATTTAGCAAGGTCCTGTAGTCACCATATTGAATGGGTCATATTTCGGGAATAAAAAGCAGCCTGTTTCTTGAGAAAGGTGCCAATATTCTTTCCCATGAGACTAATCAAATGGCATCCACATCCAAAACAATTGAGTATGCCTTGTGCTTTTGCATTGTTCTCACAGTTTGTAATGTAGACCTTTGTCTTTCCATTTTCAGAGGTGAAACTTGTGGATGTCCCGGAAATGAATTATACGTCCGACGATCAACCTTATCCTCGTGGAGAAATTTGTGTTAGAGGACCTACAAAGTATTCCATGGTTACTACAAAAGATGTCCAAACGTAAATTTCTAACCTTCACTTAAATTTACCTTTATACTGAATGAGCTTCAACTGCAATTTATCAATAAATACATTTAAAAAACTACAGAAAAGAAGTCGTTGACGAAGATGGTTGGTTGTGTTGGAAATTTCTGATTATTGGATAATGGGCTCAACCCCTAGAGGGGCAGCCATATAGTTCATACATGGGCCTCATGGGCTTAGCCTCATGGGCCTACTACACACATACTCCAACACCCCCGCCGGTCCGAACTACGGGCGCAATGGAGTTGCATTTGGACATGAAAAAAGCACATACACACGAGCCCCCCCCACAGGCGCCAACTAGCCACGGGTGATGTTGAGGCCGGAACGAAACTTCGGTGAAGGTCGAGGACGGGAGGCCCTTTGTGAAGACGTCGGCGAACCGGGAGGTGGTTGGTACGTGAAGGACCCGCGCCTCACCGATGGCAACCCGATCACGGACAAAGTGAAGGTCGATCTCGACATGCTTGGTCCGTTGGTGCCGAACGGGTTGGTGGAGAGGTAGACCGCACCGACGTTGTCGCATGATGAGACCAGCGTCTTTGCGGTGGAAGGGTTGTGGAGCTCGCCAGGGAGCCGACGGAGCCGGGGAGGCCTCGGCCACGCCGTTGGCTTTAGCGGTACTCAGCCTCCAAAGATTGGAGGCGGGAGGCCATTTGGCGCTTGGGCGACCAGGACACCAAGTTGCCGCCCAGAAGACAGGCAGAGCCGGAGGTGGGCGCCGAGTGTCCGGGACGGCCGCCCCGATCGGCGTCCGTGTAGACAACCATCTCGGTGGAGGAAGACCCGCCCGGTGGAGGAGCAAGCCGTAGTCAACGGTACCTCGAGGTAGCAAAGGAGACGCTTGAGAAGCGGTGAGGTGGGGCTCAGGGGGATCATGCATATGGAGACATAGCCGCTGAAGCGCATAGGTGATGTCGTCCGCCGGGTGAAGGTGAGTGCTTGAAGGGCTCAAAGCAAGACTCCGATATGCGGTGGGATCATCCTTTGGGGTTCCCTCGGTCTCGGACGGCTTGCCCAGGTGTCAAGCGGAGTGGAGCCGGGGTTTGCGGTCGGTCATCCCGGCTCGCTCCGGGATATCAAGAGTGTCTTGTACGCGGCGGTGAAGAAGAAGCCCGGCGGGGGTGAGGCTCAACAAAGTGACCCGAGGAAGTGATGGAGCACACCCGGATCCTTCATGGCGAACTCTGGCTGAAGTGAGGAGATGATGCGGTGGAGTAGTGACTCACCTTGGAGGCCGTGAGGACAATATCATCAACATAGAGCGGCCAGTGCAGCGGTCTCGGCGCCATGGTGATAGATAAACGGTGGCGTGTCGGACTTGGCCTCCACGAACCCCGGTGTCGATAGGAAAGCAACAAACCGGGTGGTTCCACGCAGGGGGCCTGCTTAAGGCCGTAGAGAGACTGTTGAGCCGAGACCATATCAGGCGAAGAATCAACAAACCCCGCCCGGCCGACCGGATAAAAGCTGTCTCGATGAGAAGACCATGCAGAAAAGCATTCTTCACGTCCGGTGATGCGGGCCGGGAGCGAAAGTGAGAGCCAGTGAGAGCACCGTGCGGACGGTGGCCGGCTTGACCACGGGCTGAAGGTCTCATCATAGTCGACCCAGGCCGAGTGAAGCCCCGGAGAACCCAACGAGCCTTGTACCTCTCAAGAGTACCATCGGCCGGCGCTTGTGTGTCGAGATCCACTTGCCGGTGGCGACATTGGAGCCCGGCGGACGGGCACCGTATCCCACGTCGTTGGCGAGGAGTGTCGGACGGGCGCCCTGAGGGGCCTGGACAAGGCCTCGGGACGGAAGAGGCATGTGGAGAGACCCGCGAGTCCCCCGGCATCGCCGCAAGAGCCCGGGGGCAGTGCCGGGTGCCATTAGGCGGTCGCGCCACCATATGGTGAACATGACGCGGTGTCTGCGGAAGAAGCGGTGGGTGGTACACGGGCGTTGCGACACGGGCAGCGCCGGGGGCCGCGCGGCGGAGTCGGTGTTGCCGGGCGGGAAGAGGGCCGGGCCGGGCGTGGGACCCCGGGCGAAGAAGGGGTCACCGTGGTGACGGGCGGCGGCGGCGGTGGGCTCGGTCCGCGTTCGACGCCGGTAGATTTAGCACCGGCTGGGCGCCGCCGCAGCGATGTGGGCTGTCCTGAAGACGGTGGCGGCGGCGGGCGGGCGGCACGCGCGCCGGAACGAGCGGCCGGGCTGGGGAAGGCCGGTGGGGGCAGGCGGCGGCCCGGGGACCACG
Organism: Chrysopogon serrulatus; assembly: GCA_015844335.1. Lineage (NCBI taxonomy): Eukaryota > Viridiplantae > Streptophyta > Magnoliopsida > Poales > Poaceae > Chrysopogon > Chrysopogon serrulatus. Next base: position 387,993 of record JADLZL010005202.1, read on the forward strand.
CCAGTGCAGGGACGGGGCCGGCCGGAAGGTGAACCCTCGATGCCCGGCAGGGGGAGCGGGGGCTAGAGGAGTCACCGGTAGGTGGCGAGCCGGGGCACGGTCCCGTCGAAGAGCACGGTGTAGTGGTACCGCAGGATACAACGGGAAAGGTGGCTCGACCACCAGGGTCGGTGGGAAACAACAAGGGGTGGTCGACTCGGGAGTGGAGGTGGGCGTGGTGGTGGTGGAGTAGGGGGAAGACGGACTCATCAAACACCACATGGCGAGATGAGGACCCGACGAGAGGTAAGGTCAAAACATCGGTACCCCCTTGTGATCGGGGAATACCCGAGAAAGACACGAGAGAGTCGGCCGGGGAGCCAACTTGTGTGTGGAGGTGGCTGTGGTGTTAGGGTAACACGCACACCGAAGACTCGAAGGTGATCGCATCGAGGAGGGGTACCAAAGAGAGCGTGGTGTGGGGTGGGTGCGGGGGCAAGCGGCGGAAGGAAGACGGTTTAGGAGATAGGTGGCGGTGTGTAAGCCCCACAGCCCGAAGCGGCGAGGAAGTGACGCTGGGGCGTAAGAGTGCGCATGATGTCATTGGTGGTGCGAATCATGCGCGCCCGCCTTGCCGTTCGAGAGGAAGTATAAGGGCAAGACATGCGAATCGACCCCGTGAGAGAGGAAGAAAGCACGAGAGGTGGAGTTATCAAACTCACGGCCATTGTCACAATGGGACGGCCTTAATGGTGAGGCCGAACTGCGTGGAGACCCAAGCGAAAAAGTGGAGAATAGCGGGGAAAAGCATCCGACTTGGCACGCAGAGGAAAAGTCCACGAATAATGAGAGAAATCATCAACAATAACAAGATAGTACTTATAACCGTAAATGCCGATAACGGGGAGATGTCCATAGGTCGCAATGTACAAGATCAAAAATGCAGGCCGCATGAGAAGAAGAACTATGAAAAGGAAGACGAACATGACGGCCTGGGGTTGGCACGCATGACACAAATGCTCATCGTGAGCTCGAGAACATCGAATGTCCGAACCACGACTAAGGCTGTATCAAGGCATCACGTCCAGGATGGCCGAGACGCCGGTGCCAAGTAGTGGAAGAAGAAGTGACGGCGAAGGCAGCTGACAAAACAGATGGTGAGGAAGGCGAGGCAGACTCGGGAAGCTTAAAGTGTAAAGAGGGCCCGTGCTATCACATCGGAGCAGGGACGCCGGGTAGCCAAATCCTTCACAAGAAGACCGAGAAGAGTCAAACTCCACGTAACAAGAATTGTCGGTGTAAATCGACGAATAGAAAGAAGATTGTGAACCATCGAAGGTGCAACAAGAACATCGGGGAAGACGAAAAGGAACCATGAGTGCGGTGGCACCCACGAGAAGTGACAGGAAGACATGAACCATTTGCGACCATGATGGACGAAGGGTAAGAGGACGAGGGAGGGTAAATGGGGAGAGTATACCGAGTTGGGAGTGGTGTGGTACGTGGCCCCGAAGTCCCATGATCCACTCTGGCCGACGGGGAGGTGTCGAGACCCATAGTCTTTGAAGGAGTGTGCCAGTCCGTCTGGCTCCAACCGGGAGGCAGGCGAGGTGCCGGAGAGGCGTGGGGTGGAACAGGGGGGCGACACCGGTGAGCATGGCGGCCCGGCGGGCGAGGCACGCCACCGGGAGAACTGGAAGGGCCACATGGAGATGCGCCACGACCATGGGTTGTGGAAGGATGGCCGGGGAGCATCTCGTGGTGGCGGTGTAGCCGGTGAAGTCCGATTGGCCCCACGACCGCCCCCACGACCCCCGCCCGCGACCCCCATGACAGCGACCACCACGGCCCCCCCACCCCGCTCGGCCCGGGAGGAGGAGGACCTAGAAGGGACGACGGTGGTGGAGAAGTCGGCGCGGGGCGGTGGTAGGGCAGCAAGAGCGAGGCGAGGAGGAGTCGAGGACCCCGGCGGCGAGGCAGGGCCCAGCGGACCGCCTGAGTGAGCTCCTCCAAGGCAAGGTCGTCCCGAACCTCGTGGAAGGTGGGAAGGGCCGACGGGTGAGATCAGTAGCGGAGGTGGCTCAAGCGGTCGTTGAGCCCGCGGAGGACGTTGAGGACCAAGATGCGGTCCTCAACGGGCCGCCTAAGGTCCCCCAAGGGAGTCCGCCATGTTCTTCATCCGGTGGCGTGACTCGCCACGGAGAGGTCGCCTTGGGACGAAGTTGCGAAAACTGCGTCGAGACGGAGGGCCGGGCCGGCGTTGCTCGGGAGGCGGCCCTCGATCGCTAGCCCAGCGTGGCGGGCGTCGGGGGCGTTGCGGACGATGTCGTGGAGCTCGAGGGAGATAGTCCCGGCGATCCGGGGCAGGGGCGATCTTTGTCGAGGCGAAGACGCCGGGCCCGGCCGCAACCGAGGTGTCCAGGGAGGGCGTGGTCGTCGAGTGCGTAGCGCCGGAGGGTGAGGAGGGAGCAGGTCCCGCCCGGGGCGTAGGAGGGCGACTCCCTCGCCGAGGACGACGGGGACGAGGTTCCGAATGTTCTGACCCCGCCGGCCCGGTAGTGGAGCCGCATGACGAGCGGGTCAGCCGGGGTCGCGCTGCAGAGTATCATGGGTATGGGACGCGCGTGCCCCCCGGGCGAGGCGGAGGAAGCGGCACCGGCTGCCGAGGAAGGGAACCCCGCCACCGAGGAAGGGAGCCCCGCCACCGAGGAGTTGCCCGCCGGGCGATACGGGCGAGCCAAGGCGCCAGCCGTGATCGCGCCCCGCCTCCTGACGAGTGTAGCGGCCAAGAAATGTGCCTCCCCATCCGCTGCAGCGATCCGGGCAGCAGCGATGGCGGCGACGAGGGGGAGTCGCCAGCGCCCGCCAGATGGGCGGAGGAGGTGGCGCGGGAAGGAGGTACCAGCGCCGTGTACTGGTCGGGCTGCTGCTGCAGGGCAGCGGCAGCAGCGGCCGCAGGGCGTGTGCGCCCTGCTGGCCCTGGCGCGGGCTGCGGCGGGCGGTTGCATCAGGAGGCTGGCCGCCGGGTTGCTGCTGGAGAGGCAGGGGCAGTGCGGCAGTGCAGCAGATTTGCTGCTGGAGAGGGGCAGGCGGCTGGAGAGGTTGCTGCAGACCGGGATCAGGGCCGGCAGCAGGGTCGGGCGTCGGCCGCGCCCGGGGGTTGCTTGGGCAGAGCGCTGACCCGCGCCACCAGCGCCAAGGCCGCGCCTGCCAGCGCGAAGTTGCCAGCGGCCGCCCGTAACGCCAGCGGCGGCGGCGCGGAAGTCTCCGCACGGGGCAGAGAGACCCCGGCCCGGGCAGCGGATGGGGCGGCCACTACTGGCCCTGGGCGGCCACGAAACGGGCGGCGGTGGCCCTCGCCACCGTCGCCACGGAGGAAGAAGAGGGAGGGGGGGAAGACGGATAGCAGCCAGAGGGGGGAGGAGGGCCCAGGCCAGCCATGGCGGGCGGCCGGCGGCGCCCGGCAGGTGGCGGTGGGGAGGGAGGGAGGAAGGAGGAGACCTAACCCTAGCTTGATACCATGTTGGAAATTTCTGATTATTGGATAATGGGCTCAACCCTAGAGGGGGCAGCCATATAGTTCATACATGGGCCTCATGGGCTTAGCCTCATGGGCCTAATACACACATACTCCAACAGGTTGCACACTGGAGACATAGGTCTGTGGCTACCTGGAGGGCGTTTAAAGATTATTGATAGGTAAAAATGTGCACTGGTTATATTTTAGCTTTTCTTTTGGAATTAAGATTACAGTGTTCTTGCCAAAACTATTATCCATTCAGAACTTGTGTTCTTGCAGAACGCTTTTCTCTGGCTATATTGTTGAATATACATGTTCTCTAGGCACTGTTTGATCTCACTATTTTTCTTCCTATATTACTAGTGCCTTACATTTTTTCTCCTGGATTCTAGGAAAAAGAACATTTTCAAATTAGCTCAAGGAGAATACATAGCTCCAGAGAAGATTGAAAATGTTTATGCCAAATGCAAGTTCATTGCCCAATGTTTTATATATGGTAATATTTATAATTCTGTATTGGCTATATGACCACCAGTTATGTCCATGCATGTTCTAAATATCTTCTTTTTGGATGCAGGTGATAGTTTAAACTCTTCCTTAGTTGGTATTGTTGCAGTTGAACCAGAGGTTTTGAAGGCTTGGGCTGCATCTGAAGGGATCCAGGTCAAAAATTTTAATTGTAACATTGCCACCTATTTATTTCATCCTTCAAAAGAAAAAGTTTGTAAGTAGTCTGACAGTGATCCAACTTATAATTATGAAAACTAGCGTTCATTTTCCATCTTTTTTTTTTTTGAGATTATCATCTATCGAATGGAACTGTGGTAGTCTCTTCCACTCCCTCTTAGCATGGCTATTGAACACTGAATCCTCTGTTTTCATTTGCGGTCGGCCAATAGATCGCACTAGAAAAAATATTATCAGACTTTATTGTGTTATTGTAACCTGCACATTACTTAAATTTTTCATGCCTACAACCTGTTTCTCTTCGATATATTGTTCTCTATTTGTCATAGTAAAATTCAGCACAGATAGACCTTCAAGCAAGTCTTTAACATTAGTTGTTTTTTTTTTTGGCTCTAAGCTGTCCTTTCTAACATGTAGTGTGAAGACTTGAGACAGCTTTGTGCTGACCCAAGGGCAAGAGCTGCTGTCCTGGCTGATATGGATTCTGTTGGGAAGGAAGCACAGGTTTCTCTCTTCTGCTCTGACCTACGTATCAAATTCTAATGTCCAAGTGAAACTGTGGCGCTGCTATCGTTTATTGATTTTCTGTGCCCCCCCTATTGTACCAGCTAAGAGGTTTTGAATTTGCTAAAGCTGTTCGGCTTGTTGCTGAGCCATTCACAGTGGAGAATGGTCTCCTCACCCCAACATTCAAGGTAGGCCCCACTGATGACTCTCGAGGAAATTTACAAACTAAAATGCTGAGTGGCTTCCATTATACATCCTTTACAATCTGGAAGGCTGGGTGGCTATGGCTTACACTCCCATCCCAATACTTTTGCAGGTCAAAAGACCGCAAGCTAAGGCATACTTTGCAAAGGAAATTTCAGATATGTATGCAGAGCTGCGAGAGGCAGAGGCACCCAGGTCGAAGTTGTAATCGCCCGTGTAATGATCAGAAGAAAAAGTGATATATATACAGGCTTACAGAATACAGATCATATATAAAAGAACTTAAACTTTTACTGGCGCAGCAAATAATGGCTCCTGCAATGGTCAGTAATAACGAGGTGAATGATACCAGACTTGGCGAAGTTGTAATCTTGCATGTCTAGCACGCCTGTCAAAACTAATGTATCTTGTATTGACGGGGTGAACCTCAGCACTGCCATCGACTGGACTCACTCCCTTAACATGCTTCCATCCTTGGTCTACCTAAGTCTTTGTGATTGTAGCCTTAGAAACACTATTCCTCGCTACATGTCAACCTCACATCGCTAGAGGTAGCATACCTCAGTGGTAACCCCTTCAACTCACCTGTTTCATTCGAACATTTCTTTTGGCCCTTCTGTACAACTTCAAAATTATTTTTTAAAAAAAAAACCTGTGGCTACGCACGGGCATATTTACTAGTACCCTAATTATATATGTTGACATGGTATGCAACCTTTATATTTTACCTGTATAAACCCAAAAATACTCGCTTGCGCTCGCGGGCAGGGGTGCGCCCTTCTTACTAGTGTGGCTACAAAGATGTGATAACAGCATATTGTACATGTGAACATTAAATAATTAGAATATGTACTGCAGCCTGCCAAATAGCTAGCTTGTTATATTGGTTGGCTGTATAGCAGGCTGCATATGACATGGCATACCCTTACAGCCAGCTGCTAGCTAAATTATTAACCTTGCTCTTATAGATTCGACTCTTCATGCAGCGAATATTTTATGTTTTAACGGTGTTGTGCATTTAGTGGTAAGAGTCATAGGATTTGTAGGTTCAATCTTTAAAGATACTCATAGTGGTAGGGTTTGTGGGCCCAATCTTCAAATGTATCTAGCTCTTCAGCAAAGCTGTGCTCGTCTCTCTCAAACTATTTATCATTTTCGGTTTTCGTAATGCAAGTTTAATTAGATTTGTACAAAATATATAGTATTTATATCTCTAAATAAATTTATTAAAAAATAGATTTAAAGATCTTTTTTGAATGATACTAATTATATAGCACAAATATATATTTAGTTAACATTATTTCTTGAAAAGCAAAAGTGACATGTTTTAGGATAGAGGGAGTAGTTCTCAAAAGAGATTGACATGGCACAGGTCAAAGCTATATCACTGTCATTAAAATGTTTTTTTGTTGCTTTTTTATTTTATGAAATCTGTCATGCACTGAAAAGGAGAGTTTTACTTTTCTTAAACTAGTTTAATTTATTTTTTAAAAAATAACTATGTCACACGCCCAACGCGGACGGTGGATCGCCACCGACGAGAACAAAGCCGGGAAAGGCCCAAGAGGAAGGTGGCACCGCGCCGGGCGGGCCCCGCGTGCCCTATGGCAGGCAAAGGAGGCATGCGCCTAGGGGCCGTGGCCCCGTAGCCGTCGCCGTCATTTGCCGACGCTGCCACTTGCCTTTCATGTCTCTATGAAGTTACCTTTTTAATATCTATCAATTTAGAAATAATTAGTTATTAGATGGAAAGTAAGAATCCATACTCGATAAGGATCTTCTGACTTTACTTGCAAGTAACTATAAGTAAATATTAGAGGTCTATAATAATCAGATAAAATAAGAAAATAATTAGGTGAAAACTCTCTTATCCCTCGCTCTCCAGCCACCCTCTCCCTCCCCTGCGCGATGCCGTCGCCCCATGCCCAAGCCACGCCGCTGGCCGCCGCCCTGACACGGTCTCCTCCCTCCTCTCTACCGTCCCTGATCCACTCTACCTGTTTTACTGTTACAAACTATCACATATGAACCTGTCAAAAAAGAGTTTCCTTTTAACATCGGAATACATACGCCTATACGGCATCGGACGACTGGAAAAGTAGAAAGCTGGGTCGCTGGGACCGTTTGTGAGATCCGACCCAGAGCATCAATTTGGTCAATCAAT